>CM034532.1:66510622-66714409 GCA_020002185.1 Paraescarpia echinospica
GGGAAATGAAAACCATCCCATTATTTCTCAGAAATATGCCAAAATATGTGAAATCACAAATTGTTACATGCTGCAAAATAAAATAAAACACTAAGAAGATATTGCACATAATACATTATGCGCGGTCCGTATGAATTAAACCAATCACTAATGTGATCAGCAAAATGTAATTGCGAGGCGAGTCATGAGAAAGATCTGGTGCTCAATGGTGCCATAAAATGACAACACAAATTTTAATGATCATATTTTTTTACTGAACAATTATATAGGCTATTACATAATTATTACTGTAACTTGAAAAACTCACATATTTACCGATTGTTGATTTTCTGCACATTTCCAAGCCTGAAGTTGACGGAATTGGTGTACAGGTGCCTGGAATGTATTTATACAAAAGGTGGTTAATTGTTTGCCATACATTTTGCACATAATGTAGAGTAGTGATGCTAAGTTTGTTAGAATTACTTCCTGTAGCTTCTTCTCATCATTGTACTAGGATATTTCTTGAAATGAAATGGTACAAATTATACAAGTAATTTTATAATGTGCTAATTTATGGACTGAAGTCTTTGTTTATAAATAGTTGTTCAGTGGTTTTGGTATCAAGGTTAGTAATTTTCAAAGCAACTGTATTTTGACTGATTTGGCATAACACCATCTGTGAAGATAATACATGAACATATTTGTAGTATCTAATGTAGCCCAAATAAAGTTGTGAATCATGCTGCGATGTCTGCTTTTTATTGCATTATTAAAATTATTAATTCAATTTGACATACACAATTGTCAGTGCAAGTGTTGGTTTGAATTTGAGGGTGAGTCTATCAGACACAGAACAATTAACTTGAAGTCATTTAAATTACAATTAATTAAGATATTTCTCAATAAAATAAATTTCCCATACACCAATTCTGGTAAATTAAACTAGCCTCAAAATTAAATTAACTGTTTCAGTTTAATTACATTTATCTATATATCTTTGCTTCCTACTTCTAGTTGTTTCTGAATTTAATAATGTTTGCAGGGTTCATACAGATAACTAACAATTAAATTCAAGGGTTTTCAAGGGTTTTCTTGCCAAAAAACATGCCATTTTCAAGGGTATACATTTCAGTTATTTATTTAGTTTTTCAGCCCCATTTTTTACCGGACCATTCAATCATTCCATACCTGGGGTTTACAAGTAATCAACCGGCCATTGAAAAGATCGGTTACACATCAATAAATCAAGCAAGCACGCATTTCAGGAATGAATGAAGCAAATAAACAATCAATCACAGGATCCTTAGCCTTAGAACAATGAGGGGGATCATTAGCCAAACATTCAAATAACAAATCAATCTTGACGAAGATGCTTAAGTTTTAACTGCCTGTTTATTACATACAGTAAATGAATCGGGAAACAATAACGTTCATTATATACTGTTGCTGTCAGTGTCACGTTAGTCTTTTCAGGCTTTTCACTTCTTCTCACTCAACTGGCGAACTAAACATGTTCCTGGTGTAGCCAGCATGCGGCGCAGTTGCTAATAGTGTTTCGCGGACACGTTGTTCTTGTGCGTCGCACTTAGTTTTAACATGACTGTCCAGGCTATATCGACCTCCGTTCCCGATGTTGATGGATTTTGCGCTAAATCGACATCGCGCAGAACGAACGTTTCCCGTCGGGTCTCGACACACCCATTCTTTGTATTCCGCGATTGCCAACCATTCATCTTTAAATTTACAGTTTCCTTTCTCGGGAGCCATCGTAATGCAAATTCAAATCGACCGATAATATTTTCAACGAACACGCTTTTGTCGCTTTCCAAAATGGCAACTTAATACCTGTACGTAGCGTTACCCGTATGATCGGTACTTATGGCGCTATCTAGCGGATAATTATTAATATAATTCTTGGTCACTTGGACTCACTCCTCGTGTTTTGTCAATCGCCTTTTAGTTTTGATGTTCCGACGTTGAATTTGAATCGCACATTTACTTTCGCACTTATTAAATAATTTCTATTACAATGACACGGCTGATATATAATAGCTTAATTGCACAATTAAAGCAAAAACATGCATTTTAAAGGGTTTTCAAGGGTTTATTCTGAAAACGGGTGATAATCAAGGGTTTTTGGGTACCCTTGAACATAATTTCTAAATTCAAGAGTTTTTAAGGGTTTTCGGGGATCCGTGCGAACCCTGAATGTCTGTGACCTTCTAGTATATAATCGGTTTGGTACATCAATTGAAGAATTAAGTTCATCATGAAGGGATTCTGAATAGATAAAAAAAAACTACATACCATTATCTTACAAAATAATACTAGTTTGAGGATTTTGTAGTACACCCACTTTGGGTTTCGCTCCGTTAGAAACATTGTGGAGAGCCTCAGGTGGTTGTTTGGTGAGCTTCAAGGGGGTTTTTGGAGAGCCTCTCCCCCCTATATTCACCACATCTTGAGACCAGCGTCAATTGTTAAGAAACATACATAATCGATATTTATACTGCAAATATGGTGGACTTGTTATTAAAATAATTAAACTGCTGAAATAACTTTAAGATTAAGTTCCAGAATTTCCAACAAGGCTGCTTGGACGGAAATATGGTAATTTTCCGATTTTTTAGCAGCCTCTGTGCATTCAGTGACTCCTAAAATTAAAATATCACTCTGTTTTATTTCAAGCCTTCTTGGTTAACACAGAAAATGTCACGCCTCTATAAGATTCTGAGATAATATGATTTGAAATATACACATGACAATGACATCTGCACTTCTGAGCTTAGGCTTATAAAAATGGCAGTTACTTCTTAATTACGCAAAATTAAGAACCCAAACTTCAGATATGTCCATGGCGTTGACAGTGGAATGGTAAAAAAATGAAATGAATCTGAGACCAAAGTGCTTGGGGGCTAGTTGAATTGATATGGAATGACCCTACTGTCATTTTTATATTACATGCTAATTTGACTTTGTAGCTTCTCTTTGAATGCATAATTTAAGCGTAGTTTGATTAAGTGCCTCTGTTGCACATAGCTTTCATTATTTCCAGTATGTCTACAAACCTTCCTCATCTTTTGATTTTTGTAACCTTATTTGTCTAATGGTTTATTTCAGTAAGTGTTGTTTTCTGGATGGTTTCATTGTTTTTCATGACTACAATTTGTTATCTACCTGAACGTTTCTCCTGTAACGCTTTGTATTATTCATTTCTGATTTAAGTGTGATGGTAACTTATATATACAACCCAGTAGCTCATTATATCTTACCACTATCAATTAATTAATTTTGTGAGGACAATACTTTATATAATCTCTTCATTGATTCAACAATTTTTTGATTGTTCAGCAAACTCTGAGCACTCAGTGACTACTGATAAATGCCACTTTGCTTCAGGGCTGGGTCCACAATTCAAATCAATTGCAATTACTTATTTAATGAAGAGAAAGGAAACTATCTTGTATTATATTAAGAAATGTGTTGCCCTCACCCCTCTACTATCTACATATTCCCATTGTATATGCCTATGGGTAAGTAATAATACAATCCCGTTTACTCACTTCCCTTATATTCCTAATCTTGATTAAACAAACATCAAATCAACCGATGTTGTTTGTAATAAGACACAAGGGTGTTTGTAATAATTTAAAAATAACATGTTTATAGCATGTTGATGGATACCACTGATTCAGGTGTAACGGAGAATCATCATCACCTGCGATAGATTAACTGAAGAGGTTTCCATGTCACTGTCCTCTTGTAATCCATCTGGTATTTCAGTGTCATCACTGTCCTGTGAAAACACATTTTAAAAATGCACTAGAGTCAGAAAGAATGTAATTTCTGTATCGTAAACATGCAACAGTGGTGTTTCAAAATAATTTGTGTAAGCCAGGAGATCAAAATATCAAAAATACAAGAATTTGCAATGAAAAGTCTCAACTATAATTTGCCTTATTCAGTAAACGACATAGTACAGCAATTTCTGCAAATATGGTGGACTTATTATTAAGTAAGTACAAAAAAAATGCTGAAATTAATGTAAAGTTGTGTTACAGATTCTCCACCACGGCTGCTTGAAAGGAAATATTTCAATTTTGCAACTTTTCAGTAGCGTCTGTTCATTCAGGGTCTACTGAAAAATGCCGCCCTTCTTTATTCCGAATTATTCGTGTCTCCCCTTTTATCAATTCAAAAGATTACCCCTGGTAAATCATAAATTCATAAGATCCTGCGATTATGTGACTTGAACTATAGCATGACAATGACGTGTGATTTTTTAGCTTTGGCTTCGTAAAATGGCAATTATTAGTAAACTACATGGAAAATTAATTGTCATTTTTATACTATATCATAGTATATGCTCATGTTTGTTCATAGCGTCTTATTAATGTCAAATTTAAGATGTAGCGTGATTAAGTGCCTCTTTGTAACTAGTGTAGCTTTCATCATGTCCAGTATGTCTATATACCTTTGAATTCACTTAATTTGGTTGAACTAAATATTTTAATGGCTTGTTTCGATTAGTGTTTTTTCTGGGTTGTTTTTCATGATTTTCCATGGGAACAAATTGATAAATTATACACTATGTTTCACATTTTTAAATATTTCAGCATTATATTGCTGTCATATTAATCATTATGGCAATGACTAATAAAACAATAACTCAATTTATGTTATTCCAGTATATCTTTGCTAAGCAATTCCTCATATATTTATCTACATTTCTGGAAGTCTTTCCTGTAGTGCTTTTTTGTATTTATTTCTAATTTTATTTTGATGGCAACATGTATCTGGTTATGACCACTACTAGGTACCCAGTGGGCCACTATATATTAACATTGCCAATTAATTAATTTAGTGCAGACAAAATCATATATAAAAGTCTCTCCCTTGGTTGGTTCTAGCAAATGCTGAGAAAGGAAATGATCATGGATTATAAAGTGGATGTTTTGGTCCGGATTCCCTGTACTCTCTAGATACTTCCACTGTAAATGTATGTGGTTAAATAATAATAATAACACAATCCTATTTATTCAATTTCCTAATATTCTTAATCTTAATTAAACATACTTCAAAACAAATAGTGTTATCATTTTGAAAGTAGTTATTTTATAGCATGTTGAGGGTTACCACTGATGCAGGTGTAAAAAGAGAATTGTCACCTGTGTTTGATTTACCGGTGAGGTTTCCATGTAACAGTTCTGTTGTGATCCATCTGGTATTTCAATGTCATCACAAACCTGTGGAAAGTTTGTTCACATGCATTAGTGTCAGAACGAATATATTTCAGTAGTGCAAGCATGTAAAAACATATTATGTAGGAGTAACGTTTATTTTTTAAATAGTGTTGTCATAGGGGTAAATTGATATGCAAGGTTGTGGGGTGGACAAGGGGATTGCTGAAAGGACACAAAGCATATCTGGGGGATAAGAGACGCAACTTGTTGTATCCTTTTTTAAATGGTAGCAAAGCAAACTTCCCTCCATGGCACAATAAAGTTTTATTGTATTGTATTGCTTCAAAATGGTACATTGTGGTGCATATTCATGACTTTCAACTTTCCTTGATGATATGACATATATTTATTTTAAATGCATATCAGTTTATATTGTTTTTTTAAACATAACGTATAAAATCCGGGGCATGCACCTCTATTTTACCTCCCTCAGTTTTGGTATCATTTTAGTTGCTCTCCTCTGCACTCTTTCTAGCATATCTATGTCCTTCCTGCGATAAGGCCTCCATGCTTGAATACAATATTCTAAATGAGACCTAACTATTGTTTTGTACAGCGGTATTATTAGCTCTTTTTTATACGTTATGTTTCGCCTAATTAATCCAAGGATTTGATTTCCATTTGAGGCTGCAATTCCGCACTGCTCTGAAACCTTCATATCAGCACTAATGGTTAACCCTAAGTCCTTTTCTTTTACAGTAGTACTTAGTACAGAACCTCCCATTGTATATTGTACATCTTCGTTCCCATGTCCTGTGTGGAGGCATTTACATTTTCCCAAAATTGAACAACATTTGCCATTTTTCAGACCATTTTATCAATCTGTCAAGATCATCTTGTAAATGCTGTTTATCTTCATCACGTTTAATCCTTCTAAACAATTTGGTATCATCCGCACATTTCAACACCTTGTTAATTTCTAACAATTGTACTTTTTGCGAATAAGACTTGTACACATTTTCATACATAAAGTTCGTTCAGTGGCATCGAAAACTTGGTAGTGTAGAGTATAATGGCATTAATGTGCACAGTAGTTTCCTAGAGCATCGCTTGTTTAGTATATCAGCAACTGCTTCCAAAGCTATGCAGCAAATGAGTCCCAACAAATTTGTGATAAGAATAAACTTAACATGTACTTATAAGGATCAAATAAAATACACAAACCATATAAAAGATGAATTTCAAGTAATTTCATCCAAGAAACAAAATGATTAAAGTAGATCACATATATTGTTATTTAAGAAAGTTGAAAGTCATGAATGTGCACTACAATGTACCATTTTGAAGCAATACAATACAATAAAACTTTATTGTGCCATGGAGGGAAGTTTGCTTTGCTACCATTTAAAAAAGGATACAACAAGTTGCGTCTCTTATCCCCCAGATATGCTTTGTGTCCTTTCAGCAATCCCCTTGTCCACCCCACAACCTTGCATATCAATTTACCCCTATGACAACACTATTTAAAAAATAAACGTTACTCCTACATAATATGTTTTTACATGCTTGCACTACTGAAATATATTCGTTCTGACACTAATGCATGTGAACAAACATTCCACAGGTTTGTGATGACATTGAAATACCAGATGGATCACAACAGAACTGTTACATGGAAACCTCACCGGTAAATCAAACACAGGTGACAATTCTCTTTTTACACCTGCATCAGTGGTAACCCTCAACATGCTATAAAATAACTACTTTCAAAATGATAACACTATTTGTTTTGAAGTATGTTTAATTAAGATTAAGAATATTAGGAAATTGAATAAATAGGATTGTGTTATTATTATTATTTAACCACATACATTTACAGTGGAAGTATCTAGAGAGTACAGGGAATCCGGACCAAAACATCCACTTTATAATCCATGATCATTTCCTTTCTCAGCATTTGCTAGAACCAACCAAGGGAGAGACTTTTATATATGATTTTGTCTGCACTAAATTAATTAATTGGCAATGTTAATATATAGTGGCCCACTGGGTACCTAGTAGTGGTCATAACCAGATACATGTTGCCATCAAAATAAAATTAGAAATAAATACAAAAAAGCACTATAGGAAAGACTTCCAGAAATGTAGATAAATATATGAGGAATTGCTTAGCAAAGATATACTGGAATAACATAAATTGAGTTATTGTTTTATTAGTCATTGCCATAATGATTAATATGACAGCAATATAATGCTGAAATATTTAAAAATGTGAAACATAGTGTATAATTTATCAATTTGTTCCCATGGAAAATCATGAAAAACAACCCAGAAAAAACAATTATCGAAACAAGCCATTAAAATATTTAGTTCAACCAAATTAAGTGAATTCAAAGGTATATAGACATACTGGACATGATGAAAGCTACACTAGTTACAAAGAGGCACTTAATCACGCTACATCTTAAATTTGACATTAAAAAGACGCTATGAACAAACATGAGCATATACTATGATATAGTATAAAAATGACAATTAATTTTCCATGTAGTTTACTAATAATTGCCATTTTACGAAGCCAAAGCTAAAAAATCACACGTCATTGTCATGCTATAGTTCAAGTCACATAATCGCAGGATCTTATGAATTTATGATTTACCAGGGGTAATCTTTTGAATTGATAAAAGGGGAGACACGAATAATTCGGAATAAAGAAGGGCGGCATTTTTCAGTAGACCCTGAATGAACAGACGCTACTGAAAAGTTGCAAAATTGAAATATTTCCTTTCAAGCAGCCCTGGTGGAGAATCTGTAACACAACTTTACATTAATTTCAGCATTTTTTTTGTACTTACTTAATAATAAGTCCACCATATTTGCAGAAATTGCTGTACTATGTCGTTTACTGAATAAGGCAAATTATAGTTGAGACTTTTCATTGCAAATTCTTGTATTTTTGATATTTTGATCTCCTGGCTTACACAAATTATTTTGAAACACCACTGTTGCATGTTTACGATACAGAAATTACATTCTTTCTGACTCTAGTGCATTTTTAAAATGTGTTTTCACAGGACAGTGATGACACTGAAATACCAGATGGATTACAAGAGGACAGTGACATGGAAACCTCTTCAGTTAATCTATCGCAGGTGATGATGATTCTCCGTTACACCTGAATCAGTGGTATCCATCAACATGCTATAAACATGTTATTTTTAAATTATTACAAACACCCTTGTGTCTTATTACAAACAACATCGGTTGATTTGATGTTTGTTTAATCAAGATTAGGAATATAAGGGAAGTGAGTAAACGGGATTGTATTATTACTTACCCATAGGTATATACAATGGGAATAGGTAGATAGTAGAGGGGTGAGGGCAACACATTTCTTAATATAATACAAGATAGTTTCCTTTCTCATCATTAAATAAGTAATTGCAATTGATTTGAATTGTGGACCCAGCCCTGAAGCAAAGTGGCACTTATCAGTAGTGACTGAGTGCTCAGAGTTTGCTGAACAATCAAAAAATTGTTGAATCAGTGAAGAGATTATATAAAGTATTGTCCTCACAAAATTAATTAATTGATAGTGGTAAGATATAATGAGCTACTGGGTTGTATATATAAGTTACCATCACACTTAAATCAGAAATGAATAATACAAAGCGTTACAGGAGAAACGTTCAGGTAGATAACAAATTGTAGTCATGAAAAACAATGAAACCATCCAGAAAACAACACTTACTGAAATAAACCATTAGACAAATAAGGTTACAAAAATCAAAAGATGAGGAAGGTTTGTAGACATACTGGAAATAATGAAAGCTATGTGCAACAGAGGCACTTAATCAAACTACGCTTAAATTATGCATTCAAAGAGAAGCTACAAAGTCAAATTAGCATGTAATATAAAAATGACAGTAGGGTCATTCCATATCAACTCAACTAGCCCCCAAGCACTTTGGTCTCAGATTCATTTCATTTTTTTACCATTCCACTGTCAACGCCATGGACATATCTGAAGTTTGGGTTCTTAATTTTGCGTAATTAAGAAGTAACTGCCATTTTTATAAGCCTAAGCTCAGAAGTGCAGATGTCATTGTCATGTGTATATTTCAAATCATATTATCTCAGAATCTTATAGAGGCGTGACATTTTCTGTGTTAACCAAGAAGGCTTGAAATAAAACAGAGTGATATTTTAATTTTAGGAGTCACTGAATGCACAGAGGCTGCTAAAAAATCGGAAAATTACCATATTTCCGTCCAAGCAGCCTTGTTGGAAATTCTGGAACTTAATTTTAAAGTTATTTCAGCAGTTTAATTATTTTAATAACAAGTCCACCATATTTGCAGTATAAATATCGATTATGTATGTTTCTTAACAATTGACGCTGGTCTCAAGATGTGGTGAATATAGGGGGAGAGGCTCTCCAAAAACCCCTTGAAGCTCACCAAACAACCACCTCAGGCTCTCCACAATGTTTCTAATGGAGCGAAACCCAAAGTGGGTGTACTACAAAATCCTCAAACTAGTATTATTTTGTAAGATAATGGTATGTAGTTTTTTTATATCTATTCAGAATCCCTTCATGATGAACTTAATTCTTCAATTTATGTACCAATCCGATTATATACTAGAAGTCATACAGAATATGCTCTTATATGTTTGCCCTACTGAAATTACATTCTTTCTGACATGAAACACATATTTCTCACAGGACTGTGATTACATTGAAATACCAGATTGATCACAAGAGGAGTGTCACATGGATACCTCATCAGTTAATCAGACAGGTGATGATTCTCTTTTTGCATCTGAATCAGTGGTAACATGCTACAAACATGCTACTCATAAAATGACAGGTAGCATCAACTGATTTGACATATATGTTTAATCAAGATTAGGAATATGCACATTAATGGCATTGTACCCACACATGCTAACACATGTCAGACAACCTGCACCAGTATTGTATCCTTCCTGCTTGCAGTCTGGCTAAATAACAAAGGGGATATTGAACCATGGACCTTGACAGGTTCTAATCCACCTTCTAAGGAATAGTATTTGTGGCTGTTGCCACCTCTATAAATAGCACTGTTGGGTGAATGACATGTCCACATTAGTGTCACAGCTCACAATGTAACTCTGATGGTATTGGGATATTTGCATGACTGAAACAAATATGTGATATAACTGTTTTGGCAGTATTTTAGATAAGTTTGAGAAATCAGAAAATACAGTAACTGATTGTAATTTATGTAATTGTTTCAATAATACAAGGTACATCAGTTACAATTATAGAATATAAACTGATATGCATTTAAAATAAATATATGTCATATCATCAAGGAAAGTTGAAAGTCATGAATGTGCACTACAATGTACCATTTTGAAGCAATACAATACAATAAAACTTTATTGTGCCATGGAGGGAAGTTTGCTTTGCTACCATTTAAAAAAGGATACAACAAATTGCGTCTCTTATCCCCCAGATATGCTTTGTGTCCTTTCAGCAATCCCCTTGTCCACCCCACAACCTTGCATATCAATTTACCCCTATGACAACACTATTTAAAAAATAAACGTTACTCCTACATAATATGTTTTTACATGCTTGCACTACTGAAATATATTCGTTCTGACACTAATGCATGTGAACAAACTTTCCACAGGTTTGTGATGACATTGAAATACCAGATGGATCACAACAGAACTGTTACATGGAAACCTCACCGGTAAATCAAACACAGGTGACAATTCTCCTTTTACACCTGCATCAGTGGTAACCCTCAACATGCTATAAAATAACTACTTTCAAAATGATAACACTATTTGTTTTGAAGTATGTTTAATTAAGATTAAGAATATTAGGAAATTGAATAAATAGGATTGTGTTATTATTATTATTTAACCACATACATTTACAGTGGAAGTATCTAGAGAGTACAGGGAATCCGGACCAAAACATCCACTTTATAATCCATGATCATTTCCTTTCTCAGCATTTGCTAGAACCAACCAAGGGAGAGACTTTTATATATGATTTTGTCTGCACTAAATGAATTAATTGGCAATGTTAATATATAGTGGCCCACTGGGTACCTAGTAGTGGTCATAACCAGATACATGTTGCCATCAAAATAAAATTAGAAATAAATACAAAAAAGCACTACAGGAAAGACTTCCAGAAATGTAGATAAATTTATGAGGAATTGCTTAGCAAAGATATACTGGAATAACATAAATTGAGTTATTGTTTTATTAGACATTGCCATAATGATTAATATGACAGCAATATAATGCTGAAATATTTTAAAATGTGAAACATAGTGTATAATTTATCAATTTGTTCCCATGGAAAATCATGAAAAACAACCCAGAAAAAACACTTATCGAAACAAGCCATTAAAATATTTAGTTCAACCAAATTAAGTGAATTCAAAGGTATATAGACATACTGGACATGATGAAAGCTACACTAGTTACAAAGAGGCACTTAATCACGCTACATCTTAAATTTGACATTAAAAAGACGCTATGAACAAACATGAGCATATACTATGATATAGTATAAAAATGACAATTAATTTTCCATGTAGTTTACTAATAATTGCCATTTTACGAAGCCAAAGCTAAAAAATCACACGTCATTGTCATGCTATAGTTCAAGTCACATAATCGCAGGATCTTATGAATTTATGATTTACCAGGGGTAATCTTTTGAATTGATAAAAGGGGAGACACGAATAATTCGGAATAAAGAAGGGCGGCATTTTTCAGTAGACCCTGAATGCACAGACGCTACTGAAAAGTTGCAAAATTGAAATATTTTCTTTCAAGCAGCCCTGGTGGAGAATCTGTAACACAACTTTACATTAATTTCAGCATTTTTTTTGTACTTACTTAATAATAAGTCCACCATATTTGCAGAAATTGCTGTACTATGTCGTTTACTGAATAAGGCAAATTATAGTTGAGACTTTTCATTGCAAATTCTTGTATTTTTGATATTTTGATCTCCTGGCTTACACAAATTATTTTGAAACACCACTGTTGCATGTTTACGATACAGAAATTACATTCTTTCTGACTCTAGTGCATTTTTAAAATGTGTTTTCACAGGACAGTGATGACACTGAAATACCAGATGGATTACAAGAGGACAGTGACATGGAAACCTCTTCAGTTAATCTATCGCAGGTGATGATGATTCTCCGTTACACCTGAATCAGTGGTATCCATCAACATGCTATAAACATGTTATTTTTAAATTATTACAAACACCCTTGTGTCTTATTACAAACAACATCGGTTGATTTGATGTTTGTTTAATCAAGATTAGGAATATAAGGGAAGTGAGTAAACGGGATTGTATTATTACTTACCCATAGGCATATACAATGGGAATATGTAGATAGTAGAGGGGTGAGGGCAACACATTTCTTAATATAATACAAGATAGTTTCCTTTCTCTTCATTAAATAAGTAATTGCAATTGATTTGAATTGTGGACCCAGCCCTGAAGCAAAGTGGCATTTATCAGTAGTCACTGAGTGCTCAGAGTTTGCTGAACAATCAAAAAATTGTTGAATCAATGAAGAGATTATATAAAGTATTGTCCTCACAAAATTAATTAATTGATAGTGGTAAGATATAATGAGCTACTGGGTTGTATATATAAGTTACCATCACACTTAAATCAGAAATGAATAATACAAAGCGTTACAGGAGAAACGTTCAGGTAGATAACAAATTGTAGTCATGAAAAACAATGAAACCATCCAGAAAACAACACTTACTGAAATAAACCATTAGACAAATAAGGTTACAAAAATCAAAAGATGAGGAAGGTTTGTAGACATACTGGAAATAATGAAAGCTATGTGCAACAGAGGCACTTAATCAAACTACGCTTAAATTATGCGTTCAAAGAGAAGCTACAAAGTCAAATTAGCATGTAATATAAAAATGACAGTAGGGTCATTCCATATCAACTCAACTAGCCCCCAAGCACTTTGGTCTCAGATTCATTTCATTTTTTTACCATTCCACTGTCAACGCCATGGACATATCTGAAGTTTGGGTTCTTAATTTTGCGTAATTAAGAAGTAACTGCCATTTTTATAAGCCTAAGCTCAGAAGTGCAGATGTCATTGTCATGTGTATATTTCAAATCATATTATCTCAGAATCTTATAGAGGCGTGACATTTTCTGTGTTAACCAAGAAGGCTTGAAATAAAACAGAGTGATATTTTAATTTTAGGAGTCACTGAATGCACAGAGGCTGCTAAAAAATCGGAAAATTACCATATTTCCGTCCAAGCAGCCTTGTTGGAAATTCTGGAACTTAATTTTAAAGTTATTTCAGCAGTTTAATTATTTTAATAACAAGTCCACCATATTTGCAGTATAAATATCGATTATGTATGTTTCTTAACAATTGACGCTGGTCTCAAGATGTGGTGAATATAGGGGGAGAGGCTCTCCAAAAACCCCTTGAAGCTCACCAAACAACCACCTGAGGCTCTCCACAATGTTTCTAATGGAGCGAAACCCAAAGTGGGTGTACTACAAAATCCTCAAACTAGTATTATTTTGTAAGATAATGGTATGTAGTTTTTTTTATATCTATTCAGAATCCCTTCATGATGAACTTAATTCTTCAATTTATGTACCAATCCGATTATATACTAGAAGGTCACAGACATTCAGGGTTCGCACGGATCCCCGAAAACCCTTAAAAACTCTTGAATTTAGAAATTAGGTTCAAGGGTACCCAAAAACCCTTGATTATCACCCGTTTTCAGAATAAACCCTTGAAAACCCTTTAAAATGCATGTTTTTGCTTTAATTGTGCAATTAAGCTATTATATCTCAGCCGTGTCATTGTAATAGAAATTATTTAATAAGTGCGAAAGTAAATGTGCGATTCAAATTCAACGTCGGAACATCAAAACTAAAAGGCGATTGACAAAACACGAGGAGTGAGTCCAAGTGACCAAGAATTATATTAATAATTATCCGCTAGATAGCGCCATAAGTACCGATCATACGGGTAACGCTACGTACAGGTATTAAGTTGCCATTTTGGAAAGCGACAAAAGCGTGTTCGTTGAAAATATTATCGGTCGATTTGAATTTGCATTACGATGGCTCCCGAGAAAGGAAACTGTAAATTTAAAGATGAATGGTTGGCAATCGCGGAATACAAAGAATGGGTGTGTCGAGACCCGACGGGAAACGTTCGTTCTGCGCGATGTCGATTTAGCGCAAAATCCATCAACATCGGGAACGGAGGTCGATATAGCCTGGACAGTCATGTTAAAACTAAGTGCGACGCACAAGAACAACGTGTCCGCGAAACACTATTAGCAACTGCGCCGCATGCTGGCTACACCAGGAACATGTTTAGTTCGCCAGTTGAGTGAGAAGAAGTGAAAAGCCTGAAAAGACTAACGTGACACTGACAGCAACAGTATATAATGAACGTTATTGTTTCCCGATTCATTTACTGTATGTAATAAACAGGCAGTTAAAACTTAAGCATCTTCGTCAAGATTGATTTGTTATTTGAATGTTTGGCTAATGATCCCCCTCATTGTTCTAAGGCTAAGGATCCTGTGATTGATTGTTTATTTGCTTCATTCATTCCTGAAATGCGTGCTTGCTTGATTTATTGATGTGTAACCGATCTTTTCAATGGCCGGTTGATTACTTGTAAACCCCAGGTATGGAATGATTGACTGGTCCGGTAAAAAATGGGGCTGAAAAACTAAATAAATAACTGAAATGTATACCCTTGAAAATGGCATGTTTTTTGGCAAGAAAACCCTTGAAAACCCTTGAATTTAATTGTTAGTTATCTGTATGAACCCTGCAAACATTATTAAATTCAGAAACAACTAGAAGTAGGAAGCAAAGATATATAGATAAATGTAATTAAACTGAAACAGTTAATTTAATTTTGAGGCTAGTTTAATTTATCAGAATTGGTGTATGGGAAATTTATTTTATTGAGAAATATCTTAATTAATTGTAATTTAAATGACTTCAAGTTAATTGTTCTGTGTCTGATAGACTCACCCTCAAATTCAAACCAACACTTGCACTGACAATTGTGTATGTCAAATTGAATTAATAATTTTAATAATGCAATAAAAAGCAGACATCGCAGCATGATTCACAACTTTATTTGGGCTACATTAGATACTACAAATATGTTCATGTATTATCTTCACAGATGGTGTTATGCCAAATCAGTCAAAATACAGTTGCTTTGAAAATTACTAACCTTGATACCAAAACCACTGAACAACTATTTATAAACAAAGACTTCAGTCCATAAATTAGCACATGATAAAATTACTTGTATAATTTGTACCATTTCATTTCAAGAAATATCCTAGTACAATGATGAGAAGAATGCTACAGGAAGTAATTCTAACAAACTTGGCATCACTACTCTACATTATGTGCAAAATGTATGGCAAACAATTAACCACCTTTTGTATAAATACATTCCAGGCACCTGTACACCAATTCCGTCAACTTCAAGCTTGGAAATGTGCAGAAAATCAACAATCGGTAAATATGTGAGTTTTTCAAGTTACAGTAATAATTATGTAATAGCCTATATAATTGTTCAGTAACAAAATATGATCATTAAAATTTTTGTTGTCATTTTATGGCACCATTGAGCACCAGATCCTTCTCATGACTCGCCTCGCAATTACATTTTGCTGATCACATTAGTGATTGGTTTAATTCATACGGACCGCGCATAATGTATTATGTGCAATATCTTCTTAGTGTTTTATTTTATTTTGCAGCATGTAACAATTTGTGATTTCACATATTTTGGCATATTTCTGAGAAATAATGGGATGGTTTTCATTTCCCAAAACTTATTTAGGGTAATTAATAGCAAAAACACACTGATCACATCAATATCACCATCATTAATTTTACAATTACAATTATGTTGTAGCTGTGGCAGACAACAACAGCAGCAGTGTCGACGATTCACCACAACCAAGAAAGAGAGGTGACTTTGCATTATGATTGAAAGAAAGTAATGAACCACTAACATATCCATCTAAATTCGTTGATGTTTCACATATATATGTATGTATATATGTGATAGGGTAGAAGGGATGATTTTCAAAACTCATTTAATTGATAGCAAATACCATCGTACAAGTGCAATAAGTTGTTTGTTGGAATGTTATTAAATTCAAGAAAGTGGTTATGGGCTTTGACTTTTTAAGTATTACGCATGACCATATATAATATAATACCTGTTTAGTGTTTTATTTTATTTTGCAACATGTAGCAATTTGTTTTGATAATTCAATCGTTTATGACATCAGTAATAACTGGTTATTGCATCTATATTGGTTGTCAATTAACAGTAATTTATTTTGTAACAGCAGCGGTTGACATCAACAGTGACAACAAGGAAGCAGTGCCACAGCCAAAGAAAAAAGGTACACATGATTGTGTAAGGAATTACAGAAGTCTTGCAAATTCATAAGTAACATCTATGCATAGAAACATTAAAAAAGTCATTTGATGAAGAATGAGTATATCAACTGTTTTGTATATCAAATAAAACAATTTGTTTCATATGATGCAATCTATAAACAGTAATCACTGCTAGACCAGTCAATCAGAATTTTTGTCTACGTTATTATTTCCTCTTCAATGCTTAAAATAATAATGACAGCATGTATATTGATCCTGGATTATGTTACATTCATTATGAACAAAAAGAACACATACCTCAAAAAGTCCTGACAGCTCCGTTGAACAAGAATCAGGAGTTTGAGAGTTCTCTGCTATTCTTTCATAATATTAATAATCTTTATTAAAATTCAGAAACTAAAATCTGTCCAGACGTTTAAGATACAACATTGATAATGTAAGTTCAGTTATATATTTACTCGGCAAGTCACAAACAGGGTGAATAAATAATTTTCCTTTAGCTGTGCAAGTTGAAAAGCACAGGCCTGTTAATTATGTAATATGTATATAAATTACATAACATGTTTTACTGCTACAATGGTGTCACTTTCAGTAAAGAACATCAATTGGCAGGAGGTAGATAACGTTATGCTTGTGGAGCATTTCCAGTCTTTCTTCAATGGACAAAGAGCAGAACATGGCACAAAGGGCAATTTGCCAAGTAAGAACAACCATGCTGACAAGATACATACGTACTTGGAGTAGATGATGTAACTTAACATACTTTTTATGGAATCCAACCATTAATATTCTGTAGCAGATCATTATTTCATTATCCTATTAGACTACCTTGCATTATGTCATAAGAATACCAACAATTTGTTTTAATACATTACAAATAAATGTATTACAAATGTGAGGTTGTTAGTGCATGAGGGGAATAATACAGAACACAACAATGTAAACATGAATGGTATCACTTTAGTATTACCAGAGATGTGTAAATTACAAATACACTAAATTGAATATTCTCTAAATGGCCATTAATAATAGAGAAGCAGGATATTACTTTATAAATGCACTTTTTGTGAACAAATGTGATTTAGAGATATGTGTTTGTTATAACTCTGAACCATATTGATAGTAAAAAAAATCTGTCAGACTACAGCAAAGACACGTTTAAAGTATTTTTTCAAGACTTCATGGATAGCCTTAACAATAACGGTTACGTTGCACTTTTTTTGCTGTAGAAAAATTGTGTAAAGTTTTTGTAATATAACGTTTATCATTAATGCGTAAATAACGCCACCAAACAGATACATTCTTGCCTAGAACGTTTCTATGTCTATGTCTATATGTCTATATAATAATTGGCAAAAACCATACGGTCATTACGCCAATATAGGGGACGGGGGGCATATGGCATAGCACTACAGGGAATTTTTAGAGTCGTCTGCCCAGCCTAGATTTAAAAGTATCCACCGTGGCTGCAGACACAACTGTTTCGGTTAGTCCGTTCCAGTTCCTTACTGTTCTATTAAAAAAGCTGTTAGCATAAACCTGAGTCCTTGCCGGCACCTGAATAAATCGTTCACTGTGGCCACGAGTGTTGTTGATTGAGTGAACAAGGTGGCTCGGCAAAGGAAGGGCTATTTCTCCATGTACATATTTATAGAACATTGCTAGGCGGCTGACCTCTCTGCGGCGCTCTAGGGACTCCCACTTGAGTGTTTTCATCATTAATGTTACGCCGCTTTCCTGACTGTTGTTACCCATTACAAATCTCGCTGCTCGTCGCTGTATTTTCTCAAGTTCGTTAATATTTTTTTTGGTGTATGGATCCCAAGCAGCGCTCGCGTATTCGAGATTAGGGCGGACTAGTGCAAAGTAAGCCGATTGTTTAGTTTTCTCTGAGCATTTATACAGATTTCTCTTGATAAAACCTAATATACGGTTAGATTTGGCAGATAGGTGGGATATGTGAGTGTTCCATCTGAGGTCATCAGAGAACTCCACTCCTAGGTACGGGTGATGGTGTACAGTTCCCAGGCTGTCTCCATTGATGGTATACTGAGATCGGTGGATAGTTCTCTTCTTGGTGATATGCATAACTGAGCATTTATTGATATTAAAATGCATCTGCCAGGTTGCAGACCAGTCCACCAGCCTATGCAGGTCGGACTGGAGGGCTTCTACATCATTACTGTCATTGATACACCTGTATAGAATACAATCGTCGGCAAAAAGCCGGATATTAGAGGTGATCCCCTCTCCTATATCATTGACATATAATAAAAAAAGAAGTGGGCCCAGTACAGTGCCCTGTGGTACCCCAGACTCGACTGTCACTTCTTCTGACGACTCGCCATCTACTACTACATTCTGCTTTCTGTCAGTTAGCCAATTTGAAATCCAGTTGGTGACTCCATCACTGACCCCGTAATACTGGAGTTTTCCCATAAGGCGTGCATGAGGCACGGTGTCAAAGGCCTTAGAAAAGTCCAGTATTAGGAGATCAGTTTGGTGGCCGTTATCTATATTCTTTGCAATGTCTTCTGTGGCACCAATTAATTGTGTCTCACATGAATGTTTATTCCTGAACCCATGCTGGTACTCTACGATGATGTTATTAGAGTCCAGATGGTCCATTATGTTGCTGTAGATAATGTGTTCAAATAGCTTGCAGCATACTGATGTGAGGGATACTGGCCTATAGTTTGCTGCGATTGATTTGTCACCCTTCTTGAATACTGCTGATATATTAGCATGTTTCCAGTCAAGGGGGACCTCACCCATGTCGATGGATTGTTGGAATATTCTAGCCAGGCAAGGTGCAATTTTATTAGCTGTCTCCATTAAAATTTTGTTTGGGATTGCGTCAGGGCCATGCGCTTTGCCGGGCTTCAGTCTGAGCAACAACTTGTGTACTCCATATACAGTGACTGTGATTCCCGGCATTGCGGAATATGGTGACTGAGGCATGACTGGGATGTTGACAAGATCTTCCTTTGTGAAGACAGTTTGGTTCTGCTTTGACAGTATATCTGCTTTCCCCTTACTAGACGAAACCAGGTGATTATTGTGGTCTTTCAGTGATGGTATACCAACAAAGTCCTTTCTTATATTTTTGACGTATGACCAAAATTTCTTAGGGATTGACCTTTCTTCATTACACTCGACGTCAAGCTAGTGAACGTGAGTCGTCCCTCAGCTTTGATTATTACTGTGTCTCCGGGTGAGATCTGTTTAGCGTTCGCCTTCCTAGTCAGACGTTCGCGATTGTATTTGCGGCTTTCCTCCGTATTTGCTCGTGCAATTTTAAGGGGACACGCTCTCCTAAAAAAGACATTTTTTTGGTCATTTTCATATTTTGTCATTAATATATTATTATTATCTAACTGTCGATCTGTGTGTTTTATACATATGAATAAATTCTCCAAATGCAATAAAAACGAACATTTATAACAGGCCCATTGTCTAGAGTGATAATCTTACGCAACCGCGATAGAAAAATACGACACTTTTGGCGGCCGCATACTCCGCCATCTTTGTCAACAACCCAACATTTGGTATCCACGTGTAGCTTCACTTTCGCAGTGCATCATGGTAGCAGTGGTTCTGTAAAATCCCTGGTAGATTTGGAGCATTTTGACCTAGAAGAGGACTCTCTGTGACGCGTTAGCGTCACTACGATTGGTCAACCACGGACACTCCCCCGAGTGGGGCGCGCTGATTGGCTGTCAGCCTGGAAAGCCGTCACAAAGGAAATTCCCCTCTCTGTTCGCCGTTGCTGGTTTTGTTCGCTTCGAGTCTCTTCATAGTATTTTACGTAAGATGTCAGGAAGACACGGGAAAGCCAAGCAGCAGTTTGGTATGAAACCGATGTCAAGACGCCGACAGTTGAGTTTGGCACGGTCGCTGATCCGCAAATCGGAGAAAGGCGACAGTGAAGCTGACACGAGTGCCGATGCACCCGTGCCGGGAGACAAGTAGTAAATAGACAGTGCTGAGCAGATGCCCTCGTCGACAGAACTTGATGTACGTATAAGCTATCATTGTTTGCATCAGGTTATTATTCATAATATGTTCTGGCAACATAATTTGGGTACAATATCTAAGACATGTTATGCGTGGATCGCAGCTTTCATAACGGGACGAAGACAAAGGGTAACGGTAAATGGGAAGCTATCAGATTGGGCAGAGGTCACAAGTGGCATACCTCAGGGAAGTGTCCTTGGCCCCATTCTATTTATCCTGTTCATCAACGATCTACCAGACGGTATAAACAGTGGACTCAAGATCTTCGCCGATGATACAAAAATATATCGAGATGTGAGGTGTGAAATGGACAAAAAGCTATTACAAGAAGACATTAACAAACTAACATCGTGGTCAGAGAAATGGCAGTTACATTTCAATCCATCGAAATGCAAACATCTGACTTTTGGCAAGCCGAAACTTAACACCACATACACGATGACAAGTAAAGATGGGGAAGTGTCAGAAATCAACAGCACATCAGAAACAGAAAAAGATCTCGGTGTAACGTTCGACAGATCCCTAAAATTCCGACAGCATATTGGCACCATTGCAAAGAAGGCAAACCAGATGACAGGCCTCATCAAACACACGTTTAAACATCTGGACAGTAGCAGCTTCCGATTATTATATACAGCGCTAGTGAGACCACATCTCGACTATGCTGACTCCATCTGGAACCCGCACTACGCCGTAGACATCAACACCCTTGAAAGAGCACAACGGAGAGCAACCAAGCTGGTCCCAGAAATAAGAAACTTAAACTATGAAGACAGGCTGAAACATCTTAACTTACCAAGTCTGGCATACCGAAGAAGAAGAGGAGACCTGATCCAAGTCTACAGAATTACCAATGGCATTGACGACATCAATCAAGAGGACTTCTTCATGATCAAAACAAACCGCACACGAGGCCACAACAAAAAATTGTATAAGACACCAAGCAGACTTGATATTAGGAAACACTCCTTTTCACAACGCATCTTCCTAGACTGGAACAACCTTTCTCAGCAAACAGTGAACGCTGAAAACATCCTCTCTTCAAAACAAAACTCGACAAAGAATTGAAGATGGACAGGTTTAAATTTTAATAAAAGCACAAAATAACAAGACAAGCCACGTTCTCAATATCAAAATACGATGCATAAAGGCGGGTGTACACAAGGCTGTAGCCTTACTTTAAAACCCGAAGATCCAGGCAAGTTACCAGGCAAGTAATAGTAACGTCTTGCCAACTTGGAATGCCTGAACTTGAAGGCTGAATATTATCCAGGCACCGATATTCAAAGAAGCCATAACACTAGGCTAATTTACTAGAACTAGGTCACACTGACTGTGACTGTACGTTTACATTTTCAATTTTGCAGACGTTCACGTCTATATTATTATACTATAGTATATACTTTATTATCTATGACTATGTTGTCTGTTATATTATTGTCATTTTTTTTTTTTTATTGATGTCAATGATTCCTGTCCAGCTCATATGCCATGTTTATTTTTGATATTATGCTAATAATATTGTCAGATGTACAATCTAATAACAAATAATTTTCCATGCAGGTTGACTCTGAGATGGAGCCTCCTCAGCCATCAACGTCTGTAGCAACAACCCCCATCTCGGCTACCAAGCGAAAGTTTGGATACCGACAGGGACTGCCACTGTGTGAGAGAATCAGTGCTGCTGAGCAACGTCAACGCCCCATTGAGACATCATTCATTCGCTGCAGCATGATGTCAACACTGGTGAACGGCCTGGCATGTCTCGAGTGCAGTGAGCCAACACTGAAGATCCGTGCCATCGACCGTCGCCTTGGCCTGGTGTGCCTGTTCGAGACATACTGCACTACGTGTGGGGCAGTGCTGAACTCAACGCTGTCGTCCGACCGGATCGACGAAGAGAAAGTCTTGTGAACAATCTTGTTGGCAGCTGTGATGGTGTTGAAATACATGTTATGTGGTTTCAATTGAACTTTGAACTATTAGAAAGACAATGAACTGGAAAAAGACAGTTTGTAGTTTTAGTCGTGTAGTACCATTGTGTAGTGATGACGGTCACATATTTATGGTCTTGTCTAATTTGTATACATATTTTCACACACCCAAATGATGAACAGTATACATCATTGGAAAGACAATGAACTGTAGAAGCTTTGTGTGAAATGTTAGCACTGCAGTTCTATTTTTGCATATGAAATTTTGTATTGAAATGTTGAGAAACTTCAATGCCATTTTTCTCAATAAAATGTTTTTGCCGACAAGTAATCTCTTATTTTGTCTAACTCGGCTATTTATCAACAGAATCCTTTGAAATTTTCAGCATTTCCCACCAAGATAATGGGCTACATTATGACAGATTTAGATTTTAGATACAGCATTTGGATTCCATGTAATATCATGACTTTGATTAAATATTGACTTTCGAAAAATAACAAAGATTGAAAAATTCATATAAATTTTGATTGGAAAGTAAAAAAAAATCAGACTCATAATTTGCCATTGTATGTACTCTATTGGTGTGCCAAGTTTGAATGTATTTGGTCAATCCATTTTCCAGATATGTCCATCACGGTGAATCAGCCAAAATTCAAGTTGGGGCGACCCTACCGCCACCTGGTGGACAAACAAATGTTTTTATGTATAACTAATGTTATCCTAACATTTCAGTAAGCTGGGTTGAAAAATAACGAAAATAGATTTGAGGAGATCGTGTCCCCTTAAGCGCTGTGGCTAAATCGTCTAACCTGTTACCAAATGCTTGCTCGTTGGATACACGCAAGGTTTTCTCCATTGGCATCCGAAGTTTTCGTCCTGTCAGTAGGAAGTGTGGAGTATAACTAGTCATGGAAGATACACTGGTTCTATATGCCAATAATGCGTCATTCACTACATCTTCCCACTTGCTTGGTTGGTTATCCAAAGCCTTCTGAATAAGAGATTTGATTTGTTTGTTAAACTTTTCTATACGACCGTTCGACTGGGGGGAGGAAAGGTGTTGTCGTTCTATGTTCTATTCCCATCTGTTCTAGATATTTCTCAAACTCTAATGCTGTAAATTCAGAACCCCCATCTGACAAAAGAATTTCAAGAACGCCGTGACGGGAGATAAAACCGTTTGTGAAAGCGTTCCACACGCTCTCATTAGTCTTAGATGGAATAGGAAAACATTCAGCATAACCTGTGCAAAAGTCAATCGCCGTAAGAATATATTTATTCCCGCGATTCAACAAAAGGTCCTATCAAGTCCACTGCCACTATTTGCATTGGATACGACGCTATTGGCATCTCACCCATAGCGTGTCTGGCGTGTTGTCGATTATGCATCATACACACTGTGCACTTACGCAGGTGTGCTCTCACATCTCGGCGTAAACCCGTCCAGACATAAGCTTCTGTTATGCGCCTGACAGTCTTCCATACTGCCATATGCCCACATTCTCCGTGTGCGCGATCAATGACTGCCTCTCGGTAAGCCTTTGGAAGGACTAATATCAGATATAGAGGTGATGTCATATTTGATGGTTTAACACTGTACAAAACCCCATTTATGATCGTGTAATCTTCGTCATCATCATATTTACCCCGTTGCCATAGGCCCGGGAATTCCCTACGCTGATCTATTGCAACTGTCTTGAGCTCGAGGCCGTCATGAATCAAGGGTAGAATGTCTCCTATTTCGTCGTCTGGGGGCAAGTCGTCTGGGTCAAAGGGCTCGTCAATGTCTATCGCTGCTACGTCATTATCTGTGTTCCGCTTAATGCGCGACAACATATCCGCTCTGACAAGTCGTTTACCTTGCCGATAATGTATGGAAGCTCCAAACTCTGCCAGTAACACTCCCCGACTCTGAATCTTGGTATTATTCATTGACTGTGTGAATAAGCTCAATAAGGGTTTGTGATCTGTAAACACTTAAAACTGCGCTCCATATAAATATGGTCTGAGTTTATCAATGCAATGCACTACTGCATAAGCCTCCTTCTCAATCGTTGGCCATTTCCGCTGCGTGGTTGACAGAGTGTGGCTAATATATTGTATTACTTTCTCAACTCCGTCGTCGGAATCCTGAACTAAAATTCCCCCTATTGCATAGTCACAAGCGTCGGTATATAATTTATAGGGTTTGTTTGTGTCCGGTGGTGCCATTACGTGTGATGAGATTAGCAGTCGCTTTAACTCTTCAAAAGCGTCCTGTCGTTAGTCATTCCATGTAAATCGTACATGAGTTCGTGTCAATTCTATCAAAGGTTCCGCGACTTTTGCATAGTTAGGTAGGCTGGTCGTATAATAATTGCACATACCCAACATTGATCTGACTTCCTTCACTGTGGTTGGCGGTTTCAAATTTACCTGTTAATGACTTCCATAATGCATGCCTCCGATACGTCTGGCGTTGACAAAGTGCGAACCAGATTTTCGAAGCGCGATTTGTATCTACTTAAAAATGTTTCCAATGAACCCTCTACCCCATGAACAGTCGACATGATTAATTATCCAAGTAATTTCAGACTTCCGGTACAAGGCGCGTACGTAGCAACCCTAGCGGCACTAAATCACATCATAAACTAACAAATTCAAAGCTCTTTGGTAAATACTTAAACCCACAGCACAATTCAAACCCCATACTGTTATTAATACCAGAAAATAGAAAACTTCTACCCTTAGGATCGTAACTATAACGCAACTCATTCAAAATTTTCCCGCCACAATTAAAAGTAAACAAAAGAAAGTACCCCCAGCAACGCTTAACATACAAACTTAGTTCAATGCACTACAATTATGTAGACAAACATTATAAATTATGTAGGTATAAACATTATTAATTAGTTAGACATAAACACATATCTTCAACCATCCTGCACAAATCTTCACTTTATACTAATCTGGCTTGTTCATCAAGGCAACTCACTAAACCCAGAGTCGCCCTGGCATTCAGTGTTTTTACACCAATGCTGACCAATTAAGGAACAAACAAAATGAATTTGAACAAAGAATCAAAGAACTAAAACCCCACGTAATAGCAATTAATGAAGTAAAACCCCAAAACCCTAAATGTTCTGTAACAACACCAGAATTTTCCTTAGAAGGTTACATGTTATTCTCAAATTTTTTAGAAAATACTGAAGAAAGAGGTATTATAATATATGTGCTAAATTCCCTGCATGCAGAGTATATAAACCTCGTCACATCTTTCAAAGAATGCTTATTTATAGAAATCAAATTAAAGAATAAAAACAAACTTTTTTTTTTGGATGCATATACAGAAGCGATGGGGGATCTGAAGAAAATAATGTAGAACTTCTAAATATGATCAGATCAATATCACAACATAAATACTCTCACATCGTAATTACTGGAGATTTCAACCTCCCTGAAATAAATTGGAATCATTGGACGACCAAATCAAATAACCCCAACAATTTATACTTCAAATTTTTGGAATGCCTTAGAGACCTTCATGGTTCAACACATGTCAAACCCCACCAGAGGACGACGAGGCACAACTAACACACCTGTTAGATCTGATTCTATCTAATGACGAAGATAATGTAGGAGAATTAGAGTACCTTAGCCCTCTGGGCAAAAGTGACCATTGTGTACTCAAATTCAGTATAGTGTGCAACTTTATAACAAGTAATTATACTAAAAAAAGGAAGCTGTATAATGTGGCAAACTATGATGCAATGAGAATAGAATGTTCAAATATTAACTGGGAAGAAAAATTTAAAGACTGTAAGGATAATGTTATCGATCAATGGGAAATCTTCAAAACAGTACTAAACTCATTAGAAGATAAATATGTACCTAAAAAAATAGTTCCAAATAATAGAAAGGGAAGAAAACTAATTAGACGTAAAAATAGATTATGGACAAGATACATGGAAACAAGGGATGGAACAAAATATCTAGAGTAATGTAAAAGCAGAAATAAAATCCGAGCTCTAACCAGAAAGCTCCGAAAGGAATTTGAACGAAATCTAGCATCCCAGACCAAGAAAAACCCCAAAGTCTTTTGGAAATATTATAAATCAAAAACTACAATCAAACAAGGAATTGGGGAACTGAACACAGACCCCACCAACCTAAAATCTCAAACAACAAATGAAGATGAAGAAAAAGCAAATATACTTGCTGACTATTTCTCCAGCGTATTCACCAAAGAACAGTTAGGGCCTATACCAACCATACCTAAAGTAAACAATAAACATGTCATGGACAAATTAAAACTAACTGAAAATATAATACTACTGATGTTAAAACAACTTAATATTAGCAAATCGCCTGGCCCAGATGGAATAGGCGCCAGGCTACTAAATGAGTTGTCTGCAAGTATATGTCAACCCTTCAAACAAATTTTTGAAACGTCGATTAAAACTTCCTGCATTCCCAATGACTGGAAAGAGGCTAAAATATCAGCAATTTATAAAAAAAAAGGAAACAAGAAACTAGCTAGTAACTACCGCCCAATAAGTTTAACAAGCATAGTTTGTAAATGTATGGAAACAATTATTAGAAATCACATTACAAACTACATGAAAGTAAATAATCTATTTAGTCAAAAACAATATGGATTTATATCTGGCCGATCAACAGTTCTACAACTAATCAAAATAATAGATGACTGGACTAAAGAAATGGATAAGGGCAACCACACTGATGTTATATATATATGGATTTCCAAAAAGCCTTTGACACCGTGCCACACAAAAGATTAATTAGCAAATTAAAAAGCTTCAACATTTCAGAACTGATTAACTGGATAGAATCATTCATCACAGATAGAAAACAAAAAGTTTCAGTAAATGGAGATGAGTCTAGCTGGAAAGAGGTAATATCAGGGATACCCCAGGGTTCCGTTCTAGGACCCTTAATTTTTGTTCTATATATTAATGACCTCCCAGATCTAACAAATTCAAATACATTTCTATTTGCTGATGACATAAAGATATTTAGAACAATAACACATATAGATGATCAGGATGTACTTCAACATGATTTAAGCATACTAGAACAATGGAGCGACAAGTGGTTGTTAAAATTCCATCCCGATAAATGTGTACACATGGAAATTGGGAAAAATAATATCGGTGAAAGTAAATATTTTATGGCAACAAATAATGTCAAACATGCTCTTGTCACCACAGACAAACAAAAAGATTTAGGAGTAATTATTGATTCAAAACTTTCTTTTGATGATCACATCAACCAAGTGGTTAATAAAGCAACCAGAATGACAAAAGTAATCAGAAGAACTTTTCAATACTTAGATACATACACTTTCTTGCCACTATACAAGACTATGGTTAGATCCCACCTAGATTATGCAATAGCAGTATGGTGTCCATTTAAGACGAAACATAAAATAGCCATAGAAAATGTCCAGAGAAGAGCCACGAAAGAACTACTTGGTATGAGGGACTTATGATATATTGAAAGACTAAAATTACTTAAGTTACCCACATTAACATATCGTAGATTAAGAAGAGATATGATTGAAGTGTATAAAATAATGCATAACATGTATGACAACAAATCTGCACCAAACCTTCCTAAATGGGAGGATGTGGCATCACGATCCAGTAACAGAGGACACTCCCTTAAACTGTTCAACCAAAGAGCAAAACTAAACATTAGAAACAATGCATTCCCGCTTAGAGTGGTTGAACCATGGAACAGTTTACCTGATTCAGTAATACAAGCAAAATCAATAAACTCATTTAAAAACCGCAATGATAAATTCTGGTCAACCCAGGATATATTATACGACTATGAAGCCCCACTAACATTAAACACTGGAACCGGAAAACACAAACTCTTAATACTAGACCCCGAAGAAGAAGATCTGATCATTGAGGAACCGAGAGGATCCTGCGATCAGAACAGTCCTCATGTATCCTAAGGGAAGGTAAATTCAGGTCAGTAATTTCGCGCGTAATATTCCTTTATTTCCTTAATACTCCGCTAGATGACCACTGGTTCGGCAATATTCCACTAGAGGCGCAACAGGTTCCCAAGATCACCACGAACCTTCCCGTGACATTCCCAGGAACAACCTAGTTTTAGACCCCCAAAATGGATCAGGCGTAGTTACGCGTGACCCATTTTGGTCTCAAACTGGGTCACGCGTAACCCAGTTTTAAGTTGCGCGGACCAATTGGGAGCGCGGGAGCTGGTTGTAATGGGGTCAGTACGACGTTCTCCCTACGACGTACTGACCAATGAGCATCACGGTTCTCTGACACGAGTGGTGCCTGATAGCTACGTCACGGAAACGTCTGGCGTACTGCGCAGTCGGTTCATACGCGGATTGACACAGTTTTTCCAGTTCGTTTCGCAGTGCTGCGCTCTCATCAAGGTTGAGAAATTGTGCAGCTATGTGATCTCTGATATCAAGCCAAGGAATGGCTGCTCGTGCGATCTGATTAGCTGCAATTACACCTTCGATGTAACGTTCTAACTCAAACCTCAACTGTCCTGACACTGTTTTTGAAGCGATCTCAACGACATGAGTTGCACCCACCTGGTTAAAGGCTAATGTTACTTCACGGATCCAATTTCTCACTGCTGCCGTGGTGGTACCGTCACAATTTTGTGTTTGTCTGATTAAATCACGGATCTGTTCTCGTGATGCTTGTATCGCTCTCCTCTCAGTTTCTAACTCGGCCAAGCCTTGCGTAAGATTTTGAAATTGAATATGATCCATGGTTACTTAGTTCGATCGTTACAAATATGGTTTGACTGTCACTCACTGTTTTTTGTTCTCCGCACTCGTTCCGGAGTCGTTCATGTCTTGTCGGTGACCTTGATCTGTTTCGTCGAAAGCTTCGATGTCTTCGTCTAGCCAGTCTCCCTCGGGAAACGATGCTCCGTGCTCTGGCCACGGTGCTTCTTCCATGCCGGCAGGTATCATACGGGGCGTCGGTGCTTGAATCTCTACGACGTTGTCGATGTAGTGTTTGACATCGTCGTCAGAATGCGTGGCACGCGCCGGCGATCGTTGTCAATCTCGAGTTGACTCGTCAGTTGTAAGACTGCGTCGTCGTTTTATTTTTCATACTGATACTGGCGCGCTCGCCAGTTGTAAAGTTGTTGTCCCCTCCGTCTTCCTTCCTTCCTTCCTTCCTTCCTTTAGTTGGGCGGTACGCAAATGGCTTAAGAAGACCGGAACCTTACCTCGGGTATGTCGCTCGCCAAGCCGTGTGCATCATCGTTCTGTGGTGATGCATTGTCCCCTCACGGCTAAGGGTGTATTTGTTTGTCAATGAAATTGAACAAACAAGCGTTCCAGGTTCGTCACGAATATATATGTTTTATTCATCAGTAGAAACTTCAGACACGATGTCCGTACAACGTTTACACATTCATGTGGGCCGACAGTCCAAACCTATTTTACATTTAAAATGTCCGTAGTTTTTGAAGATCGAAAGATAAAGCAATATATAAACCACCGTGGTTTATATTTGCCGAAATTTTGATAAGTCTAAACTGTGGGAAACATTTTCCTAGTTTCCCGTGGAGAGCCTCAACGTGTCTCTTCGTGTGTGTTCATTGCCGCCCTCCGTAATTCCAAAAATAGTTCCCTTTTAAACATACTGGCTTGGCCTCAAGCCAAATCCGGGAATTGTCTTTAAACCGTAAAGGATCGAAACGCATAGTATGAAATTTGTAGAATTATGGCTCTACGCATGCGTGTTTTTATGTCGTCATACAATGGGGTTGAGGGTGCTCACTGACGTGAGGGGGTCTGCATTTATTTGCATAATTTCATCTTTCCGGTTCGATCTTAAAACCAGGACATGGTCACGAAGTGAATCTAAGGTCAGGCCAATGTCTGCACCAAATTCCAGTCATGACTCTTAACTGTCAACTACATTCTGTTCCGGTTGACACCAAGAACTGCACCTACAGACGCGAAAATAAACAAATCGTTCAAACCTTGTTGCTTTAGAAACACGCCCACAGTGACGGCGACCATATGCTTGCCTTGTGCAGAATTCTTTTATATAATGCTTTTTGTATAATGTGAATCTGGATTTTCTGTTCTAGTCTTTCTCTGATAACTAATGATAATCTTAATTAACTAAATTAGCCACTGCAGGTCTGTTACAAAATGACAGTAAGCGCATAATTTTCAATGTTATACAATAGAGTATTTAGCGAATGTCGCAAGTTTTGCGGCATGAACTGAAGTGGAAGCCGAAGGGCGAATGCTTCGAATGGTCATAAAATATACATATTTCTTAATCTACACATAATTTTAAAACTTTATATATTATTTTGAAGTTTATAATACATTGAACACGAAATGCCAACACTTTATTCAATATATAGCATAATTATATATTTTAAGCTCTTTTACCGGGTCTGCATAACGCCTCTAGTTATGTACTTTCAAATATACACGGCGCTGAAAAAAACATGCTCAAAATCAATTAAAATGTTGTTCATTTTTGAAATAATTACGCATACTACTTTTTTGGATGAACTGTGTGCACTAACAAAGATAACGGTAAACTCAATCGTGTTAGTTGCGAACTAACACTTCAAAACTTTAGGCAGACCGGCTTTGGTCTGCTTAAAACAGCGGTCTGCATAACGCGGCGCTGTATGTATAAACGGTCGACGTAAGCTGCAATTAGAAGTATATATATATATATGTATATATATATATATATTATATATATATATATATATAACATATCAATCAATGTGGAAGTTGTTCCCTTTCTTTGTCTCCCAAACCCACCTAGCTAGGAGTGTGGGATTCGACAGTAATCCAATGAAAAACCAGCAATGTAAAGTTGCGTTATTACATTTACATGCAGTTTACCTGTAAAAAACGAATCAATATAAAGTTGCAACGAATATAATGATAATTATTGATGTATAATATTACATGTCACAAGGGGTCTTTGTCTGAATGAAGATACATTTAGGAGTGGGTGTACATGCTAGCGTTCCGAAGCCTTACAAGGTTGTGAAGGAGTCACAAACTATGTCCAGATACAGCGTGACGTACTTCACGGTTGTCCCCTTACCAGTGTTCTCAATGGGGAAATCAATTATAATTACAGTACAGCGTTATAGTGTGCTCAGTCGATGCTGTTTAACGCAAATAACCGTGTCTATCATATAAGTATAATAAAGAAAAATAAATAGTGGTTGGCGGAAAATTAGCCGAATTGTAATCTCATATTCAGACTGTTTATTACCAAGTAACATTTCAAATGTACGAGGATTTCTTGGCGTTGTGGCGTCAACATACATGCACGCTTGTCTCCCCTGCCCCCCATCATGCACACGCAAAATATACAATCAGAAACATTATGAAACTATGCTAAAACTAGTATATATTTAAACCAATATCCAACTGCCAACATATTTTAAGACAGTCGTACATCCATTGACATAAAGTGAACTTGATAACATAATATTAATACCGTATGAACGTTACCTAAAAAGTTAAAAAGTATACATGTACTTAAATAAATAATAAATAAATGTATAAATAAATTAGCTGACGATATAAAAAAACTAAGCTGACAGTTAAAAAGTATGTGCATACATGTAGTCAAGTTAATAAATAATAGATAAATAAATAATATAAATAACTAAATAACTAAAAAAATAATTAATAAATAATTTAGCATGGCGACATATAATATGAACCGACTGAAAACAGTATCATGGCATCTCGCGGTTCAAGTGACTCACAGCCTGCGGATAAAAACTATTTATAAATCTAGTGGTCCTTGTCTTAATACTTCTATAGCGCTTGCCAGAGGGAAGAAGTTCAAAGAGATGGTTGGCTGGGTGGGTAGTATCCCGTACAATGCTCTTGGATTTTCGCGCACAGCGGGCATGGTAAATAGATTCAATGGATGGCAACTCGCGCCCAATGATTCTAGATGCGCCCTTCACGATAACTTCTAGCTGTTGTTTCTCCTCCTGACTGGCGCGGCTAAACCACACTATAATCGAGAAAGTGGGGATACTTTCAATGATTGCGCGGTAGAATCGTATCATAATCTCCTGAGCTATGCCGAACTTCCTCCCTGTATTGCGTCTCGTTCGCATTCTCAATGCAGCCCTCCACAGTAGTGTCATCGGAAAACTTGATCACAAGGACCGATTGGTCCACGGAGACACAGTCATTTGTGAAGATAGTAAACAGGAACCTTGTGGGGCACCTGTATTTAGGATAAGAGGTCTGGAGATAGAGTTGTTGACTCTGACAGATTGAGGCCTGTGAAAAAGAAAATTAAGGAACCAGTGACACATGGCAGGATGTACATTCAACAATGAAAGTTTATCGAACAGTTTGAATGGGATGATAGTGTTAAATACTGAGCTGAAGTCAATGAACAGGATCCTGGCATAGGTTCCAGGCCTCTCTAGGTGCTTCAGGATACGGGTGACAACAAACACGGACGCCCGCGCGTTCACACATACATAAGTTAATATAATAATAATAAGGTAACTTCTATTGCGCCTAAATCCTTTGAAACCAGGTTCAGAGGCGCACCACGACAAAAGGGTTGGTCAATCTCAAAATCGATAAACAGTATTCCAGTTGTCAACAGATGGATGGATGGATGCGCATCCATGCGTGTGTGCTCAACGTACGTACGTTTTATAATACATATCTATATATATATATATATATATACATATGTATATAAGTAAATATATATATAATATAATAATATATATATATATTCACGTGCATGCATACACATCCATACACACACACACACACACACACACACATATATATATATAATTATATATATATACATATATATATATATGTATATATATTGACTTAAGATGTAGAATACAGACGTAAAGAGCAGCAGTACTTTATAGCATTACCAAGTGGACATAGATTGTATTTGTTGCATTTCAGAGTGTTTTCAGACAAGTGTGATCGTGCCCATTTTCTATCTTACGTTGATCACATTTCAGGTTTCCTTACTTCATTGCCCAGCTTGAGAAAGTATGACAACCAAGACAATTTACTGGATTGGTCTGCTCTTGTGGCTTTCCTGTGACCTCGGTTGTGTGCAAGGTCAACCGACCACTGACCAGAGTGACGGTTGCGATAATGGAGTACGCCAGACAGCGGTCATGGACCATATACTCAATACGTTACAGACAATGACCAGACAGTTGGAGTCATTGGAGAACCGGCAGAAATCAATCGAACAATCGGTGAAGGAGTGTAACAAAGGCATAGTATGATTTTCACTATTTTAAACACACTGTATATAGTGTTCTTTTGATCAAACAACGTGTGCGTACGAGCGTGCACGTGCAAGTGAGTGAAAGGGGCGCGTGAGAATGAGTGTAAATCACGTTAAACCATTTACTACAAGAGCCATTTGCTTGAAATGACCAGGTGTCTGGTGGGTATTTCGGAATAAAAATACACTTGGGCTGTTCAAAACACCGCGTCTTAAGGTACCCCAGCGGTGGACTGACGTATTAGGGGATGATGAATGCCCTTAGGTGTGAATAATAATATATGGAGTTGGGGTAAATAATAGTCCATTTCATCAACACATATCTTCCAAACTACAGCAAATCGGTATAATTGGAAATGTATTGCATTACGCTTTCCAACGATGTCATAATTAATGTGTAATTATGGTGTAGTGACGTCATTGTGACGTCACATGTGTACTTTGCAATAAATTACTCTACATTTTAGTCCGTATTTCATGTAGGTGAAATCCTCTTACCTAGGGAATTTCCGCAACAATGTTTTTCAAGACAGTTACAAAATACAATTATGAAATCCAGTTGTTTTCCCCCTGGGAGTGGAAGCCATCGTGTAGTTATACTGATTTATCACAACAAGCGTGATTAGTAAAATAAGGGGGTGAGGGTAGATATCCTTCCACTTCATCAATACATATCAGTCACACTATAGCAAATGATGTATCGTTGGAATGACGTTTGAATTATCGTTCCAAATATGACATAATTATTAGGAAACGATGATGTTATGGCATCATAATGACGTAGTATCTGAACTATTCTATGTAAATCACTCCACACTGTTCTCCGAAGGCCAGATAGTTCCACTTTATAACATAAGTCTGCCAACCTACTGCATGTGAGTTACCGGTGGAACGATATTTCATTATGCCTCCTAAATATGATATATTTAATATGTAATTATGCAGCAATTACGTCATTATGACAACATACGATATCTATGCTATGGAAATTACTCCCTCTATTTGATGTGGGTATCACATCGACTTCGAGACTGTATTTGGCGGAGATAGATCGTAGAAATTGGTGGTGCAGAAAAGTTGATAAACAAGTGGAATTACTGATTGATAAGTATTATTCTTGCCTTAATATCATTCATAAAGTTGCAGTAAACATATATTGAGTAGCAATTGTGCTTAAAGTTAGTTAAAGTATTTTAGAACACCTTAGTATAGTGAGTGATAATAGGGTAACTTACCCTTTGATAAGTTGTAAACAAGATTTAACAAAACCTGATTATGTGGTAGATTATATAGGAGATAAAGTAACAACCATCAAACAACTTACATAAGATAATATCTGTGTAAGCCAGTTCTTGCTAGATATTTTGATTAGGTAGCTTTGTTGTTAAAATTAAGCAAGGGCGATAATCGGGCGGCGTAACATAAATATATAAATACAGCAGCCTAACGTAACGTAATTGATTGTATTTAAATTAGGTCACTACCGGTAATGTTAGCGTTCATGATATAATAAATAGTCGGCTGTGTAATTGAAATCTGTAACGAAACGTGTGCTGTAGTACACAGGAAACAGTCTTTATAAAGACTAAGTTAGTTAAGATATTAAATAAATTCTGATAGGGATATGGCGCCTTGCAAGCGGCAAGTCAAGGCAAAGCGACACTTGTTGTGCGATCACTGCCATAGCTGGGTAGATTTTGCATTGTCCGGCTGTGGGAAATTATGGGCAGAAACCATGGAGGAAGGATTCACCTTTCAGTGCATTGGGTGTTGGAAGGTGGAGTGTCTGCAGAAGGAGATAGTTAGGTTGACAGATATTGTGAATGGAATGGAGATGGGAATTAGAAAGGAGACAGGTCGAATGGAGAGAGACGACAGGGAGAGAGGTGAGAATACTGCAAGACTGAAGGAGAATAGCAGTGGCAAGAAAACTGAGGAAAGGAGATTGAGAGGAGGGAAGGTGATTAGAGGGGAAGAAATTGGAAAATCGACGACAGAAAACGTGACAAGCGTGAAGGTGACAGGGGAGAAAGTGACCGTAGAGAAAGAGGGAGGGAAGATGGGACGGGAGAGGAGAGAAGAAAATGAGATGGGAGGAAAGATAAAGGGACGAAAGGAAGGAGGGAGGTAACAACTGGGATACTACAGCAGTATAGACAGTTAGTGAGGAAGCTAAAGAAGACAAGAGTTGAACAGATAATTTTGTCAGGAATTTTGCCAGTAATGGGAGGAAGGGGGGCAACGTATAGAAACTGCAAGAGGATGGCGATCAACGCACTAGTTGAGCAGATGCGTGAAGAAGAGGGGGTGGAATTCACAGACTTATGGGGATACTTTGTTGGGAGGGAAGATATGTACATGAGATATGGCCTCCATCTTAGTGGAAATGGGGCAGCAGTTTTCTCAGAGAACCTGCTGCGATCTGTTGACAGTGGAACAGGTTGCATCTATTTAAACTACATACGCAGGGGGGACTCACAGAAAAGCCTGAAACTGGAGGCATAGATAAAGATAGCACAAATAAATCAGCAAAGAACAGTCTGGAAAACTCATCTGAAGCTGGATATCAATGTGTTTCTTTAAACGCAAGGATTATAGTAAACAAAAGAAATATACTAAACATTATGGTAGAAGATATTGACCCTCACATAACTGGTATAACCGAATCCTGGACCACCACCGATATATCAGATGGCGAATTGGGACTGACATGTATTGTAATGTATAGGAAATATAGAATAGGAAGAAAGGGAGGTGGAGTTATTTTATATATTAAAGAATTTATCCAGGCTTATGAAATAAAATTAGAAAGAGAAGCAGATTGCGAAGAAGCTGTTTGGTGTAACATAGTTACAGGAAACTCAACGTTAACAGTTGGGTTAGTTTATCGAAGTCCAAACATAAGCATAGAAGAGAATGAAGAAATACAAAACGCTATAAGGGAAGTAAGCAAACGGGACTGGTATTATTATTTAACCACGGCATATACAATGGAAATCTCTACAAAATATGGGGAGTGAGGACCACTAGTTTTTAGTTTTAGTTCAAGATACTTTCCTTTCTCAACATGTGCTAAAGCCAACCAGGGGTGAGGTGTTAGACATAGTTTTGTGCTCACAGAATGAATTAGTTGACAATGTCAAGATATGTGAGCCACTGGGGAGTAGTGATCACAACCAGATATATTTTACCATCAATGTAAAATCGGAAACGAATAGTAAAAAGCAGTATAGGAGAAATTTCCACAAAGGAAGGTATAAGGACATGAGGAAATATTTAGCAAAGATAGACTAGAATAACACACTGAAAAATAAGACAGCAACAGAATGCTGGAATATATTAAAGAGTGAAATTAAGTGCAAAGTTGATAAATTTGTACACTTCAAAAAACAAGGGAAACCGTCCAAAAAGAAACACTTATCGAAAGAAGCCATTAGAAAAATTAAGTATAAACAAATGATGTGGAAGGCATATAGGTGTACTGGAAATGATGAAGATTACAACAGTTATAAAGAAGCACTTAATCAAGCTACAGCTGAAATTAGAAATTCAAAGAGAAGCTATGAACAACAATTAGCTAGTAATATAAAACATGACAGCAAGAGTTTTTATGCGTATGTTCGAAGCAAACAGAAAGTTCAAGATAAGGTCGGTCCTCTAGAAGATAGTGCTAGAAATATAATATCAGAGGGATTCTTAATGGCAGAAGACCTGAATGATACTTTAGTTCAGTGTTTACCAGGGAAGATATTAGTTCACTACCAGTACCAGAGGCTAAGTTCAAGGGGGCAGATTCAGACAATTTAGGACAATTATTTGTAACCCCGGAAATGGTGGCTAAGAAAATTAGGGCTATGAAGAATAATAAATCACCTGGAGTGGATGGGATTCCGCCTAAACTACTATTGGAAATTGTAGAACAAATTAGCGTACCGCTTGCAACAGTTTTCAATTTGTCATTAGAAGAGGGAGTGGTTCCATTAGAATGGAAATAGGCAAACATTATACCGTTATTTAAAAAAGGTTCGAGAAACAAGTCAGAGAACTTTATAGACCAGTGAGTTTAACATCAGTGATTTGCAAATTATTAGAAAGACTAATTAAAGATCACACGGTGGATTTTCTTGTTAAACATAACTTGATAAACTCATCTCAACATGGGTTTTTTAAAGCGAGGTCATGCTTAACAAATATGTTATGTTTTTTGGAAGACATCACTAAGTGGGTAGATGAGGGATCACCAGTAGATATCGTCTACTTAGATTTTCAAAAAGCTTTCGACAAAGTACCACATCAAAGATTACTGCTTAAACTAAAGGTCCATGGCATAGGAAATGGTATAATAAACTGGATAGAAAAATGGCTGATTGACAGAAGACAACGTGTAGTAGTTGATGTAAAGGCTTCAAACTGGAAATCGGTATTCAGTGGGGTACCACAGGGATCAATACTAGGACCTATATTATTCTTAATATATATTCACGATTTGGATGATGAAATAACAAGCAAGGTGTTGAAATTTGCGGATGATACAAAAGTGTTTAGAAGGATTACAATTGATAGACAGCATTTACAAGATGATTTTGACAAGTTGATCAAATGGCCTGAAAAGTGGCAAATGCTGTTCAATTTTGGGAAATGTAAATGCCTCCACACAGAACATGGGAACGAATATGTAGAATACACAATGGGGGTACTGTACTAAGTACTACTGTAAAAGAAAAGGACTTAGGGTTAACCATTAGTGCTGATGTGAAGGTTTCAGAGCAGTGCGGAATTGCAGCTTCAAATGGAAATCAAATCCTTGGATTAATTAGGCGAAACATAACGTATAAGGAAAAGGAGCTAATAATACCGCTGTACAAAACAATAGTTAGGCCTCATTTAGAATATTTTATTCAAGCGTGGAGGCCACATCGCAGGAAGGACATAGATATGCTAAAAAGAGTACACAGGAGAGCAACTAAAATGATACAAAAACTGAGGGATCTTAGTTACGAAATACGCCTAACAAATGCGGCTTAACAACATTAGAGCCTAGGAGATTGAGAGGAGATTAGATAGAAGTGTTTATAATAATGAATGGTTATGAAAATATCGATAGAAATATATTTTTCTCAGTTAAGAAAGATAGAAGGACTAGAGGACATGAAGTTACATTAGCAAAGGAGCAGTGTAGATTAGATATAAGAAAGTTCTCATTTTCACAAAGGACTGGAAATCAATGGAACAGATTATGTGCTGATTGTGTGGGTGCTAGTAGCGTGAATATGCTTAAAAATAAAATCGACACATACCTCAGAAGGGCGGGATACACATAGATAAAAGGGTCGGACTCTCGATAAGCCAAAGGGCTTTCTTGTCCACCTGTCACCTAGAGTTAATTCTCTGGGTCGCAATCTTGTTAAAACTTGTTATTACAATTATTAGGTTTCAAACACGTTGCGGGGTGTAGACATGTTCGACGCTCGTTGTTCTATACAGACCGAAGCATCACATTGTAGAACTCAACTGGCGCGCTCGCCACTGTAGAACTCAACTGGCGCGCTCGCCACTGTAGAATGCCCTGTGTCTACTATTATTTCCCTTGGTCGCATCTGCCTGTTCCGTTCGTAGACTCGGTATTCTAATTTGGGCACGTATTGCAACGTTCTTCCTCTGCGTTGATTTCCTAGACAATTTAGACACCGACCTACTCAGTTCAGCCAATGCGTCACTGTCTAATAGAAATCAGATACTCACAGAGGAAGATTCTAATTACTCAATCATCGCAGAAGACTTTCCATTGTTCGTTTCAAGAACTTTAATACAGACAGTTAGCGTAATACAGATCAGTACAATCAATACTGGTCCTCCGTGGGAACCAGATGTGGTGTTACATCGTTACGGCGTGCTAGTCCTCCCTGCACATTCTCTGCAATTCTCTCCCAATCGCGCATTACTCTTTCCTTAAATACTCGCTACTTCCCTCTCTTCCTAGTGATTCGCGATTCCCATTGGTCAGTGCCTCTCCTGCTTTTCTTAATATGGCGCGCTACAATCGGGCTCGCTACCTGGCTACCTGGTCTCTGATCCCGCATTACCTTATCTGCTAACTGACTCATCTCCCGACTATTGCCCAGCCCAGCTATCTCTGGAGATGACCTGAACTAAACCTATGGGAACATCCTGTATCTCAGATCTAATTATAAGAACACAAGCTACTAGACTAAAGCAGTTCTAAGCATATACTTATTAACATAACTTCCTATATAATAATTACTATATTTCATGGGCAAGTAATTACTAGGAATTTATGCAAAGCTTAATTCCTTACAACATGACAGCATTCAACTATCAAAAATACGCAGCACTTATATGTAGACACCTAGCTCGCGACAACGAGCTCAGTGTTTACATCCAGTTTCGTACCGTTGGAAATATATTTAACCTACAACGGCTGAAAGCCAAGAGCAAGACTTCACAGCTACTTGTACGAGACCTAGTCTTTGCTGATGACTGTGCCCTTATTGCACACTTAATCGATGACTTTAACGCAATTACTGATTGTTTTGTTAAAGTGGCACGCCGATTTGGACTCAAAATCATTCAAAATAAAATAAAAGTATTGTTCCAAGCAAAGCCTGGAACCAACCGTGTCCCACCAAGTGTTACAATCGATAACGTCCCATTGAATGTTGTGGAGAAATATGTATATGTGGGTACACGTTATCTATACACACAATGATCGACGATGAAATTTATATCAGTCTTGGGAAGGCAAACGCATCTTTTGGTAGGCTAAATGCGCCTATGGAATGTACGTGGTTTACGCTTGAACACAAAAATCATCATGTATAGTGCCGTCGTACTGTCGACTCTGCTGTATGGTTGTGAGGCGTGAACCCATATTGACGCCATATCAGATGTTTAAAGCAATTCCACACGCGCTGCCTTCGGCAGATTGCAGGCATCAAGTGGCGAGTCATGATGCCAAACACTGCGGTGCTGAACAAATGCGAAACTTTCGGAATCCAGTTTCATATCCAGCGCGCGCAGTACGATGTCACTTGGACCGCATGACGGATGACCGCATACCAAAGGCGCTTTTCTACGGTCAACTGAACACTGGTTTGCGCTCACGAGGTGGGCAACGAAAATGCTACAAAGACGTCCAGATGGCCACACTGAAGTAATGCTCCATCCCCAAAACACCTGGGTAGAGACTGCAAACAATCGTCCCCTCTGGCGTCACACCTGCATGACTGGTCTGCGGGACTTTGAACATGCAGAAACGGCGTCAACATCTCAAAAAAAGAATGCAGCGGAAGAATGGTCAACCTCCGCCGGGACCTATGGCAACCTATGACTGTACCATATGTGGTCGCTAACACATCGACACAATTATATTCTAGATTGATGGTACGTTACTCTCTGAATCTGGTCTGCATTGATGTCACCCATGAAGGAATCCAATCCATTTTCAAAAGTGTGTTCTCTCCATACGACGAACATAAAACTTAGGAACAAACGGTTAACAATGATGCAGATGAGAGTCAACGCTTTCACATATTGCTTCAAGGCGCGAAAGTAATGGACAGTCACACGACCAGTCAGAGGTGCTATAGTGCGTTGTCTCCTAAACAGCACATGTTTTACAATTATGGAAGTTGCTTCGCTACAACTGAAGGTATATCACACCAAGAGAGTATAACTGAAGGTATATCACACCAAGAGAGTACAACTGAAGGTATATCACACCAAGAGAGTATAACTGAAGGTATATCACACCAAGAGAGTATAACTGAAGGTATATCACACCAAGAGAGTATAACTGAAGGTATATCACACCAAGAGAGTATAACTGAAGGTATATCACACCAAGAGAGTATAACTGAAGGTATATCACACCAAGAGAGTATAACTGAAGGTATATCACACCAAGAGAGTATAACTGAAGGTATATCACACCAAGAGAGTATAACTGAAGGTATATCACACCAAGAGAGTATAACTGAAGGTATATCACACCAAGAGAGTCAACGGTGATCTTGAGACACTCGTGAAGGAGCTTGAGAAGACGAAGAACTCTTTCAGGTCAGCAACATCCGACGAAAAGCCAAACTACCTGACAACTGAATGCCGAACATCAACGGAGGTTGCCTGTGATCTACTGGCAGTCATTGAGAAGGGACCATTGTGAGAGGACGACGCACTTTCAGGAACCAATGAAACTCCGTAAAGACAAGAACTTTGACCAAGATGTTGTAACAATGAAACTGAAGACAAAATATATGAAAGTGCAGGAGGTTCGCTGAACTCAGGATCTATTTGGAAAACATCTTTTCCTAGCTGCATGAGAGAAGCAGAACTTAAAGTCTTTTCATACCCAATGTCACTTGCTCATATCAATAGCTCCATGAACACAACTGATAAGTAGGCATTTACGAGAACATTTTACGTGGATACATGTGTTGAAAGACCAGTCGGCATTGATGAATACCTGATTGATGCCATGTTCTTCGTCCTGGCGATATTGCAAAGGCAATCCTCTAACAAGCATGTTCTCTTGCACAAGTAGTGCACGTTGTGCATGAAACATGTTTGTGGGCCTACCGTAAAAGCACATAAACAAGCTACACGCGGCGATACTCAAACATTACGCAGAACCACAATACCATCCCAACAACGTCCACGTGATTTTGGTTGAGCTCTACTATCACCTTCATTCAAGATAGTTATGACGTCACTGCACGTAGATAAATGACCTCTGAAATAAGCTTCAGTACTTCAAGGGCACATGGCTTATAACTGCATCTTATGTGAATATGAGTAAACTGTCGTATGTATGATACTATGTTGTCTTGTGACTACGAAGAAGCAGGCACTAGAGTCATCTTTACCTACAAATAACGGTTTTATAGTGTTGATGATGTAAACGACAGCGAGTATGATGACGACGAGGAACCGGTTCACAACGAGTCATCTGATGAGGTTGAGTTCTGACTTGTTTCAAAATGAACGATATAGGCATGGCTCACAATATTCCCTCCGTGTATATGCTTAGCATTATTGTTAGTATCGTTTTGATAAGGTGCAAATTCTGACTGAAGCTAGATAAGGCTGTGATATGCTATTTTCACCTTTGTGTTTTAACCAATCATCAATAAATAATGCACAATGACAGTATTCTTTCATTTGTATACATTGACTCGCCTGCAAGGTGTATTCGTTGTTTTTCGTGATCAACCTCAGTGGAAGAATTACCCCTATATGGCCTATTGACTAAAATGTGGAGTGATTTACATAAATAGTTCAGGTATGGTGTCATCATGACGTCACTACACCATAATTGCCAATTATGACATTTGGTGGAAAGAATATTCAAATACCTTTCCAACGATACCTCATATGCTATAGTTCGGCTGACCTGTATTGATAGAGTGGACTGATATCTATCCCAACCCTCTTATTTCACTAATCACCCTTGTTGTAATAAATCAGTAAAACCACACGTTTGCTTTCACTCCCTAATAACTGGATTTCACATTTGAATGTTGTGATCGTTTTGAAAAAGCATAGTGGCTAAGTACGCTCTAATGATGACGCTTGCTCCTACCTGTTCACAATTTTTCCTAAAGATTCTTGTATGTTGCGCCTCTGAACGCAGATTCCTGGGGATATAGACGCTATAGAAGTTTATTATTATTACTATTATTAACTTTGCCGAACGGTTTGTGTAAGTCTAACTAGATGTCAAATACATTATTCTTATATTATTAACAATTTATAATAGTGTTAATGTTGTGGAGTTTATATGTCTATTGCAACCTATCATTTTTTAGTTTGAAAACATGACCTGTTGTATAATAATTACTGACAAATATTACCAACGCAATTTAATATATTCATTAGTTTATGATCATCGGGAAGTTCGCGCGATTTTGTTTGATAGATAGGGATGACATATGACTAGAGTACGGGTTGGTAAACATTGTTGGTTTTTATTTTCTTTCATAGAGGCTACCAGCTCGATAAGTTTTTAACTTCTCTGGTAGTCACCTCATCTGTGTTGCTTTTGTCTTGAAATATGTTGTATATCATGTGGATGAGAAAATAAAGTTACATACATACTTATAAAATAATAATTTTATATATGCTTTGATTATACTTGTGTTACTATGTAATGTATGCATTGATGTACTTAAAAATTAATTAAGTTAAATACACCAGCCATCGGTCATCTTTATCAGTGTTTTCTCAGACCTTTACTCTTACTCGCACAAAACTATAAACCTTATACCTACAGTAAAATAATGTTGCCGTGACATTTGGTACATGTCTTTCTATTAATGTTATCTTCAAATTATAAGGAAATTTAAAGAACAAATTATTATTTTCTGATATATTCATTTTTTTTACATTTATTCAGGAGAATGCTGAAACAATTGACTTGATCTGATAGCTTGGACGGAACTGATTATGTGCATGATTTTAAAATCGTAACGTAAAAAAATGACAACGATGTCCAACATTCCCACACCCCTTGACAGCGAAGTCCAACACTACTCTCCCCTCGACCGCGGAATATCTCCATCACAACATCTCCCTTTCGAATGCGAAAGTTCTCCGCCAGTACCTCCCTCCCTGAGGCTCTGGTTCAAACGTGATGGATGTTTATTAGAAAGGCCAAAAATACACCCTCAAAAAGCAAAGACGCTGCGGGCCTGTACAATTGTGTCTAATGATTTACATTTTATTAATACAAACTCTACGCCTTGTTGCAGATATTAGGTGCAAACTGTTCGTCGGTGGTAACCGCGTTTGCTACAAATTGGTCCAACAACTGATGACGTGGGAAAGCAGCAGAGTTAACTGCAAAAGTCTCTTTGACGGAGCAGACCTCGTGTCAATAGAAACTCAAGAAGAAAACGAGTTTTTGATAAAAATGATAGAAGGTGAGGAGACTAACAAAGCGACCACACGCCATATGAAAATAATATGCCTAGTAAATAAGATATGCATTTTACAAAAGGATGTTATGCAGACATATTCCGGTTTCTTACACTAATACGATGCTTAGATTGTGGATGAATTTGATAATAATATAAGTAGCCGGAAAAAACAAGACGGTTGTGTTGCAGTAACAAGCGAACTAGCTTACACCCACCCAACTAGTGGCAGATTGAGGCGTACTACGGCCCTGTTGTAAGTTGGTTTTGTGAGGCCCCATCCGTCGGGATGGTCATTTTAATGCATTTTTGACAACACAATTTTGTTGAAAGGGGATTGTCATTTGAATGCATTTTTAAACAACAACATATTTTGAAACTTGAAGTTTGCATATGTTTGGGGTTCACAGCCAACGCATAAAGTGTTCCTAACAATGTGGTTCTATTTTGATTGTAAGTAAATCAACTTTATAGCTTAACCTAATAACTTTATTAAAGTGTCAGCATCTAAACGTGTTCTTCTCGAACAATCTTCGATTCTAAAAAACGTCCATCCTACCAGTATAAATGCTAGTTCAAATCTTATGTTCCGATAATTCCGATGAAATCACCCATCATGCCGAATGCAAATAATTATTAAAGGTACAACAATTCCTGTCTGAAATCAGCAACGGAAGCCATTTTCACGTTCACGCAGTTCGATATTTCATCTGTCAACCTGCGTAATATAACATAGTCTCATACATTAGGAGTTTACCAATTGAAATGAAGATGTGCAATGTCTGAATATCGCTATTTCATTTTTAAAACACCCAAACGTTGTAAATGAATCTGTCGATTTCATTTTCATGGTCGCTTAGTTATTAGGTGCCGCATTGCTCAGTGGAAACTTTTCTCGGTCATAGATTTACCATCGGCGTTGCCCAGAACGTACTCAAACTAAAACAACAGACTGAATAAACTAAATACAAACACATAGCATGAACTAATTCACCTTAGCGATGTGCAATTGATGTCGAGCTAGACGGTTGAGTTGACAACTGATATATCTAGCTATATACACCCGATTACAAACTACGTACGTGGTCGGACTTCCGAAGTGCTGATTTTCAAGTTTCGGATTCAGTTATTTTATGTTCTTTTACTTTGACGTACTTTTTATATTGTATATTGCTTTTTTGTAACTTAATTTCGATATCGAAACAATAGATAATAACATTATAAACATTAATAATTATTATACGTAAATATTTATTGGGAATCTAGAACAACCAGTCGCCGTCAGATGTCACCACTGTTTGGGTTTATTTTCCAAGTGAACTCTCTAAATGCGGGTAACACTCCAGACTCTCTTATTGGCGAGTCCACGAAGGCGAGCGTTAGTTGTATAAGCGAGAGTACATTTCGAGCGGTTAAAACTAATTCGTCACAACAGCACTGACATACGACAAATTGTTGACCGCGTTTTGTTCAAGCAATAGCGCCCTAAACTAATTATGTCTGCCTCCAGGATATATGATATTTCCTTAACAGCTCACACATTGAGATCATATTTTAAGCAAACCTTCCGCGAGATATTGTTGACTGTATGGTATACGCCTATTGGTATAAATTGTGTGATTGTAGTAATTCTCTTTGGTGCATAACCCCAACAAAATGCGTTTCCTTTCACTTGAAATAAAAGCTGACAACCTCTTCTATCACCTTATAAATATAATTTTGCAAATTCAACAAGAAAAATATTCTTTATGTTATTGGAAACATATTTTTATATAAAAATACTGAATATTTAAATGAACATAATAATATATTTTAATATAATTGAAAGACTGATATATTGCAAAACGGTGGATTCCGCTATTTATTTAAATAAAATTGGGCCTTATTTTAAGAAATTGCTTATTTTAACAAGTTTGAAATTAAATATGTTATAGTATTATCTTTGGTTTCATATAAACTGTTTAATGTAAATATGCATTTCTTTCCAGACTTACGACCGCATAGCTGTAAACATGTCTATACTTCGGGAAAAAAGGTTAACGGTGTATGGACATGGACAGCTACGGGACAACCATTCAGCTACACACATTGGTCGTCTAGACAACCAGATAATTTGCATGGACTGGAAGATACATGTGAAATAAGGCCAAGTGGTGGTAGTTTAGACTGGAACGACATATCCAGTGGACAAAACTTCTGCTCACTTTGTGAAATTCCGTAATACGAAAATTTAGCCACAAATGATTGGTAGGTTTAATAAGTCAGCTGGAGCGTAAATGTTTCCCCTAAAATAATTAACCAATGGAAACAATGAAAACATATTAGTATACCACCTTCATAAATGTCCAATTTGTCAGACAATTTTTAAGTGGTTTCTTTTGAGTGGAAAGAAGCAACAATTATACGATTATTTAAAACGTGTTCGGATCAGCGGTATGTACGTTATTGGAAAGACTTTTTGGAGACCGTATGGTGGATTTCCTAGGTGACCATACATTGATTAACCATCTCAACATAGATTACTAAAAGCGAGGTCGTGCTTAACAAATAGTTTATAAAATTATCTTTAGTAGACACCACTAGGTAGGTAGATGAGGGATCACCAGTATAATGTGATAATGAGATAGATATTCAGAAAGTTGTCGAGAAAGAACCACGCCAATGACTACTCTTTAAACAAAAGGCCCATTGTATAAGGGATAGTTTGATAAAGTTAACACAAACGACTGACTGCAGTGTTAAATAAAAATTAGTAGTATATGGGGAGGTTTAAAACCGGAAATCAGCTTTGGGTAAGGACTTTTTCCTTGGTCACATGCTATATGTGTTTTCTTATGTTATTGTGTTAAATAAACAGCATATTTAAATTTACTAGCTTACACCCATTCGTGTAGCAGCACACCAAGCACAATAGCTATCACCATTACATGTTCTTAATCTTAAACACACACATTCACGAACGTACACGTTTACCTGTATGTCATGCTGAGCCCGATACGTCCCTGTCAACACAATATTTCTGTTTTCGTTCTCCACATGCGGAGAGAACGTTGTAACCGGCCAACCATTTTTAATAGGTAGGTAGGTTGGTTAACATGGCCACGCGAGAACCAATGCAGTGCTAGGATTTTATCACATAATGTATACATCATCGAGAATCTTGATAATAATGTGCCGTAGATTATAATGTCTGGATCGATTAGAGTGTGGTCAGATGAAGATTAGCAAAGTAACAATTTATTTGTACTGACTGTAAATCTAAATAAAATAGCGGATTGTTCCTAAACGATTACAAATCTCTTTATAGATTGGTTATTATGTTAACACAGTGTCGTATTAAAACTACTATGCATGTTTTATTACCTTGATTGCCATTATTATGTGCATGTTGTGAATATCGGCGCGTATAAGACCGATACCACCTGAATGTCATTTAGACATATATGTTTTGCTTACGCTTATATTGAATATGTTCAATTTTATTGTTAAAGATGGAAGACATCTTTTATGGATGCCATTTAGCTAATCTCATAGCGAGCTGTAGGAGGCCAGAGGTTAGTAAGATATGTATACGCATGATTTGCAAATTAACCATATAACGATAGTATCCTGCAGGATCCTTTGTTAGTTTATTGTGAGTTTAAAAATATATTTTAAACTAGAAGTGTGTATGGTATGTAACAGACCTGCAGTGGCTAATTTAGTTAATTAATATTATTATTAGTTATCAGAGAAAGACTAGAACAGAAAATCCAGATTCACGTTATATAAAAGCATTATATAAAAGAATGCTGCACAAGGCAAGCATATGGTCGCCGTCACTGGTTTGAACGATTTGTTTATTTTCGCGTCTGTAGGCGTAGTTCTTGGTGTCTACCGGAACAGAATGTAGTTGACAGTTAAGAGTCATGACTGGAATTTGGTGCATACATTGGCCTGACCTTAGATTCACTTCGTGACCATGTCCTGGTTTTAAGATCGAACCGGAAAGATGAAATTATGCAAAGGGCACTCTTTCGGTGGGTAATGGCGGACGAATCCTTAATGTGGTCTTACCCCAAATAGATCTCCTGAATCTTCCAAATCTTCACGAAAGTTAGATTTATATCAAGCTATACATATAACTAGATTAACCACAAAGGGAAATTTACACTATCTCAGTAACAATTAAAATATGCGTCATCAAACTGTGCACACCTCCAAGCTAAACAGCGCCTTGAGTTGGTTTAAACATGCTTATTCGGTACTTTATATTACATACGACGTTTGCCTGGTATGAATGGTACTGAGCACAGCATACAGGCCAACACAGTATCTTACCGATATGGGAATCAAATATATGGAATATTAACGAAATATATTTTTTTGTAATTTTTCATAAAATGTTGTATCCTTTTTGCAAAAATACACAAAATCATTATTTTAAGCAGCATTTTATTGGACATGCACTTTGCAAATCTTCACGAATTTTTTTATTATGTAATGCCCACAAACTATGCTAAATAATCTGATGCAATCATGAACTATATGTCACTCGTGTACGACACCAGTAGGTGTCAAAAGCACAAGCCAGGCATTTCAACAATATTCACAATATTGAAAGGCACAGAGGCGTTTTTTGATGGTAACTACAATTATATTGTAGATAACTGTCATGTTACTGTGTTTGTTCGGGTAGCGTGTAACACAGAACACGGATTAATAAGAAACGTTTATGCTTTATGTCTGAAACACCAGCCTCCCTATCTAGGTCAAGACGAACTGAGCTGCAGCTAATCTGCAGCTAGCCATAATGATGTGCATATCATTACATCTCCCTTCTTTCGAACAGCAGAACTAGATAACAATCGAAAAGTGCAAATAGCAAACGTGTAAATGTCAAAACGAACTATCTAAGTATCATGCTGATAAATGTTCAAAGGTAAAATACAAATACTAGCTATGCGACTAAAAGGATATGGCACAAGTCCTAATAGTCCAGTCGTCGCGGGCTTCTCACAACTCTACCGCTTCGCGTGGTGTATCGTGCAGGAGTTGATGGCGAAGGTATTGGGGCGACTGTGCTCAGTAGCTCAGTTTCTGTAGCCGCGGTCGGTGATGGCGTTGGTGTCGCATGACGTGTTTCCTCGATGGCTTCATCAGTCTGCGGAAGTTGACGACTCTCGCGGATATGCTGACGGTTTCTTCTGAACTCCTTCCCGTTCATGTTCCGTTGAATGTAGGATCGTGGCTCGGTTGATTCTGCTCGTACGGTGGCGGGGTCCCATCGTCCTGTTACCGGGTGTTGCACACGAACTTGTTGATCGGGATAGAGAGGAGGCAAGTCAGTAGATTGTGCTCGTCGATCAAAGTAGTGTTTCTGTGAGACTTGTCGCCGCTGTAGCTCGAGGTGCACATCGTCTTCGTTTGGGACGTCGTTTCGAACTCTTACAGGAATGGTTGACTTAAGGCGTCGTCCCATGATCAGCTGCGCTGGGCTAGCTATTTTTGCGTTGATGGGAGTGATACGCCAGTGGAATGACGAGTTGTTGGCCTTTCAGGACCAGACCATTCTCAACAGACAGTTGGTCTCGGAAACTCCAAAACGATCGAATGTCTGTAGGTAGATCCTTGACGTCTTCTGGCCAGCCTGCCACGATTGTTTCCAAGAGCTGGTTCAGTACTGCGTCCAGTGATGTGTCACGCCTGACTTGATCCAATCGTTCCGTTGAAAAACGAACAAGATCTACTCGCATATCAAGGTCGATGGGTGTGGCGTTGTGTGGACTAGGTAATCGCGACAAACCATCTGCGAGTTGGTTTTGTGAACCGGGTCGGTGCGTCATCGTGAATTTGTACCCATGCAATTTGATCAACATCCGTTGCAGTCTTGGCGGAGCTGATGCGATGGGTTTATCGGTGATCATCACGAGCGGTCGGTGGTCCGTGATGACGTTGAAATCTCGTCCGTACAAGTACGTATGGAATCGTTGCATTCCGAATACTATCGACAATAGTTCACGCTCGATGCATGCGTATCGCTGCTCGGTAGTTGTGAGACTTTTGCTCGCGTACGCGACGGGTCTGAGCTCGTCATCTGAGTCTGGTTGCAGGAGTGCAGCTCCAATACCTTTCAAACTAGCATCACACTGGAGGAATGCCGGTTTACGCGGATCATAGTAGTGTAGCAAAGAGTTCTCCGATACTTCGTTCTTCATGTCAAGGAACGCTTGTTGGTGATGCGCTTCCCACACAAAGTCCGAGTCTTGACGTAGCAGCACTCTCAGCACCGCAGATTTGGCGCTGAATGCTATCACGAAACGTGAGAGATACGTGATGAAGCCCAGGAATTATTGTAGTTCGGATTTTGTTGTCGATACAGGCATTGCCCTGAGGTCATTCACTTTTTGAGGATCTGGCTTGATTCCCTCGCTGGTGTAAAGTTGACCAAAGAATGATACTTTGTTGCACTTGATGTTACACTTTGCTGAGTTGAGTGCTAGACCATGCTGCTTAGCGATGCACAATCTACTGACTTGCCTCCTCTCTATCCCGATCAACAAGTTCGTGTGCAACACCCGGTAACAGGACGATGGGATCCCACCGCTGCCACCATGTCATGTTACTGTGTTTGTTCGGGTAGCGTGTAACACAGAACACGGATTAATAAGAAACGTTTATGCTTTATGTCTGAAACACCAGCCTCCCTATCTAGGTCAAGACGAACTGAGCTGCAGCTAATCTGCAGCTAGCCATAATGATGTGCATATCATTACAATAACGGGCTAAAATGCTGGGTGTAAATTGAGGTATATACATAGTACATTATGAAACCAAAACTGATATGCCCAGTGGAACGTGTATCTTGCGTCACACAAATTGTTGTCCTAACCCCCCTTAAAATAACCATACTTTTACACAGGCGCAGATCTCTGCTTGATACAGAGTGTCCAAACATCGCCACACGTCAATAACTTGGCCACTATATATTTCGCTGATGCACACACATTATTGGAAACAAGAGATACTACTGGCAAAATAGTTAATTTCAGAAAGAAACAAACGTTTGACAAGGACATCCAAGACACGTGATAAAGGTTGTTGACAGTTGTGGCACCCAGTATCTCTCCAAGTACATCAACGAGTCCATTATCCTAATCATATTTTATTCAAACATCGCCAAATTCTTACAAGGGTACTAACAAACATTTCTGATGTTAAATATATGGATATAACGTACAAAATACCAGTGGTAAAAACAGCTTCTTGTCAGAGTAGTTGACGTCAGCCTACAATTAGTTTAAGCTGCCTTGCCTTGTGCAAACTTCGGTATGATTCGGTTATATTACAGCTGAAAAGCACATGATCGTTGAAAATGATAGCATGCCAGTCCATGTACACAATTTCAACATATGACCCTTCTCTTAGATGACCAGTTTTAATTTGTATGGCTAAAAATGAACTAATTTGGATCATTGCGGTCGCTGCACATTTGGAGTCACACACTGTTATGATATTCTCTGTTACATTCGTGGTATATTTATGTAGATTCTCAATTGTTTTTCTTGTCTCAGTTAGTGTATGGATGTTGCTATAAAAAATAGGTGCTAGATGCCTGATTAGTAGAAGTGTGTGGACAATTTGCTTCCTATGGTGGCCAACATTTCACTAAAATTAGGGCCGCGTTGGGGGGGGGGGGGGAATCAAAATGTTGCCTACTTGCCCATTATTGCTTATTGTGCGATCCAAGTATGATATATATAAGTGCCATATAATTAGGAAGGACAAGTTGGAACAGCAGAAACACCCACGTTAGTATTGGGGTTATGAAACACGCATTTATAGATGTCGCTTACAAAATATAAATGATATAACTAAGGCGAAATTCATCCTACTGGAAATATGTCAATATTGTTGCACATGATGTAGATTTAAAAGAAACTCCACACCCTGACACATATACACTTTTTACACAAGCTTTCGTGGTACTCAGTATCATAGAACATGCTTGGAATGTACTTTTTAACTTTCACGCCACCAAAATTATCACTTTATTTTCCATGCATATCACATAATAACTGGCTTATTAATTACTTTTAAAACTTCTTTTAGATGTAATACTAACAGTATGCAATAGCTGCACGATATTCTGGTCTACACTAGCTTCCAAATACAGCCGAAAAACCATCACCCGTCGCTCAAATCACATTTTGGCAGTTTTTGTGATAAAACGGGCGTATTTCTAATTAGATCTCCTGAATCTTCCAAATCTTCACGAAAGTTAGATTTATATCAAGCTATACATATATCTAGATTAACCACAAAGGGAAATTTACACTGTCTCAGTAACAATTAAAATATGCGTCATCAAACTGTGCACACCTCCAAGCTAAACAGCGCCTTGAGTTGGTTTAAACGTGCTTATTCGGTACTTTATATTACATACGACGTTTGCCTGGTATGAATGGTACTGAGCACAGCATACAGGCCAACACAGTATCTTATCGATATGGGAATCAAATATATGGAATATTAACGAAATATATTTTTTAGTAATTTTTCATAAAACGTTGTATCCTTTTGCAAAAAATACACAAAATCATTATTTTAAGCAGCATTTTATTGGACATGCACTTTGCAAATCTTCACGAATTTTTGTATTATGTAATGCCCACAAACTATGCTAAATAATCTGATGCAATCATGAACTATATGTCACTCGTGTACGACACCAGTAGGTGTCAAAAGCACAAGCCAGGCATTTCAACAATATTCACAATATTGAAAGGCACAGAGGCGTCTTTTGATGGTAACTACAATTATATTGTAGATAACGGGCTAAAATGCTGGGTGTAAATTGAGGTATATACATAGTACATTATGAAACCAAAACTGAGATGCCCAGTGGAACGTGTATCTTGCGTCACACAAATTGTTGTCCTAACCCCCCTTAAAATAACCATACTTTTACACAGGCGCAGATCTCTGCTTGATACAGAGTGTCCAAACATCGCCACACGTCAATTACTTGGCCACTATATATTTCGCTGATGTACACACATTATTGGAAACAAGAGATACTACTGGCAAAATAGTTAATTTCAGAAAGAAACAAACGTTTGACAAGGACATCCAAGACACGTGATAAAGGTTGTTGACAGTTGTGGCACCCAGTATCTCTCCAAGTACATCAATGAGTCCATTATCCTAATCATATTTTATTCAAACATGGCCAAATTCTTACAAGGGTACTAACAAACATTTCTGATGTTAAATATACGGATATAACGTACAAAATACCAGTGGTAAAAACAGCTTCTTGTCAGAGTAGTTGACGTCAGCCTACAATTAGTTTAAGCTGCCTTGCCTTGTGCAAACTTCGGTATGATTCGGTTATATTACAGCTGAAAAGCACATGATCGTTGAAAATGATAGCATGCCAGTCCATGTACACAATTTCAACATATGACCCTTATCTTAGGTGACCAGTTTTAATTTTTATGGCTAAAAATGAACTAATTTGGATCATTACGGTCGCTGCACATTTGGAGTCACGCACTGTTATGATATTCTCTGTTACATTCGTGGTATATTTATGTAGATTCTCAATTATTTTTCTTGTCTCAGTTAGTGTATGGATGTTGCTATAAAAAATAGGTGCTAGATGCCTGATTAGTAGAAGTGTGTGGACAATTTGCTTCCTATGGTGGCCAAAATTTCACTAAAATTAGGGCCGCGTTGGGGGGGGGGGTGGAATCAAAATGTTGCCTGCTTGCCCATTATTGCTTATTGTGCGATCCAAGTATGATATATATCAGTGCCATATAATTAGGAAGGACAAATTGGAACAGCAGAAACATCCACGTTAGTATTGGGGTTATGAAACACGCATTTATAGATGTCGCTTACAAAATATAAATGATATAACTAAGGCGAAATTCATCCTACTGGAAATATGTCAATATTGTTGCACATGATGTAGATTTAAAAGAAACTCCACACCCTGACACATATACACTTTTTACACAAGCTTTCGTGGTACTCAGTATCATAGAACATGCTTGGAATGTACTTTTTAACTTTCACGCCACCAAAATTATCACTTTATTTTCCATGCATATCACATAATAACTGGCTTATTAATTACTTTTAAAACTTCTTTTAGATGTAATACTAACAGTATGCAATAGCTGCACGATATTCTGGTCTACACCAGCTTCCAAATACAGCCGAAAAACCATCACCCGTCGCTCAAATCACATTTTGGCAGTTTTTGTGATAAAACGGGCGTATTTCTAATTTGGGGTAAGACCACATTTAAATTTTACATAGGCGGCCATTATAACGTTTCCTTCATTTCCTGCTAAATTTGACTAACAATTTTCTTGAAAATTTCACAACACATTTAACCTCCATTGACACAAGTGCTGTGGAAAACTCGTAAAATTCTCATACCTCAGTTTTCAGAAAAATCCACCCAAACCTGACACCCCTCAATTTCGCCCCAATCTGGTGACGGATTTTGAAATATTGGTGCGTTCTGCAAAATAGCCACTGTGCGAATACGCGAGCGACTAGCGTATGTTTATTGCTACCTCGTGAAAGATCTAATGTAGTAGTACATTTAGTATTCACTGGACTGACATGTGCCATGCCAAAGTGCTCGAACAAAATTCACACATGCCACCAAAACGGTATTTTCAAGGGCACTCTTTCGGTTGGTAATGGCGGACGAATCCTTAATGTGGTCTTACCCCAAATAGATCTCCTGAATCTTGCAAATCTTCACGAAAGTTAGATTTATATCAAGCTATACATATAACTAGATTAACCACAAAGGGAAATTTACACTGTCTCAGTAACAATTAAAATATGCGTCATCAAACTGTGCACACCTCCAAGCTAAACAGCGCCTTGAGTTGGTTTAAACATGCTTATTCGGTACTTTATATTACATACGACGTTTGCCTGGTATGAATGGTACTGAGCACAGCATACAGGCCAACACAGTATCTTACCGATATGGGAATAAAATATATAGAATATTAACGAAATATACTTTTTTGTAATTTTTCATAAAATGTATTCTTTTGCAAAAAATACACAAAATCATTATTTTAAGCAGCATTTTATTGGACATGCACGTTGCAAATCTTCACGAATTTTTGTATCACGTAATGCCCACAAACTATTCTAAATAATCTGATGCAAACATGAACTATATGTCACTCGTGTACGACACCAGTAGGTGTCAAAAGCACGAGCCAGGCATTTCAACAATATTCACAATATTGAACGGCACAGAGGCGTCTTTTGATGGTAACTACAATTGTATTGTAGATAACGGGCTAAAATGCTGGGTGTAAATTGAGGTATATACATAGTACATTATGAAACCAAAACTGGGATGCCCAGTGGAACGTGTATCTTGCGTCGCACAAATTGTTGTCCTAACCCTCCTTAAAATAGCCATACTTTTACACAGGCGCAGATCTCTGCTTGATACAGAGTGTCCAAACATCGCCACACGTCAATTACTTGGCCACTATATATTTCGCTGATGTGCATACATTATTGGAAACAAGAGATACTACTGGCAAAATAGTTAATTTCAGAAAGAAACAAACGTTTGACAAGGACATCCAAGACACGTGATAAAGGTTGTTGACAGTTGTGGCACCCAGTATCTCTCCATGTACATCAACGAGTCCATTGTCCTAATCATATTTTATTCAAACATCGCCAAATTCTTACAAGGGTACTAACAAACATTTCTGATGTTAAATATACGGATATAACGTACAAAATACGAGTAGAAAAAAACAGCTTCTTGTCAGAGTAGTTGACGTCAGCCTACAGTTAGTTTAAGCTGCCTTGCCTTGTGCAAACTTCGGTATGATTCGGTTATATTACAGCTGAAAAGCACATGATCGTTGAAAATGATAGCATGCCGGTCCATGTACACAATTTCAACATATGACCCTTCTCTTAGGTGACCAGTTTTAATTTCTATGGCTAAAAATGAACTAATTCGGATCATTGCGGTCGCTGCACATGTGGAGAGTCACACACTGTTATGATATTCTCTGTTACATTCGTGGTATATTTATGTAGATTCTCAATTGTTCTTCTTGTCTCAGTTAGTGTATGGATGTTGCTATAAAAAATAGGTGCTAGATGCCTGATTAGTAGAAGTGTGTGGACAACTTGCTTCCTATGGTGGCCAACATTTTACTAAAATTAGGGCCGCGTTAGGGGGGGGGGTGGAATCAAAATGTTGCCTGCTTGCCCATTATTGCTTATTGTGCGATCCAAGTATGATATATATCAGTGCCATATAATTAGGAAGGACAAGTTGGAACAGCAGAAACACCCACGTTAGTATTGGGGTTATGAAACACGCATTTATAGATGTCGCTTACAAAAATATAAATGATATAACTAAGGCGAAATTCATCCTACTGGAAATATGTCAATATCGTTGCACATGATGTAGATTTAAAAGAAACTCCACACCCTGACACATATACACTTTTTACACAAGCTTTCGTGGTACTCAGTATCATAGAACATGCTTGGAATGTACTTTTTAACTTTCACGCCACCAAAATTATCACTTTATTTTCCATGCATATCACATAATAACTGGCTTATTAATTACTTTTAAAACTTCTTTTAGGTGTAATACTAACAGTATGCAATAGCTGCACGATATTCTGGTCTACACCAGCTTCCAAATACAGCCGAAAAACCATCACCCGTCGCTCAAATCATATTTTGGCAGTTTTTGTGATAAAACGGGCGTATTTCTAATTTAAATTGGGGTAAGACCACATTTAAATTTTACATAGGCGGCCATTATAACGTTTCCTTCATTTCGTGCTAAATTTGACGAAAAATTTTCTTGAAAATTTCACAGCATATTTAACCTCCATTGACACAAGTGCTATGGAAAACTCGTAAAATTCTCATACCTCAGTTTTCAGAAAAATCCACCCAAACCTGACACCCCTCAATTTCGCCCCAATCTGGTGACGGATTTTGAAATATTGGTGCGTTCTGCAAAATAGCCACTGTGCGAATACGCGAGCGACTAGCGTATGTTTATTGCTACCTCGTGAAAGATCTAATGTAGTAGTACATTTAGTATTCACTGGACTGACATGTGCCATGCCAAAGTGCTCGAACAAAATTCACACATGCCACCAAAACGGTATTTTCAAGGGCACTCTTTCGGTGGGTAATGGCGGACGAATCCTTAATGTGGTCTTACCCCAAATAGATCTCCTGAATCTTGCAAATCTTCACGAAAGTTAGATTTATATCAAGCTATACATATAACTAGATTAACCACAAGGGAAATTTACACTGTCTCAGTAACAATTAAAATATGCGTCATCAAACTGTGCACACCTCCAAGCTAAACAGCGCCTTGAGTTGGTTTAAACATGCTTATTCGGTACTTTATATTACATACGACGTTTGCCTGGTATGAATGGTACTGAGCACAGCATACAGGCCAACACAGTATCTTACCGATATGGGAATAAAATATATAGAATATTAACGAAATATACTTTTTTTGTAATTTTTCATAAAATGTTGTATTCTTTTGCAAAAAATACACAAAATCATTATTTTAAGCAGCATTTTATTGGACATGCACGTTGCAAATCTTCACGAATTTTTGTATTACGTAATGCCCACAAACTATGCTAAATAATCTGATGCAAACATGAACTATATGTCACTCGTGTACGACACCAGTAGGTGTCAAAAGCACGAGCCAGGCATTTCAACAATATTCACAATATTGAACGGCACAGAGGCGTCTTTTGATGGTAACTACAATTGTATTGTAGATAACGGGCTAAAATGCTGGGTGTAAATTGAGGTATATACATAGTACATTATGAAACCAAAACTGGGATGCCCAGTGGAACGTGTATCTTGCGTCGCACAAATTGTTGTCCTAACCCCCTTAAAATAGCCATACTTTTACACAGGCGCAGATCTCTGCTTGATACAGAGTGTCCAAACATCGCCACACGTCAATTACTTGGCCACTATATATTTCGCTGATGTGCATACATTATTGGAAACAAGAGATACTACTGGCAAAATAGTTAATTTCAGAAAGAAACAAACGTTTGACAAGGACATCCAAGACACGTGATAAAGGTTGTTGACAGTTGTGGCACCCAGTATCTCTCCAAGTACATCAACGAGTCCATTGTCCTAATCATATTTTATTCAAACATCGCCAAATTCTTACAAGGGTACTAACAAACATTTCTGATGTTAAATATACGGATATAACGTACAAAATACCAGTAGAAAAAAACAGCTTCTTGTCAGAGTAGTTGACGTCAGCCTACAGTTAGTTTAAGCTGCCTTGCCTTGTGCAAACTTCGGTATGATTCGGTTATATTACAGCTGAAAAGCACATGATCGTTGAAAATGATAGCATGCCGGTCCATGTACACAATTTCAACATATGACCCTTCTCTTAGGTGACCAGTTTTAATTTCTATGGCTAAAAATGAACTAATTCGGATCATTGCGGTCGCTGCACATGTGGAGAGTCACACACTGTTATGATATTCTCTGTTACATTCGTGGTATATTTATGTAGATTCTCAATTGTTCTTCTTGTCTCAGTTAGTGTATGGATGTTGCTATAAAAATAGGTGCTAGATGCCTGATTAGTAGAAGTGTGTGGACAACTTGCTTCCTATGGTGGCCAACATTTTACTAAAATTAGGGCCGCGTTAGGGGGGGGGGTGGAATCAAAATGTTGCCTGCTTGCCCATTATTGCTTATTGTGCGATCCAAGTATGATATATATATCAGTGCCATATAATTAGGAAGGACAAGTTGGAACAGCAGAAACACCCACGTTAGTATTGGGGTTATGAAACACGCATTTATAGATGTCGCTTACAAAAATATAAATGATATAACTAAGGCGAAATTCATCCTACTGGAAATATGTCAATATTGTTGCACATGATGTAGATTTAAAAGAAACTCCACACCCTGACACATATACACTTTTTACACAAGCTTTCGTGGTACTCAGTATCATAGAACATGCTTGGAATGTACTTTTTAACTTTCACGCCACCAAAATTATCACTTTATTTTCCATGCATATCACATAATAACTGGCTTATTAATTACTTTTAAAACTTCTTTTAGGTGTAACACTAACAGTATGCAATAGCTGCACGATATTCTGGTCTACACCAGCTTCCAAATACAGCCGAAAAACCATCACCCGTCGCTCAAATCATATTTTGGCAGTTTTTGTGATAAAACGGGCGTATTTCTAATTTAAATTGGGGTAAGACCACATTTAAATTTTACACAGGCGGCCATTATAACGTTTCCTTCATTTCGTGCTAAATTTGACGAAAAATTTTCTTGAAAATTTCACAGCATATTTAACCTCCATTGACACAAGTGCTATGGAAAACTCGTAAAATTCTCATACCTCAGTTTTCAGAAAAATCCACCCAAACCTGACACCCCTCAATTTCGCCCCAATCTGGTGACGGATTTTGAAATATTGGTGCGTTCTGCAAAATAGCCACTGTGCGAATACGCGAGCGACTAGCGTATGTTTATTGCTACCTCGTGAAAGATCTAATGTAGTAGTACATTTAGTATTCACTGGACTGACATGTGCCATGCCAAAGTGCTCGAACAAAATTCACACATGCCACCAAAACGGTATTTTCAAGGGCACTCTTTCGGTTGGTAATGGCGGACGAATCCTTAATGTGGTCTTACCCCGGTTAGCCCCAGAAGGGGCTGTATGGAGAAACAACACCTAAGACCTAAGCAGCATATTCCAATGGTGGCGCCGTTTGCCGACCACCAAGTGTCTTACGAAAGGACTACTACTTTCGGTAGGGAAAACGTACAAACGTACGGAAAAGGGGTACACCGGAATAGCAAGAACACAGGGAAGAAAACGGACTGCATGGTGAACTGCAATAACATGCCTACGTAATTTGTTGAGCTATGTCTGATTTTATAGAAAAGACATTTGGCTCTATACCGAGTCTGATCACCGGCGGGCATGTGTCCGACTGGGAATCTCCCGCTTCACGAACGAGAACCTTCCGACACTTTGTTCAAAGTGTTGCAAATATCAAGTCAAGACATGTAAGAGTACCAGAATGTAATCGGTTTAATTTGTATTGCATATACTACCACAATTTAATAACATACCACTACGTGGTAGACATTAAAAGTGAGGTTATTGTGGGCGATAATAGGAACGTTCAGCGCATTGTCCCTACTCGGTGAGCTACTCCCAGTGGCAGTATATCTGTCTGTCAAATCGCATTGTCATTGTCATTGATCATGGTATTGTTGCACTTTTGTAACTTCGTACCCTGTCAGTTTCGTTACAGGGTAGTCGGTGGGTATTTTTATATTGTGTTTCACAGACTTACCAAAACTTATCAAATTGCAAATAGAAGACAAGGCATTATCAAAGACCAAGCGCTTTCGGTAATATTAAAAATAAACAAAATTAATCTTGTCACTTGTGTAACGTGTCATACGTCGTAAAGCAAGTTATTTGTCCTCGTACTAATGTCTGTGAACTTACTTTGGTTAATGTATCACACATTACATCCATGACCATGTCACATATTCAGTATGACAGAACTTTAGCATAACAAGTGTCATTCACGTGAGTGTCTGTTGTGACAGGAGGAAGGAGAACTGGTCACCAAGGAGCTGTCACTCCAGAGACAGAGACTGTCCAGAGCTGGTCTGACTGGGGTGAGTTCACCACTCGGGTGTACATTCGTATTGTGTGCCTGTTGCTGTGGGTAGGATAGGAAGTTTGAAATAATAAAGTTCTCAACTTGATAAATATATGTACAGTGTTTTATGGTCAACTCTGAACATTTTAAAATTGACCTATCCATCACGTGACCATATACCTAGCAAAATATATATTAAGCCAATAAAACATACATGCCAATCACGTGGAGGGTTCAGACATTCCATCACATATTTTGTAGAAATTCTGGCCGCAAAAGTTCTTTAGGATGAATGTCTGGACTGAGGCTTTGATGCACAACATACCTTTTGACGTAATCTACCTTGATTATGCAAAGGCTTTTGACACCGTCCCACACCAGCGCCTTCTCAAACAGTTGGAAAGTCTAGGAATCAAAGACAAAGCCTTAGGATGGATAAAAGCATTCCTGTGTGATCGGAGACAAAAGGTATCAGTACACGGAGAACAATCAGACTGGCGCAGTGTACTTAGCAGAGTTCCTCAGGGGTCAGTCCTGGGACCAATACTACTCACAATGTTTGTCAGCGATATCCCGGGATGCATGGACCATCTGACCTCCATGTTTGCAGACGACACCAAGCTGTACATAGCACTGACAGACAACATCAACTCCTTCAACTCTCTACAAGAAGACCTGACAAAGCTACAAGACTGGTCGGATACGATGCAAATGAACTTACATCCTGACAAATGTCACATTCTACACCTCGGACATTCAAACCCACGAAATGAATACCACCTGAGAATGGACAGAGAAGGCAGTCACAAGCTGTCTCTGCACTTTTAGCATAGTTTCATAATGTTTCTGATTGTATATTTTGCGTGTGCATGATGGGGGGTAGGGGAGATAAGCGTGTATGTATGTTGACGCCACAACGCCAAGAATTCCTCGTACATTTTAAATGCTACTTGGTAATAAACAGTATGAATTAAAAAGAATGAATGATTGAAAAAGCTTGATGCAGTGACCTCAGAAAAAGACCTCAGAGTCACCATCGACCTACAACTCAAGTTTTCTGATCACATCGAGAATAGTGTCAAAAAGGCCAGTCGAGTTCTGGGGTGTCTAGCCAGAACATTCCGGCATCTCAACAAGGAGACATTCCTACTACTCAACAAGGCAATGGTCAGATCACACCTGGAATATTCATCCTGTTTCTGGTTCCTCCACCTAAAGAAAGATCAAGACCTCATCGAACAAGTCCAACGGCGTGCAACACGACTAGTGCCAGAAACAAAAGGACTACCCTACGGCAGCAGATTGAAAGAATTAAAACTCCCTACACTGCACTACAGAAGACAAAGAGCCGACATCATTCAAACTTTCAAAATTATCAAGGGACTTGACCAAATCGACCAGGACTGTAAATGCCAACTCTGTCTACAAAAGCAGATGTACCTAAAAGCCACTGGAACCACAAGAGGTCACAGAGAAAAACTAGTTACACAGACATCAACAGGAACCAGACATTCATTCCTCTCTACCCGTGCAGTAAGATCCTGGAATGCACTATCAGAAGACACAGTCCAAGCACAGACAATCAATCAGCTGAAGTCCCGCCTCCAAAGAGACTGGAGAGACCATCCAGACCTCTACAACTTCACTTACTAACAGACACGCACATGCACACGCGCACGCACACACACACACACACACACACAATCGAGCCTAGAGACTAGGCAAACTGGAAAAGACAAGATAAAGAAAACAAATAACAATAACGCTAATAGCAGCAAAATCAATAGACAATGGAATACCACTACAGCAAACTAACCTTGAGACGATCTCAGTGCTCAACTTGGACAGTTATTGACCGTTCTTAAGGTAAGTAAGGATAAAAACATAAAACAAACATGTATAAAACATGAAACAGCTTACCTACCAAATGAAGAAGTTTATACTCAATTACTGTAATTTACTGGAACATATTTTTTAATGTGATTTGTCCTGTCACTTCAGCCGCAGAAGCAGGAGAGTCTAACCCGAATCGTCTACTGCCACATGCTCGGTTATGATGTCTCCTTCGCTTGTATACATGCTGTCAAACTGGCTCAACAGGGGACGCTACAAGAGAAGAAAGTCGGTGAGTGGAAGACATTGAACAAATGTTGAATCTTGTTACAATTAGCATATCGGGTAGCCAGCACAATGTTTCCTGATATTCCTAATTTGTGATGATATTTCATTGTAGGGTTGTTAATAAATGTGATGTTTTCTCTCATTTGCAGGTTACCTGGTGTGTGCTATGCTACTATACGAGAACCATGAATTTGTTGTATTGTTGGTTAATACAATACAAAAGGTAGGATTTATTTCTTTGTATAATGTGTTAGAACTAATTTTCAGATGAAAACATTAAATGGTTTCTAGTCAGAAAACAATTTAAAAAGACACAGTGGTACCACTTAAAAATGGCATTCCTCGGTTTTGTGCCCTGCACTAATATGTTATTATTTATATGAAATTTCTTTCAAACTAACTTCTTATGAGTCATGCTGTAAAAGTGATCTAAGAGTTATATCCTAAATTTTGTTTACTAAACTTAAAATAGTGGTGAACAAAGTGCATTCCGCAGTTGAAATAAAACACCTATTATGTAAGTTTGTGAAAGGATTGCATCTGCAGACTGGAGTAATTCTTCCTGGAACAATACAAAATAACACTTGTCAAGTAGTGAATCATGCTCTCATAAAAACACCTAAACATGTCTAATTTAGAAACGTTCACCATCAGTATATTTGTTACACAGATTCATATGTTATGCTTAGTGTTATGATACTAGAAGTAGTGATGGTTCGATACTCGATATATCAAAGTATCACGATACTTGTGAAAGTTTGATACCGATATTTTGTGGTATTGCGATACTTTGATATATCGGGTATCAAACTGTCAGTAGTGCTGAGTCCATTCGATATCTACAAAGTTATGGATATAATACGGGACCTACGCCGACGCCACTATGGACTTCACTTGCCATGGAAACTCCAGACAGTAGCATTATGTATGTGTACTGGCTGATTGAATGATGTCAGTATATTTGGGGAAATCACCAAATTGGCACTGTTGAGTGATTAAATGACTTAGAAAAAACATCTTGCAAATTGAAAACAAAGATTGTCAAATTTTGAACATTTTTGAAGGATGATACAATTTTGGCGGCCACAAACTTAATGTTACTTTCAACAATGGTACCTAATTAAAAAATTAATTTATATATATACGAGCCACAAAATGAGAAGGTTGACATAATATATTTCAAAAATTTGCACAATTCTGCTCCGTGGCGCAACATGTTGCATTTTAATAGATTCGCGTGGCGGTATTACAACACAATTATACATAACAAGATTATTATCCAAGATACGTATACAATTGTTGTGCCTTTGTTTTGTGGAAAGAATGGTGTATAAAATCAACTTGCTCATGGAGAAAATTTCTCATGAATAGTAAAGTCACAAGTCAACTCACATTTGTGATTTGAATTTGTTGGAAAATATTTTGCCATATGCCGGCCCACATTGTTACCAAACATCAAATTGGCCAATGTAACTAGATAGTTTGTTTTAAACTACTTTCTAACGATATTGCATTTAAAAGTGCAATGGGAAATAATAAAGTTACGTCCATTTTAAATAAAGACCTGTCATTTTTTGATGCTGACAAAATTATTTTTTATGGTCAGGAACTGGCTGTATAACCTCTGCAGAAGCTTAAGTATAAATGGATTAAAAGCACGCATTAGTATTTGTGAATCTAGTTTCGAAAAGTTAATATTATAACTAATGATTCAAATGCAACAAAATAGCCTCGATTACCCAGGCTTCGTTCGGTGGCACTATCTTTTGCTGTTTGGTGGCGCCACTGTTTGGTGTTTTTTATTTTTCAGTTGCAATCATAATACAAATATTTTCCCTTTGAATTACAAACATGCAATCAGTTTATTTGTGCAAACATTTGTTTAATATATATATTGTAATTTGTCTTTTTATAATGTAATAAATTATTCGTTGTGATGATTGGGACAGCCAGGCTTATCTAATGTGTATAATAAACTGCTATTTGTAAACAGTATTAGGGTGTAGTACAATTATTAATTTAATTTCAATATTTTATTACTAAGTATTTTATTACAATTGCCTAGACGTTGTTATAACAACATTTACTACAGTAATTAATTAGAATTAAACAATTACAAATATAATTTGTTTATTGAAATAAGTGATAACTGCATAATAATTGTTTTTGGATGAATAATGATCAGTCAGTATGTCAATGTTGATGGTCAAGTTAAAAAATGAATAGATGCACCGTATCGTTCGGTGCTTGGTAGCGAAGGCTATTATATCAAAACTGGCATCAGGCAACACTTATCAACAACGCGTATATTTAGCATATCTACCTAATATCGACACATGACAAGAACGCAACACCTTGCAGCTAGACACACACGCATTATGAATGACCTAACAAGTTTCTGCATGGTGGCGGCTTCAGCAGTATTGCAAAAATTTGGCATCTATGACATTAACAAGCATTCATTCATGAAACACCTATATTTTCAAGCATGTTTCCCTAATGGAAAAAGGGTGTATGTTTCTATTGGATAATATGCTCCTATCAGGAATTATACCCTATATGAATTAGACTTACAATGTAAGTATCAAGTATTGAACATAATTCTGGTATCGATCGATATCGAAGAAATCAGGTATCGAACCAGCACTAACTATAAGTATGTCATAACAGTTTTGTTTAGCGAAGTCTTTGCAATTTTAGTAATTTTATTAGTCACAATTACTGTATTTCTTAGTCTCCACTTAAATCAGTATTTAATTCTTCTTCTACTCAGATGTAGACACAAATGAAAAGAGTCTTATCCTGGATATGGATGTATAAATAAAGTTTATTAATATGACTATGCCTCTGCTGCAGGACTTACGGAGCACCAACGTGCTGGAGATGTGCACTGCCCTGACTGTCGTCACACAGCTGATGAGTGCTGAGATGGTCCCCCCTCTACTACCCCTTGTCCAAGACAAACTCTCACACCCAAAGTGAGTCGCATGGTTCAATCACTTATACTGTCGTGTTCTTTTTTCATACAACCTATAATTAGGCGGTCTTTCTGTCGTCATATATAATGATGCTATTATCTGTATAATCTGGAATTTGTACAGTGCATATGGTGGCTCCTGTGAGAACAGGGGTCTTTAGCCTTAATAGGAGTCTCCTTATTTGATATCTGTGTTATATTTATACTTTAACTATTCATTCTTGAGGGTACGTATTTGGTATACTCGTTTACTGATATGTATTTTGGCCAAATAAAGATGTTTGACTGGTAGGACAACAAATCTCCTTTAAGGAGGATGCATTCTGATACATTGTCATAATTCCTAACTCAGGCTAACTGTGACGTAAATATATAGATACGATACCATGTTATATGATTTATGATACTACAATTATTAAGAAAAGGAGAATGATTTTAGCCAGGTCCAATAACAATTCAGTTATAACATATATAAATACATGCAGAGAGTGATTGAAGACAACGTATAAGGCGCCACCTCATAAACTTAAATTTGTAAAGTAAACAAATCAAGAAAAAATTACATTAACAAGTACCGTGCATATTAAAAAGCAGCATATATCATATTGAAATATTTGTGCATGATAGAGAGATGGTGAGGAGGAGGGCGGTGCTGTGTCTACAGTACATGATGCGCAAGGTGCCAGACATCCGGGAGTATGTGGAACCAGGACTCTGCAGGGCACTGGGAGACCGTGACCCCGGGGTGGTCTGGGCCTCTCTCCACGGCTACCACCAGCTCATACTGGTGGGTCGTCTTATTGTAGAGCACTTCGCAAAATAGAAAGTAGTATTTTGTCATCAATAATGATTAAAACTCACTTCTTGAAACCCTAATAATAATAATTCTGTTTCTTAATATAGCGGATTTTAAGTAAGTAAATACCAAAGCACTTCACTTATTAAAATGGTGTGTTGACTAAATGCTAAAATATAAATTAATTAAATAAGCTAAGATAAAAAATAAATAAATTAGGGTGCAAAAATACAATTACAAACAATGAAATTTAAGACAAATCTATACTATAAATTAGAAACCAGTGTCTTATATGTGGCAGCCAGTGCTTGCACCAATACGTATAGTGCAGGTGAAATAGATGGGTTTTAAGTTGTTTCCGGAAAGCTGCCAAAGTCTCAACCGATCGCACACTCTTTGGCAAGCTATTCCACATCTGTGGGCCTGTCACTGCAAAGCTGCCCCGTCCGGTAGTTCTCTTTGACACAGTCACCGCAAGAAGCGTTGTGTCACTCGCCGATCGCAATGCACATGTGGGTGCATTGTGAATTATCGCACAGTTGAGGTAGTCCGGGGCACTAATGCATTGTTGATAATAACTGTCTTTTACATTTATACAAGATAAAAGAGTTGTTTTTTCACTTATGTAAAATAAAAGAAGTAGAAGAACAATGTAGCTTATATATCGGAAAGTATTCACTCTCAGTGTAGTATAAATGACAGGAACAAATTATCAGTTGATTATGTAAATTCTAGCAGCGTGAATATGTTTTAAAAATATAACCTGAGAGATGGGTAGGTTATGTGCAGATACAACAAATGTTGAACAAAAGGCACATTAAAGCAATTCTTTGAGAATTGTATTTCTTTAAATAATGTACACAATTATTAATTAATCCTGTTAGTGTGACTAATTCATGTAATTCTATGCATTTATTTTATTAGAATTACCTATGGAATAAACAGAGAATGAATATAGCTGCAGACCATGTCAGATGTATTGATTTAAAAGTGTGCAATTATCCATCAGCTATTTTGTGCATATCCAAGACCACAGTTATACATAAATGCAACAAATAAATGGCAGAGAATGTACTTATGGACGAATATCACGTTTTGATATAGTACATCTCGAATGTATTATTAGCTTACAAAGAATTGCTTTAACTTGTCCACTTGCCCTGTGTTTGTGTGTTCAGGATGGCAATCGTGATCTTATCTTATTTGTGTCCTTGTAGACCGACCCATCCCACTACAGAGACCTCGTGCCTGGCCTCACTAACCTCTTGTCTCAGATCATCAGTCATCATCTCACGGTCGACTACGAGTATCACAGTGTCCCTGCTCCCTGGCTCGTCATATTGGTGCTTAAACTCCTCGCTAAACTCGGGGCTGGAGACTTGAAGTAAGTACCATGATGTGTATTAAACTTTGTAGCAGGTGACATGAAGTAACTTTTGTAATGTAGCACCAAGATCATTTGAAGACTTTGAAGCAGCAGATCACAGTGCTTCCTGCTTGTCTGCTTAGTTCACAATGCTACTACTTGCCTCCTCAGTTCACAGTGCTTCCTGCTTGTCTGCTTAGTTCACAATGCTACTACTTGCCTCCTCAGTTCACAGTGCTTCCTGCTTGCCTCCTTAGTTCACAATGCTACTACTTGCCTCCTCAGTTCACAGTGCTTCCTGCTTGTCTCCTTAGTTCACAATGCTACTACTTGCCTCCTCAGTTCACAGTGCTTTCTGCTTGTCTCCTTAGTTCACAATGCTACTACTTGCCTCCTCAGTTCACAGTGCTTCCTGCTTGTCTGCTTAGTTCACAATGCTACTACTTGCCTCCTCAGTTCACAGTGCTTCCTGCTTGCCTCCTTAGTTCACAATGCTACTACTTGCCTCCTCAGTTCACAGTGCTTCCTGCTTGTCTCCTTAGTTCACAATGCTACTACTTGCCTCCTCAGTTCACAGTGCTTCCTGCTTGTCTCCTTAGTTCACAATGCTACTACTTGCCTCCTCAGTTCACAGTGCTTCCTGCTTGCCTCCTTAGTTCACAATGCTACTACTTGCCTCCTCAGTTCACAGTGCTTCCTGCTTGCCTCCTTAGTTCACAATGCTACTACTTGCCTCCTCAGTTCACAGTGCTTCCTGCTTGCCTCCTTAGTTCACAATGCTACTACTTGCCTCCTCAGTTCACAGTGCTTCCTGCTTGCCTCCTTAGTTCACAATGCTACTACTTGCCTCCTCAGTTCACAGTGCTTCCTGCTTGTCTCCTTAGTTCACAATGCTACTACTTGCCTCCTCAGTTCACAGTGCTTCCTGCTTGCCTCCTTAGTTCACAATGCTACTACTTGTATCACTGCTTCCTGCTGGCCTCCTTAGTTCACAATGCTTCCTGCTTGTCTCCTTAGTTCACAATGCTATTACTTGTATCACTGCTTCCTGCTGGCCTCCTTAGTTCACAATGCTTCCTGCTTGTCTCCTTAGTTCACAATGCTATTACTTGTATCACTGCTTCCTGCTGGCGTCCTTAGTTCACAATGCTACTACTTGTATCACTGCTTCCTGCTGGCCTCCTCAGTTCACAATGCTACTACTTGTATCACTGCTTCCTGCTTGCCTCCTTAGTTCACAATGCTATTACTTGTATCACTGCTTCCTGCTTGCCTCCTTAGTTCACAATGCTACTACTTGTATCACTGCTTCCTGCTTGCCTCCTCTGTTCACAATGCTACTACTTGTATCACTGCTTCCTGCTTGCCTCCTTAGTTCACAATGCTACTACTTGTATCACTGCGTCCTGCTTGCCTCCTTAGTTCACAATGCTACTACTTGTATCACTGCTTCCTGCTTGCCTCCTTAGTTCACAATGCTACTACTTGTATCACTGCTTCCTGCTTGTCTCCTTAGTTCACAATGCTATTACTTGTATCACTGCTTCCTGCTTGCCTCCTTAGTTCACAATGCTACTACTTGTATCACTGCTTCCTGCTTGCCTCCTTAGTTCACAATGCTACTACTTGTATCAATGCTTCCTGCTTGCCTCCTTAGTTCACAATGCTACTACTTGTATCACTGCTTCCTGCTTGCCTCCTCTGTTCACAATGCTACTACTTGTATCACTGCTTCCTGCTTGCCTCCTCAGTTCACAATGCTACTACTTGTATCACTGCTTCCTGCTTGTCTCCTTAGTTCACAATGCTATTACTTTTATCACTGCTTCCTGCTGGCCTCCTTAGTTCACAATGCTACTACTTGTATCACTGCTTCCTGCTTGTCTGCTTAGTTCACAATGCTACTACTTGTATCACTGCTTCCTGCTTGCCTCCTTAGTTCACAATGCTACTACTTGTATCACTGCTTCCTGCTTGCCTCCTTAGTTCACAATGCTACTACTTGTATCACTGCTTCCTGCTTGTCTCCTTAGTTCACAATGCTACTACTTGTATCACTGCTTCCTGCTTGCCTCCTTAGTTCACAATGCTACTACTTGTATCACTGCTTCCTGCTTGCCTCCTTAGTTCACAATGCTACTACTTGTATCACTGCTTCCTGCTGGCCTCCTTAGTTCACAATGCTACTACTTGTATCACTGCTTCCTGCTTGTCTCGTTAGTTTACAATGCTATTACTTGTATCACTGCTTCCTGCTTGCCTCCTTAGTTCACAATGCTACTACTTGTATCACTGCTTCCTGCTGGCCTCCTTAGTTCATAATGCTACTACTTGTATCACTGCTTCCCGCCTGTCTCCTTAGTTCACAATGCTACTACTTGTATCAATGCTTCCTGCTTGCCTCCTCAGTTCACAATGCTACTACTTGTATCAATGCTTCCTGCTTGCCTCCTCAGTTCACAGTGCTTCCTGCTTGCCTCCTCAGTTCACAGTGCTTCCTGCTTGCCTCCTCAGTTCACAGTGCTTCCTGCTTGCCTCTTCAGTTCACAATGCTTCTTGCTTGCCTCCTCAGTTCACAGTGCTTCCTGCTTGCCTCCTCAGTTCACAGTGCTTCCTGCTTGCCTCTTCAGTTCACAATGCTTCTTGCTTGCCTCCTCAGTTCACAGTGCTTCCTGCTTGCCTCCTTAGTTCAGAATGCTATCTGCTTGCCTCCTCAGTTCACAGTGCTTCCTACTTGCCTCCTCAGTTCACAGTGCTTCCTGCTTGCCTCCTCAGTTCACAGTTCTTCTTGCTTGCCTCCTCAGTTCACAGTGCTTCCTGCTTGCCTCCTCAGTTCACAATGCTTCCTGCTTGCCTCCTCAGTTCACAGTGCTTCCTGCTTGCCTCCACAGTTCACAGTGCTTCCTGCTTACCTCCTCAGTTCACAGTGCTTCCTGCTTGCCTCCTCAGTTCACAGTGCTTCCTGCTTGCCTCATTAGTTCACATTGCTTCCTGCTTGCCTCCTCAGTTCACAGTGCTTCCTGCTTGCCTCCTCAGTTCTAAATGCTTCCTGCTTGCCTCCTTAGTTCACAGTGCTTCCTGCTTGCCTCCTCAGTTCACAATGCTTCCTGTTTTCCTCCTTAGTTCACAATGCTTCCTGCTTGCCTCCTCAGTTCACAGTGCTTCCTGCTTGCCTCCTCAGTTCACAATGCTTCCTGCTTGCCTCCTTAGTTCACAATGCTACTAATTGTATCACTGCTTCCTGCTTGCCTCCTCAGTTCACAGTGCTTCCTGCTTGTCTCCTCAGTTCACAGTGCTTCCTGCTTGTCTCCTTTGTTCACAAATCTACTACTTGTATCACTGCTTCCTGCTTGCCTCCTCAGTTCATAATGATACTACTTGTATCACTGCTTCCTGTTTGCCTCCTCAGTTCACAGTGCTTCCTGCTTGCCTCCTCAGTTCACAGTGCTTCCTGCTTGCCTCCTTAGTTCACAATGATACTACTTGTATCACTGCTTCCTGCTTGCCTCCTCAGTTCACAATGCTTCCTGCTTGTCTCCTTAGTTCACAATGCTACTACTTGTATCACTGCTTCCTGCTTGCCTCCTCAGTTCACGGAGCTTCCTTCTTGCCTCCTCGGTTCACAGTGCTTCCTGCTTGCCTCCTCAGTTCACTGTGCTTCCTGCTTGCCTCCTTAGTTCACAATGATACTACTTGTATCACTGCTTCCTGCTTGCCTCCTCAGTTCACAAAGCTTCCTGCTTGCCTCCTTAGTTCACAATGCTTCCTGCGTGCCTCCTTAGTTCACAATGCTTCCTGCTTGCCTCCTCAGTTCACAATTCTTCCTGCTTGCCTCCTTAGTTCACAATGATACTACTTGTATCTCTGCTTCCTGCTTGCCTCCTCGGTTCACAGTGCTTCCTGCTTGCCTCCTCAGTTCACAGTGCTTCCTGCTTGCCTCCTTAGTTCACAATGATACTACTTGTATCACCGCTTCCTGCTTGCCTCCTCAGTTCACAGTGCTTCCTGCTTGCCTCCTTAGTTCACAATGATACTACTTGTATCACTGCTTCCTGCTTGCCTCCTCAGTTCACAGTGCTTCCTGCTTGCCTCCTTAGTTCACAATGATACTACTTGTATCACTGCTTCCTGCTTGCCTCCTCAGTTCACAGTGCTTCCTGCTTGCCTCCTTAGTTCACAATGATACTACTTGTATCACTGCTTCCTGCTTGCCTCCTCAGTTCACAGTGCTCCTGCTTGCCTCCTTAGTTCACAGTGGCCTCCTGCTTCTGCTCCCTCAGTTCACTGTGCTTCCTGCTTGCCTCCTTAGTTCACAATGATACTACTTGTATCACTGCTTCCTGCTTGCCTCCTCAGTTCACAGTGCTTCCTGCTTGCCTCCTTAGTTCACAATGATACTACTTGTATCACTGCTTCCTGCTTGCCTCCTCAGTTCACAATGCTTCCTGCTTGTCTCCTTAGTTCACAATGCTACTACTTGTATCACTGCTTCCTGCTTGCCTCCTCAGTTCACAGAGCTTCCTGCTTGCCTCCTCGGTTCACAGTGCTTCCTGCTTGCCTCCTCAGTTCACTGTGCTTCCTGCTTGCCTCCTTAGTTCACAATGATACTACTTGTATCACTGCTTCCTGCTTGCCTCCTCAGTTCACAATGCTTCCTGCGTGCCTCCTTAGTTCACAATGCTTCCTGCGTGCCTCCTTAGTTCACAATGCTTCCTGCTTGCCTCCTCAGTTCACAATGCTTCCTGCTTGCCTCCTTAGTTCACAATGATACTACTTGTATCACTGCTTCCTGCTTGCCTCCTCAGTTCACAATGCTTCCTGCTTGCCTCCTTAGTTCACAATGATACTACTTGTATCACTGCTTCCTGCTTGCCTCCTCAGTTCACAATGCTTCCTGCGTGCCTCCTTAGTTCACAATGCTTCCTGCTTGCCTCCTCAGTTCACAATGCTTCCTGCTTGCCTCCTTAGTTCACAATGATACTACTTGTATCACTGCTTCCTGCTTGCCTCCTCAGGTCACAATGCTTCCTGCTTGCCTCCTCAGGTCACAATGCTTCCTGCTTGCCTCCTCAGTTCACAATGCTTCCTGCTTGCCTCCTTAGTTCACAATGCTACTACTTGTATCACTGCTTCCTGCTTGCCTCCTTAGTTCACAATGCTTCCTGCTTGCCTCCTCAGTTCACAATGCTTCCTGCTTGCCTCCTCAGGTCACAATGCTTCCTGCTTGCCTCCTCACAATGCTTCCTGCTGCTACTACTTGTATCACTGCTTCCTGCTTGCCTCCTTAGTTCACAGTGCTTCCTGCTTGCCTCCTCAGTGCTACTACTTGTATCACTGCTTCCTGCTTGCCTCCTTAGTTCACAAGTTCACAATGCTTCCTGCTTGCCTCCTTATTCACAATGCTACTACTTGTATCACTGCTTCCTGCTTGCCTCCTTAGTTCACAATGCTTCCTGCTTGCCTCCTCAGTTCACAATGCTTCCTGCTTGCCTCCTCAGGTCACAATGCTTCCTGCTTGCCTCCTCAGGTCACAATGCGTCCTGCTTGCCTCCTTAGTTCACAATGCTACTACTTGTATCACTGCTTCCTGCTTGCCTCCTTAGTTCACAGTGCTTCCTGCTTGCCTCCTCAGTTCACAATGCTACTACTTGTATCACTGCTTCCTGCTTGCCTCCTTAGTTCACAGTGCATCCTGCTTGCCTCCTCAGTTCACAATGCTTCCTGCTTGCCTCCTTATTTCACAATGCTACTACTTGTATCACTGCTTCCTGCTTGCCTCCTTATTTCACAATGCTACTACTTGTATCACTGCTTCCTGCTTGCCTCCTTATTTCACAATGCTACTACTTGTATCACTGCTTCCTGCTTGCCTCCTTAGTTCACAATGCTACTACTTGTATCACTGCTTCCTGCTTGCCTCCTTAGTTCACAATGCTACTACTTGTATCACTGCTTCCTGCTTGCCTCCTTAGTTCACAATGCTACTACTTGTATCACTGCTTCCTGCTTGCCTCCTTAGTTCACAATGCTACTACTTGTGTCACTGCTAACAAAGCCTTGGTTGATGTGAAATATGTAATATTATTTGTTATATCATGCAAAGATTTTGCAATACAGTTGAACCCCACGTTACTGTCATCTCAGTAATACAGCCACCTCACAATTAAGTTCACCTTAGAACTATCCCAAAATATTTCTATAACGATAAAGTATAGGAAGTTAGTTTTGGTAATAAGGTCACCTCGCTAGTCAGATCACGTTGGCACAGTCCTGGGGGTGACCCTAATAGTGAAGTTCCACTGGGACTGTATTATGCAAAACATTGATGGGAAGAACACAAAATAACTATGAAGCACACTTTAGGAAAGTTGAGATTTTACAAATGTAAGTTAATTTATGCCTAGACACGATATTCTGATGATAGTGTTTGGCTCTGTGTTTTTTTTATTAATACAGAACTCACAGAACTTAACGTGGCTCACCGCTTTATTCTGTTACAATGTTAATTTCAGTAACATTATTCTGTTTGTTCTGTCTCCATCCTTATTATAGAATCTGGTAAAATGTCAAATGATAATGGTTGTTTCAGCACAAGTCAAAAGATCTACCCAATCTTGAAAGATGTTTTGCATCGAACAGAGCCAAGTCACAAGATGGGATTAGGTACGGTGATATAGTGAAGGAACCTTAATATACACACATTTGTATGAAAGTTTGGCAGACAAAATGTATTTTTTAAACTAATCTGCATATTACTTTGTCCAGTGTTTGTATATTAACAGTAGAATTGTGGACAGAAAAGTTTTGCAGGGTAATTGAGTCTGTAAAGCCCATTTTAATTTTATACATGCAATAATTACCAATAATTCTGACAAAATAATTTAAGATCTGAATGTGTATTCTTACACAAAGTGTTTGAAATATTAAAAATATAGCAGAATGATATATTCGTTTATAAGCATGCCTTTTAATAAACATTTGTAGAGAAGCTGCTTCATAAAACTTGGTTGATTAATTGTGTCTCTTGTGAGTTTTTTCCAGTGGGAATAGATGTATCCTACAAAACAGACATACAAAAAGAATGCATCATAATGAGTTGGGACATTTGTAAATGTATGTTTACTTGTTTCAGCCGTCATCTACGAATGCATGCAAACAATCACCTCCATCTACCCCCATCCAGTGTTGGTCGACCTCGCTGCTAAATGTGTTGGTCGCTTCCTCTCTGCACACAACATTAACCTACGCTACATCGGTGAGATCACACTGCTAGCAATACTCTCACGAGAGACCGCTGAGAGCTGCATTACAGAAGAGCTAAAAAGTTTGCGATGGTGGTCCACGTATTAAAATTAAATATAATATAAGGTCTGCCATTTCAGTTCTGGAAGTATGAATCTAGATCTTTGCTGAAGAGAAGGCAATCTTACAGGCCTGCACTTTTTGAGGGTGCTAGTCTGACTGAAATGTTGATGGTCTCAGGCCTCCAGACCGAAATAATTGTAAACACTGCACCCCTATTTGTGATTTTGAAGGTTTTACATTTTGCCATCGATACTTGCAACTCAAACACTAGATTATGTCGTTAATGTTACCACCATTTTCACTGACACAATCATTCACCATGAATGATGACTGATATGTGGAAGAGAAACTGAATGTCCTATGTTACAGTAGACTTCTGCCTCTGATACTTGTCTAGTCTGTAGTAACTATGCCACTGAGGATGCTACTAGTTAGCCAGTATTGTAGTGTCACACATATTATACCAGTTGCTAACAAATAACTCTCATTATGCAAACATCTAACAAATGGTGATGTTTTCATCAGGAAGTAAGATTTTGGCATCTTACTAATCTCTACAGATCAGATAATAATAATAAGGTCTTATATACCGCTGTATCCAGTCCTTAGTTCTGTTCAAAGCACTTTAAACAAAAGTTAACAATTATATGTCACTCATTTATGTAGTGAAAGCGATTTTAAAAAGGTGTGTCTTCAGCGCCATCTTAAACGACGCAATATTGTCACACTGTCTGACTGAGTGTGGGAGATAGTTCCAAAGTACAGAAGCCGCTTTGGAGAACGCACAGTCTCCGAAAGACTTGAGGCGTGTGATTGGTACTGTCAGCAGACCAGCAGAATTTGATCGGAGGGAGCGTGTGAGCTGATATTCAACAAGAAGCTCGGAAATGTATTGTGGTGCAAGTCCGTGGAGTGCCTTGAAGGTGATCAGGAGAATTTTAAACGTAATTCTTTCTTGGATGAGAAGCCAATGGAGAGATTTCAGGACTGGTGTTACGTGCTCGTGTTTCCTTGTTCGTGTGATTAAACGAGCAGTCGTGTTCTGAATGCACTGCAGTCTACGTAGCTGACACTTGTTAGTTCCGAACAGCAGCGAATTACAACCATCCAGTCTAGACGTTATAAATGAATGGATGATTTGTTCGGCAGCTCCTGGCATAAGAAATTTGATGATTTTACCCACATTTCGGATTTGCAGACCAGAAGATCTACAGATGGCACTGACTTGTTGATCCATTGTAAGTCCAACATCGAACATGACCCCAAGATTTCTGACACATGTACTGGGGGTCACTTAGGCATCACCAACGTTGATCTTTGTTGTTTTAGGTATCTTTCTGCGCAGCACCTCTGATCCCGTGAACAGAACTTCAGTTTTGTGACCATTTAATTGAAGTTTGTTTGCTGTCATCCAACCGTTGATGTCAGCAATGCATGTTTCTAGCTGCTGAGATATGGCAACAGATGTGTCGGGGATCTTGAATGTTGTGTAAAGCTGCAAATCGTCAGGGTACATATGAAAATCCAAGCCATGTTGTCGGATTTTGCAACCCAGTTCACCAGCCGTGTATATGGTGAACAGTGACGGTCCCAAGACTGACCCTTGGGGGACACCGCATGTCAGCACATGGTCAGTCATGTCAAAAGCAGCAGACAAGTCAAGGAGGACTAGACACGAGACACACCGATTATCCACAGATAAGAGTAAATCGTTCTGGATTCTCAGCAGTGCAGTCTCTGTACTGTGGCCCTTTCTGTATGCTGACTGATGCACTTCAAATAGGTTGTGCTGTGCCATGTGACGTGACAAACGTGACGACACCACCTTCGCAATTACTTTGGACAGGAAACTGAGATTAGATATCGGTCGGTAGCTTGTAAGACATTCGGCATCCAGGGACGGCTTCTTAAGATCCAGTTAGGATGATTTCAAGTTGATGATAAAATTAACAGTGAGATTAATTCGCACCATGATGGAAAAAACTTCTCCAGGTGATATAAATGTATGTTGCAGGCTTGAAGGCTTTGACGTCTCTCGTCCAGGTGAACCCTCTGTATGCTGCCGACCATCAACAGACAGTACTCGACTGTCTCTCTCACGCCCACCAGACCATCAGGGTGAAGGTGGGTGGATAACTAAATGGTAAAATACAAGGTCATGCATCCTCACAGCTCGTTATATCAGTGTCATTACACTCAGAACCCTATCCTGCTGTTTTTTGTTTTGGCCAACTATGGCTCATGTTATATGTAATGTTTGGGAAGTAGAAGTAATTATGTGATAACACAGTGGCGCTGAACCGCTCGTGAAAATGGTGGAAGGGGTAATTTATATTTGAATTTCCTGGAGTCGCTGGCTTTGTCTTAGATATAGGGCGCGGGCATCTGCACCGTTCTCACAGGTGGTGCAACCAATACTGGCAGAGTCAATTACTAAGAAAAGTGTGACTGATTCAGTTAGCTTCCATACATTGCATAGGATATCTGCCAGGGGTAGAGTAGGCGTGTTACCAACACTGACTTGTGAGGATGACATCGAGTAGAATCCTCCTGTCTCACGTCATGGCTTGTCTCTACAGTTATTGTGGTTACATTTCAAGTAGCACCAAATAACAGTTATTCTTTTTTGTACCCCAGTCGCAGTCTGGGTGGCTGTTCATGGGGTCATCGTAGAGATGTGAGAATGATGAGTGCCGTTTCACCATCTACTGGTAATCAAGGCCAGTTGAACATCGCCGGAATGAACTGAAGAAAACAGATAAATTTGACTATGAAATAAAACAAAATTTTACTGATACCAACAGCCTGATATATAAGTAATTATAATATTTATTTTTAAAGTGCCATATGCATAAATGTTTGCAGTACTGTACATAAAATACATAAATGGCAAAAATTGAACAGATTTTAAAATGATGGTTCTCTTCACACATATCATGTGTGGCACTTTGATTTGTAATTATTAACTTAAAGGTGCTCAATCATTTCGATTTTTGTGCTCCTCATGTGTCAGAATAATTTCTCGAAACGTAAACGTATCAAGTATTCATTATTGATGTACTGGTTCATCTGTACGTAGGCTTTACTTCGTTTTAGTGAAATTAACAGACAAACAATAAAATGATTTTCGGTTAGTCCTAACCGAATATCAAGACACATACCTGAACTTGGATGTGGTCTGGGATAGACCTCTTATGTAATAGTCATGTGAACGGGAATATGCGGCGACATCGGCCTTTGACCCCCACCTTTCGGTGCCTGGATTCAGTCAACATTGCGTATTTACAAATCGCCATCCATTTTTCGTACAAGTGATAGCTCGATAATTTTATCTGCAACGAAGGGATGCCCACGGATATATGTCACCAACTCGGCTAAAAAGAGGGTGAGAGCGGAAAGACAAAGCAAGTATCCGCGTACAAACGTGTATATTGGAAAGGTTATGGATTTGTGAAACCGAACGAAAGAAACGGCTGGCGTGTAAAGTGATGCAGCATTCGCCAAGTTTCTTCTGGACAGGTTAGTAATATTGAATTTATCAGCCAAAACAAAGCTGTCATCGTCCGCCATCTTAATTCCATCTTCGATCGACGTTACGCGACGTTCCATCGCACATGAATATACATTATTGTAGATATTATGACTTTATATTGATGGACATGTTATATTATATCAATAGTTAACTATGTGCAAAGTGTCAGTCTCACGCGAAGTACACACCGAATGGTAGATGAACTTAAAAATCCGCTCCATCGACGTTCCACGACGTTTCATCGACGTTCATCAATCCATGGCGTTCCATCGCAAATTAATATACAGTAATGTATATATTATGCCTTCATATTTAAGGCCAGACACGGCAGGTAGATAGGATTATTTTTTTATTTGTGCAAACAGTTCAATTTTTTCTGTCCAATGCATGAAATGGGTCCTACTGAGTAAAATATATATTGAACTTTTTTCAGCCAGACCCCCCGTTTCCATGGTAACAAACAAAATGGCTGCCATTTTGAGCAAATGGCTAATTTGGAAAAGCTGCCACTTTTTATTGAATCCATATATAGGTATAATTCTTGCAAATCCATGTTCTCTATAGAGTCTATTGTGCAATGATCAGAGCATTTTTTGAAATGTGTTTTTATTTTTTAAATAATTTTTTGGTAAAATACGAAAAAAAAAAAAAAATTCAACAAATATGGCTATATCTTTCAAACTATTCATGATTTAAAAAAAGTGTCTGATCATTGCACACAGTAGAATATGCTGAATGCAACACTGAAAACTTTATTTACATAGCATAATTATTCCAAGAGATATCCCGTTTCCAAATGCAGAAATTTGAAGAAATTTTTTTTTTAGAAAATGGCTGTCAAAGATTGCATAATGGATTTCATTACATGATATCGACATGCTTAATCCATAACTAAAACTCACTTAGAAGTATGTAATTGTCATAGAAGTTAACTTTATTGATAGTATGCATACAAAGGTATAATAATCTGGCAGAAAACCATTTTCAGTATTTTTTGTCAAAATACACCATTTCACCTGGGGTGTCTGGCCTTAAGGACATGTCGTATTATATCAATATTGAACTATGTATAATATAATACATAATACAACTGTAGCACCCACTGGACATTCACACTTTATTCTCAATCACTGACTGACACTGGCTGGACATTCACACTTTACTCTCAATCACTGACTGACACTGGCTGGACATTCACACTTTACTCTCAATCACTGACTGACACTGGCTGGACATTCACACTTTACCCTCAATCACTGACTGACACTGGCTGGACATTCACACTTTACCCTCAATCACTGACTGACACTGGCTGGACATTCACACTTTACCCTCAATCACTGACTGACACTGGCTGGACATTCACACTTTACTCTCAATCACTGACTGACACTGGCTGGACATTCACACTTTAGTCTCAATCACTGACTGATACTGGCTGGACATTCACACTTTACCCTCAATCACTGACTGACACTGGCTGGACATTCACACTTTACTCTCAGTCACTGACTGACACTGGCTGGACATTCACACTTTACCCTCAATTACTGGCTGACACTGGCTGGACATTTGAGACTAATAAAATAATTGAATGCCTAAAATAATTGCCTGGGTCTAACTATAAGCACTTGCTTTCTTGGATGTCAGTTGAAACTTTTGTCACTGGCTGCTTGTAGTGTGCACTTTGATCATCAAAGCAGTTACATTTACTGACAGCAGATCAGTGACAATCACCTCGGGAATCACATAATACCAAGTAAAACACAGCTACCAATTGACCTTTACCCATGCCTACTCAATAGCAGTACGAGTCTATGAGTTTGACTACCATGTTTTGTATGATATAAATATATCTTTACTTGCCTTCAGTAATGTAGAATACAAAATAACACTTCTTTACTGTTTATCCATATGTGATTTACAACATGAATGCTGATTGTAATAACATATAAATTTAATAATCTTGTATTATGTAAATTTAAAGAGTAGTAATAATTTATTACTTCTGTAGAGAATGCTAAACATGTATATGTATATTGTGACTGTAATAGTCTACATATGTTAGCAGGGGGTAAACGACCCAAACTGCATGTAGTATGTCTAGAAGTATGTATATAAAGAAAAGTTTATAAGTTACATCTATGAAAAGTGTGGAATGTGTATACACATTGTTAGAGATCTTCTAGGCCTCTATGTTAACCTTAGTTTGAGAGGGAGCAAGAAAACAAGTAGACCGGGTGACTGAACATAGGAGGACAATTTATTTTATTATTTCTGAAAGTTATTTAAATAGCCTGGATAATATTTTGATGTGTTATACTACGCTGTCCATTTTGAGGGGTAGTAGTACTATTAAAAAATGTCAAATTTAACCAATTTTGGCCATTCCACTTTATGCCTTCACTTGAGTTTCACCACAAATATATGCAAATGACGTCCACACCAATCCAGCCACCACAGATACCAACCGCTGCATTGGCTCTATCGAGTATCGGTGGTCGCTATAAAACCAGCTCACTGTCAGGTATTCAGTCTTTTCCCGAGGCTGGGTGCAGCTCTGAACCATTACAACCAATGTCAGTTTAAGTAATGGTATTAATGTACTGTTATGTTCTGGTTTGACCAGTGTAATGTGTGTACAATTATTCCATCTTTGTATGATAGGGTGGTTGTCAAACTGTCAACTACATAGCACATTTCATTTGCAGATCATTTTTTCAACTTAATTTTCTTTTTATTTAATTTGGAATGTTTGTATTGCAAACATAAATGTGTATATACAATGCAAGTAAATATACGTGACACAATATAGCCAAGCCTCAGTGATTGTCATTTCATAATAATTATGCTTATACTGGCGCATAGATCTGCTAAAGACTGCAACTGCTTTAATGTTACGTCACATGACATTTTATCTCTATAATCACCTGCTGGCTTGCACAGCAAGATTTGTATCTTTGAATGTATATTTTAGTGTGTGTGTGTGTGTGTGTGTGTGTGTGTGTGTGTGTGTGTGTGTGCGTGTGTTCAGAAATCAAAATAATCTGATTTAACCTGTTTAAGCATACAATGTGTGGAATTATTTTAATAATACGTAAGGTTGGGGAGACTCTTAATAACACATGTGATATAATGTCGTTAGTACTATCAGTGAAAAATTGCAGAACTTTTTATTTATTTTATATTTTTTGAATAAAATTACTTTGTGACTTTATTTCCTGTGACCTTCTTTCCAGCCCACCTATGTTCTACCTGCACTTACAGGTAGTTAATTATGCTGGCAATTGGATGGTGCACAATCCAAATTGTTTCACATTGTTGGCTTTGACACTTGTAAATTGTCTATTTGTTTGTTATATACTACAATTTTACAATATATACAATAATAACTTTGCCACTCTCATATCAATTATTGTATTTTTTTACAACTGGGCAAATGACCTTTTCACACTTGAGTGCTGGGCAAATGACCATTGGGCAAATTATCGTGCAAAATATTTGTACCTATTAATGAAATTAAAACGTTTACAAGTTACACACCACATGTACACACACATATATTTACATATACATACATATATAATATTATATAATATAATATATATTTACGTGTAGTAGTGCTGTCAAACCATGTTCACCTTCACAAATAATCCGACTCATTCCATATTCCAATTCATGACTTTGTTTGACAGCTTCAACACAAAGGCGTGAACTACCTCAACACCACTGCAGCCATCACATATGACAAGATCTGTGGTGGCTCTATCGAACATCAGCGGTCATAGCAAAGGCAGCTCACTGTCAGGTGTCCAGTCACTTGCTGAGGCTGCATGCAGCTCAGGACACAGTAAGTAAACGTAAGTATTAATTGCTGCTGCTATGCAAACGTGATATATACAGCTGTATATATATATATACATAAATCATAGCATAACATTTGGAAGATATGCAAACATATGTGTTTGGTTGTTTTTACAATTATGTTTTATTCTGACCAATCTTATTTGGGTACAGATACACCATCTTTGAAAATGTTTCAACAGCACCCCCGTCTTTCCGATATCACCACTCCAGCCGAGACAGCAGAGCGGCTGAAGTTATAGTTATAGCGGCTCGATAGCGACAAAATTTAGACTACACCATTTGGTTCAGTCACCTGTGGAGGTTTTTGTGCCCCCCAGACTCCACCCCCGTATGTGATAGTTTTGGTTGTCTGCATTAGGATTTTGCAGTAATGGGTGTCCTCATTACATTGCATATTGTTAGAAATGCATGTGAATTAAAGTAAAGACAATGTAAATTAAAAACATTTTATTGAAACTATTTGATGAGATCATGACTACAAAATTATGAAAAGCACAATACAACTACAGGTACAATCACTGCACTTGATGTGTATAATGTAATAATTTTTAATATCACATACACATAAAATGCAAAGCAACAATAGAAAAAAAAATTAGGAAGAGGTTGAAAAAATGTCAGGTACATATAACAAAACAAACAGTTACTTTTATCTCAATTCTTTGTTACAAAAAAAAACACTACACATGTGATATCAAATGCTAGTTATATGTTTACAACTCACAAAATTAGTGACTAAACAATTATGTGTATTTAACAACAAATTTTTATATTTAATGCCCATAAAATGTACACCAATGAGAACAAATTACTTAGGACGATGTTTAGTTGAACAAATTTAATATGTACATATTAAATAAAAATAACTATATTATGATTTTTTGTTAAAAAACATCAATAGGATATAAAATTCAAAACTGTCGTAGTATGTGCAATGCTTGGTATGTTTACAACTCGCAAAAGATAGTGACTAGACTAGACAGGATCATCGCCATGTGACTGAGAATTACATGTACAATCGCTACGTGCTACATTGCTCCAGTTTACTCAGCTGTATGAAGAGTACCGGCTACAGACGGTGGATATTTTTGTGTGAATAATCTTCGCATATTAATTTCAGTGTGGCTGAATTTTTCCCACATAAGTCAAGGTAGTGTTTTCAATTTAACAGGTCTGCCAAGGACTACAGTTTAAAGCGCTTTGAGTAATCCCGAGGACTGGATACTACACCATATCAGAACTAAACTTACCCAAGTGTTGTTTAATTATCATGCAAGATGAAAATTAATGTAAATTATTTGTGAAAATATAATAAAACAGTGATAAAAAAGAATATTTTAGAAAAATGATACATGGCATGAAAAATATATAACAGTCCTTGTGATACATAGAGAATTTAAACAAGTAAAATGCTGCTGTCAGTGTATCAACAGATTGTTGTTGAAAAATGTGAAAAAGCTTTCAATACCATTACTTCCTCACAAACTTGTGCCTGGTGTATGTTGCAAGAACTCAGTTGGCTGCCACTGACTATCAGCAACACAAAGACAATGAAACCCTACCAACTGTAACAATTCTGGATAATTAAGGTATTTTTTCATGGACACTGCTAAAAGTTTTAGTTGAATTGAATACAAATACCTTGTATTATTGACTTTTGATAAATGTGTCGTCACATATAAAAATATCATACATGTCAGAGCCATCCTAATTGTCACTTTGTCTCCGGTATAGGTAGATGCAGACGTACAGCAAAATGTCAGGAAGCTGGTATGCAGTACCATCAAAGACAACGAAAACATACAGTGATGTCATCGATATCTAAACCGATGCAGTTCACCAAAGAATGCTCGACACTGAACCTGTCTGACAGCATCGAAAGTTGTTGTCACATCTGCAGACCCTGGCACCCACCGTTCCATCACCAACTACAGAGCTAGTCAGGCGTCATCACATTCTTATGTCAAGCAACCTGCATTCTACATTGGTTTCCAGTCAGTCAAGCTAACTGACTGACCTGGAAGCCAGTGTACATCCATCGGCACTGGGGAATCTGTCACGGATTCAACACGACACAATTGGGATCACTCGGTGGACATTCATATGACAAACTGTTAATATGCAGCATGTTGCATGGCTGTAGAATCTTGTCTGAGATCCTGGACAAATACAGCTGCCCAGTATGCCATATTAACTTGGAGAGCTAGTGGTACTAAGCACACTAGTTCAATTTCCTGTAAAAAAAAGCATATATTCAGTAAACAAAAACAGGCATCATAGTAGTGTTGGGAGTAAATAAATATGGAGTGTTCATTGTCATAATCAGTATATAATAATGTTTCATGTATGACCTGCAGCATTTCACAAGAAAAAAGGCAGCAAGAAATGTTGTAGTACAGCTGCATCTATACATGTTGATGTCTTAGGAACAGTCAGTGTTTACCAGGGTTGTTCTGGGGAAGGGTGGCTTGATACAGCATGCAGACATTAGTGGAATATGCAATTTCTCAAAACGGTGAACAAATAATTTTCTTTACTAGGTGTTCATTGTCATTACATGAATTTAAAATTGTTCAATTTCATTACAGTGACGCCTGATCTTAGTCAATATTATAGACTGATTTGAATTCTGCTAATCACTAAAGCATCAGTAAAGCACATTTATATTTTTAGTTTTGTTTTCAGTATAAAAATTCATGTCAGTATCTGCCATGTGTAACTACTATACATATTCATGTTTGACATTTTAAGCCTGAGGTTGAATGGTCAAGGTTGAATGTTGGAAATGACAGAATTAGGTGTTATTGTGATGCTAACAATATATTTTCCTCGTTAAGTATTCAAAGGTTCATAATACGTATGTCTACCTTCTTCAAGATTGACTAATTTATTTTATAAACTTATTTCAGAGTCATCGCCATATGCTAAATACTGCTTAAAGGTGTATTAATATGTCTGTGTTGATACACTTGTGGGTATAATATACAAGTGCAGAAGTCAATCTAGTTTTCCATGCCCAAGATGTTATTATTAAAATGTGTATGAAAACAAATGTGGTATATTTAAATGTGCACATTAAAAATTTTTGATAACTTATACGTGGTTGATTGTTATAAATTTGAAATTACCTGGATTGATCAAATGTGGGCCTGCCGCAGACTATGTATCCTCCCTGTGTCTGCCTGGCCCGGGTGACCGCCTCTAGCGCCTCCTCTGCCTCCTCTCATTCTCATTCATGGGTTGCAGTGTGGTCTCTAGCAATATCACAATTCAAGTTACATATATTATGTATTCATATATTGCTGTGGTGAGAGTATAAACATATATTGGTAAATACATAAGAATAGCCGGCATATGTCAGTTGAAAGGTATCACAGGATACCAATTAATGCATTACATACACTATAGCCAGGCATCAAGGACCACAATGGAGACAAGTGCATGCATTTTCTTGTCTAGGTGTATTGATATTTTATGTATTTACATTTTTATATTGAATAAAATCATCACCATCATACTTGTCATATAAAAATCTAAATTATTTTGCATAAAATACAATGCAAATCAACAATATTCTGCAGTAATAGTATCAAAAAAATGAGTTGCAAAAAATGTTTTAGTAATTACAATCACCAACATAATACTCCCGTATTTGACGATCTGTTGCACGAAATTACGAATGCTCCCTGACTAAGTTACTTGGACGATCAAAAGGGGCCTGCTACCAAAGCAATGTTACTTGTCATTTCGCACCCTCGCGTCATCTACTCTCAATATGTATTGTCGGAATAACAGCTTATTAACAACATCCTGTGTAACCAAATACAATACATATCAAATATTATGCTCGTTGACACTCTCTGACTGAATCTCTGACTGATATGGTGACTGTCTTAGACTTAGACTTGAGTTAGAACTAGTTAATGTCTTAAAAGTTAAACTTAAAGTCAGCCTCGACAGGCTCGAGTCGAGTGTAGACATTCGCAAGTTGCAATTGAATTAATACACGGCTACACGTTCTTGTTGCTAACTGCGATAGTGTAATACGTACCTTCGTAAAACTACTTTGGAATTATAATCTTCATCTTGATATGCTAAAGCACGTGTGTGTTGTTATTGTTTTTGAATGCATGGGATGCCGATCTCGCATAAAGCACGTGACCGGAGTGGCGCAGTAGGCAGACAGCGCAATTGGCTTTCGCCAGTGATACCCGCTGTAACGACAACTTTTTTTTACGATTAAAAAACAAGTATGCATTTTTTTAAATTAAACCGACTGCGCACTAGTTAAACTATTCACACATTACACATCTGGACATAAAAGAACCGGATTGGCGATGGGCAAACGAAGTGAATGAGCACCTTTAAAATGCACTTTTGTTAATAACATTAAATTATTATGTATCACTGATTGAATACTTCAATCTTCTTTGTTTCTGCCAGTTAAAATTATAATTTTGGCAACCATTTGTTGTTTTCCTTAGGAAACTGAATTCTGGATTTCAGTTATTCTTCTGCTCAAAGGATATTAAGGGCTCTTCAGATCAAGACTCATGAAGGTACAGCAACTTAATAATTGTTTCAGACGCTGGAGTTACTGTACAGGATGGCCAACTCGGCCAATGTCCAGGTGATCACTGACCGTCTGCTGGAGCAGCTACCAACCACCACTGACCACCACCTACGACTGGACATCATACACAAAGTGGTGGACATCACCTGCAGGTAGTGGGCACTCATATGGTCGAGGTGGCACTCGGATAGAATGTACTGACATGAAGTTAACAAAATAATATACACACACACAAGTTCGCACAGACATACACATGCATGTACACACAAACACACACATACACTTGGGCCTTGGAGTCACAGTGGCGTAGCGTTAGAGCACTTTCAATCAAGAGTTTGTGGGTTCAAATCACCTTAATTCAAACCTTAGGCACTCAGCTATAATGAATGCACGTGTATCTAGGTATAAAGTATAGACAGTGGGTAATATTTGTGTACGAATAGTCTGCAGTAATTGCAGAATGGCTGAAAGATTTACAGAGAAGTCGAGATGGTGTTTGACTGAAAAGATCTGCCAGGGAGTGAAGTGTAAAGTGCTTTGAGTACCTGGTAGTCCTATGGACAAGACATATAAGAATGAATTTACCTTTTTCTTACACCAGACACACACTCACGCACACATGCACACACACACTCACTCACACACACACGTGCACACACACCCACACACACACACACACACACACACACACACACACACACACACACACACACACACACACACACACACACACACACACACACACACTGCAAAAATGAACACAGAAGATCAAAATGTGCTCCCTTGTAGGTTGCAGGAGAATGTGTCTGGATGTATTGCCATGATGAATAGGATCCTGCTTTTGGAAGATGAATCTCTTATTCCGGCTGACGCAGGCTGTAGAGTGATCAACATCCTGCAAGGTGAGTCTCTGCTGTGTAGTGATCACTGCTGGTGGTAATATTTCTATTTTTTACATGTATAAAAACATGTCACTATGTTTGTATATAATATTTTATCCATTAATTCAGATTTTAAATTCTGTATATAAACTCTCCTGGGAAACAGTAAAAGGTAAACAAATCTAGAAATTATGTGCATGGGTTAGAATAATGAGGTGTTTCATATCACATAGGTGCCAATTATTTTCAGGACTATCTAATTTGACCAACTGAACTATCTGCTCCCTCGCATGTATTTTTTAAAAGTATGTTTATGTTTAAAACAATCAAACTTTTGAACAGATACTAATCAAACTGATCAGCAGAAATTATTGTGATTAAATTGTCCAAAACAGCACCAATTGAAAGTTGGTTTAAATGTTTTTAAAAGGTTTAAAATGAAAATGCTGTTAACGTGTGAGAACAATCGGTTGCATACTGCCATGTAATGTAGACATCGTGATGCTCCAGGAGAGAGGACAGACAGGGAGGGGAGGAGGGAGACAGTGCAGACGTACTGGGATCTACTTCAGTCTCCAAGTCTTCCATCTGCCATGCTACAGATGGCAGTCTGGGTGAGTGCCTACCTCTATCCCTCTCTGGGTTTGGGCCAGTGCCATGTAGTCCAATGTATTTCAGCATATCCCAACTCAATTGAGAAATTTGATGCAAATTGTTGTCACACTCGTCTTTGTGCGATATAGGATGCATATAAGGCTTCAACAAGAGAGTGCCAATGCTGCTGGTCTGCAGACTGCCTGAGGATGGTGTCCCATGTCAGGCTACATTCTGTCTTGTCTTTCTCCTTTCTTTAGGATGGCCCAATCTCCATTTACCATCAGCTCTCATGTGGTGGGCTATCTTGGTCAGCAAGCCCTGGCCATCTCTTTCCTCAATGCACATCTGCCTGGTGTATCTCGCCCCATATGTTCAAGATATGTTGGCTTGAATGCCTGTGGCAATTGGGCATTTCACTAACATTCTTATCAGCTCGTTAGCCTGATTTTACTCTTTATAATAGATTTTGTTCCTTAACACTGATCTTGTGTACAGAAAATTGTCAACCCCAGGACGTGCCACTGGGATACTTTTGCCCAGTGTGTCACAGAAATGGTGTCCTCTGTCATATGGCAGTGGCTTTTTGCATTTTGAAAAAGCTCCTTAAATTTAAGAACGGATTCTGTTTTATGATGGATTTTCCGTGTGAGTGTATTACCCTAATGAAATAGTCAACAGGAGCATATTTTTCCAAACACCTGATAAAAAGTCACAGAACCAAGTCATCACAAACACCGTCATATTTGTAACATAGGGTAGTGATTGCTGCACTTCAAACAGTCTAATGTTCTTCCCATGTGTAACATTATATAATGTTCTTCCCGTGTATAACATATAATGTTCTTCCCATGTATAACATTATATATTATTAATACTAATAATTTATTTCTTATATAACGCCCCATCCAAATAATTGTTCTGGGGCGCTTTACAATGGTTAATGCAAATAAATAACATCATACGATATATAGTTTTAAAATACTATGCAATCTTTACTACTAAGTAAAATCAACTATACTGTCTTAAAATATATAAATAAACACAATTATTATTACCTAGACAAGGTGACATTTTTAATGTTATGAAATTATCCAGAATGAAATTCAAACAGGCGATCAGAAAATGTAAAAGGGAGAAAGAAACTATCATTGCTGATAACATTGCAGAACAGTTGTGTCAGAAAGACCACCGCAAATTCTGGAAAGAAATTAAGCACTGTACGAACAGTAAAGTAAAACTTCCGACAAACATTGATAATATACACGGTGACGTAAACATCGGGTCAATGTGGAAGCATCATTATGAACATTTATTTAATGATGTGGAGGATAGTCGATGTGATAAAGTTTGTTATGACTGTTCCACTGACAATACAGGAATGACTGTTGGTGCAGTTGAACTGATGGATATTATTAATGGACTCTCAAAAAATAAGTCACCAGGTCTGGACGGTATCAGTGCAGAACATATTAAGTTCGCTGATTATCAACTCGCTGTGCTTTTGTCTATCCTTGTGTCTTCGATTCTGGTGCATGGTTATTTACCAAAAGAAATGTCACAGTCTGTTATTGTACCAATTATTAAAGACAAAAATAGACGAGTAAACGACAAAGGGAATTATAGGCCAATATGTCTATCGAATATATTTTCGAAGATAATAGACACTGTTCTTTTTAACAGAATGAAAATGTACTTGGAAACCACTCCTAATCAATTTGGCTTTAAGCCTAAACATGGAACGGAGTTATGCGTGTTTGCATTTAAGGAATTATTAAGGTTCTACACTGAACATGGTTCAGCTATGCACGTCGCATTTTTAGATGCATCAAAGGCGTTTGATCGTGTCAACCGAAATAAACTTATAACGAAACTAGAACAACGAAATGTACCGAACTATATCTTAAGAATACTCAGCAATGAATTCAATAATCAATGTGTATGCATACGATGGGGAAATACCTACTCGGACTTCTTCTCGGTAGGCAATGGTGTTAAGCAAGGTGGGAAGTTATCCCCTTTGCTTTTTAACACTTATATGGATAATCTGAGTATACAACTGCACAAAAAACAAATCGGTTGTAGTCTTGGTAACATGGTTGTTAATCACCTTATATACGCCGATGATCTACTTCTGTTTGCACCTTCTGCTAAAGGACTACAAACACTACTAGACATGTGTTACTCATATGGATGTGAGCACGATGTGCAATACAATGCGAGTAAATCCCTGGTCATGTACTTTGAATCTAGAAAGTCAAATCTGTCTAAAGAAATGACATTAGGAGGAAAGAAGTTAAACTTTGCCACCTCTTGTAAATATCTTGGACATGTCATTTCTAATAACTTGTCTGATGAGTCTGACATGCAAGCCAAAGTGAGACTTTTGTATGCCAAGAGTAACATGTTACGTCAAAAGTTTCACTTTTGTTCAACTGCTGTAAAAAATAAGCTATTTACAGCGTATTTTGGTAATATCTATATGTGTGCGTTATGGGTGAACTTTAGAAAAGTTAATTTTCATCAATTCATTGTTGCATATAACAACTCTTTCAGGATATTGAACAATTTGTCCATGAGATGTAGCGCTAGCCACATGTTTGCTACAGCTAATGTCAGCTCGGGTAAATGTGTAATCAGAAAGGCTATTTTTAGCTTAATGAATAGGATTGACATGTCTTTGAATCCCATTATTTATAGCATTAAAACTAGCGACGTGTATTGTACTTCGAAACTGCGGCACCAGTGGGTCCGGGATTTATATAATTTTTAAACATATTGTTCTTATCTATGTATTTTTATATTATTTACATACTTTTATTGATGTATTTGTATATATGGACATCATGATTGTCTGAAATAAATACTTTATTATATTATGCAAGCCATTAAAACAATAAAATATATTAATTATAATAGTAAATTAATTAAAATAAAGGTATAAATAATTATGATCATCGAAGGTTAAAATAATTTGTGAAAAGATGCGTCTTCAGTGCCACTTTAAACTGATTGACACTAGTGCATTGGTGCACTGTGAGTGGTAGTTGATTCAATGCTCTTGGAGCTGCACAAGAGAATGCTCGTTCGCTGAGTTTAGTGCGGGTAGTGGGTTGTTTAAGGAGTAGCTGATCGGAGGAGTGTAGACAGTGTGTCGCGCGATACGGGGAGAGAAGTGATGATAGATATGGAGGTGCGAGCCCATGAAGGCATTTGAATGTGCGAAGTAGGGTCTTGAAAATAATGCGACTCTTCACAGGAAGCCAGTGCAGCTCCAAGAGCATGGGCGTGACATGGTCTCGTTTCATCCGCATTGTTATGATATGAGCTCATGTATTTTGGACACGTTGTAGTTTCTCAATTACTGTCGCTGGCAATCCATTAAGAAGACTATTGCAGCAGTCGATTCACAAAATGACTAGCGCATGCACAAGTTGTTTTGTGTGTTCTTTGTCTAAGTATCGACAAATGCGTCCAATGCTATGGAGGTGGTAATACGCACTTCTGCAAATGTTAGTTACATGTCGCTCAAGAGACATATTATAATCAAAGGTCACCCCCAAGTTTCTGGCGTGTGTGTTGGGTAACACGCACACGTTTCCGATAGTTACACCATCAGGAAGAAAATTTTCGGTTGAACGATGATGATCTCCGTTTTGTCATCATTGAGTTTTAGCATGTTGGTTTTCATCCATTGACGGATACTGGCGACGTCGCAATGTCGGGTGAAATATTATCGCTAAATTCTTGTAAAAGTTGGATGTCATCTGCATATTGATGGTAAGCGCATGGTGGTTGAGTAGCGACGCGAGAGGAGTCATATATATGTGAACAGTAATGGTCCAAGAACTGACCCCTGCGGGACACCGCAAGTCAGTCTGTGAGGTTTAGACAGCTCACCGGCAATCAGCACCGGGTGAGCAGTCTAAATAGTGTTCTTCCCTTGTTCTCATTATGCTATTTTATATGATTTGTCTTAATTTGATTATCTGTATGTACTTAATGAGTTCAGTAAATTTGATGTGACTGTCATCTTGTTTTGTTTCCATTCGTCTCCCCGACTACCACCAATAGTTTTCTCCACCAGGTGTTGGGTGAATACGGCCTCCTGGTGACCAGTCCTGACACTAACCAGATTGTCACTGCGCTTGTCGACTGGTTCGCTCGAAGTTCCTGCGATGTCGCTCGGTTGTGGATTCTGTCTGCATTGAAGAAACTGCACCATCAGGTGGCAGCACCGAAGGAAATGGTGCATCGCCTGCAGGCGTCATCTGGTAGCAGCAAGAGCTTGCAAGTTCGGCAGGCAAGTCTTAATGTTTGTCTCCTTGTTGTTGTTGATGCAGACGAATGAAGACATTCTTTGTATGGAAACCATCGGGTAGATCTGTGTGTATCTCTTATAAAAATTGAACTTGTTATGTTGCCCAGTCAGACCATATACCAAATCTAAAATAGCACCTTTTGGGGATTGTTTAGCACTACTTTGCATTGACTATATGCTTGTAAGTGAAGTACATGAATCATGATTACAATTTTAAAATAGATACAAAGCTGTTGGTATTGCAGACACTGATTTATGACTTGGATAATATTGATCTTTTTGCATGGGAACAACTTTGATGAAAAACTCTTTGTTTTCTCACAATTATTACACATGAGATGGTTCATCTACAGTTCTACTACAAATTGTTTATTTCTTATGTATTGATATGTCTACTTATAGTATGTTGCAATTTCATTAACAATGTCATTGTGGCAGAGAAATAAGGTTTAAACATATAAAATTAAACAGCTAATATTATCTGTTGTAAGTATCAACAGTTGTTTTATGCCAAAATAAACATGTATGATGTATGTAAATTGTGTATGTAGACAAGGTGGGTTTTGTTTTTGCTTACTTGCCATATTTGTTTCCCAGGCTGTGAGAGAGTTGGCACGACTGGCTCAAGTCAGCCAAACAATGAGGGATGCTCTCAAAACCAGCGACAGTGTCAACAGCACACAAGTATGGGTCATTTTGGGTGCTATACTTAGATTTCTAACATCAGAGATGGGATCATGTCTTCCTCCACATGATCATAGTTCTGGTTGATCTACGTATTTATTTATTTGTAAAGGAACCATTTTAATGATGTACAAATACTATAAAATATGTCCGCTTAAATTGGGCTTTGTAACATTTTATAGTTTTCTTTTCACATTTTGTTATTCAGTTCTTTCATCTGAAAATAGATACGATGCATATAACATAGGTAAAATGTCAATAAAAAATATAGGTTTTGTTATTTTTACACATATTTAATGTTAAATGTATACAATTACAAACATCTTTATTTAATGTTAAATGTATACAATTACAAACATCTTTATTTAATGTGAAATGTATACAATTACAAACATCTTTATTTAATGTTAAATGTATACAATTACAAACATCTTTATTTAATGTTAAATGTATACAATTACAAACATCTGTATTTAATGTTAAATGTATACAATTACAAACATCTGTATTTGTAATTGAAACAACAATTACATGATTAGATGTAGCTTACCACAAATAACATTCCTATGGTAGTCCTCCCAACTGTTAGCACAGAGAGAATTGTTTTGTATATATCAACCTTGTAGATATCAACCTCGTAGATATCAACCTTGTAGATACCAACCATGTAAATATCGATGTTGTAGGTTGCATATATCAATCTTGCAGATATCAACAAAGTAGATGTCACACTATACATATTAACATTGCATATATAAACCATGTAGATATTAGCCTGGTAGATATCACCCTGTATATGCTGACCTTTTAGATATCGGCATTGCAAATATCATTGTAGATATCGTGTAGTTATCACCCTGTAAATATCAGCCCTGCTGTTTGTCCTTGCAGTTAGACCTGAGTCTGTCCTTCCTAGACGACTACGTGAGCGAGTGCCTGGACAGGGGGGCCACACCCTACTTACCCCGTGGGCTCAGACAGGCACCCATGCAGCTACAAACAGGTGGGTGGTGCTCCCGTCACGGCTGCCCTCGTTCGTACCTTGTGTGTGCAAATACATCGAGATGTGTAGAGTATGACATTTATGTTATCGTACTGTATAAATACTGGCAGTAAGAATCACTATATAAATCCATTTTCTGTGGCCATCTTCTACATAAAAGTTTAACTGATCTTTATGAGTACATTGTGTTTCATAAAAATGTTTGTGTTTGGTTCATTTTGAGAGAAGGTATTTATTATGGGTATTGACTTCTACGAAAGCTCGATAATATAATTTGTTTGCGATTATATACTTTCTGGAGCTTTGGAAAGTTACATTAGATTGTCAATATGATGTGATAATTTCCAGTATATTTATCGATAACAGGTTTATGTTTGAATGGCATTCTTATAAATAAGAGACAGCTATTAATGGAGATATTGAGAGGGACTGCTAAACACCAGCCTGCCAGTGACACAAGTGGTGAAGATGTTCCTGTCTCCCATGTCAGCCAGTGTTTCAGACTCTGTATGGCTCCACCCTCCCACCCAGGACACCAGCAGTGGGGCATCAGGCTCAGTGCGGGTGTCAGCCCCGGGATCTCTCCCATCAGACACAACCCAGCCCGACTGGTCACCCAGTGTGTCCTTCACCTCTAGCGACTCCAACAGATGGACAGCCAGTGAGTAAGTGGACACACTGACCGCCTAGAGTGGTCACTCATTGGCCTCCTGAAGGTGTTCCATTGAATGCAATCTTCTGCTGGTCTTCCTAAGGTGCTCTGTTCATTCACGGCTCCATCATATTGAAGTCACTGGGGAATGTTCCCTGACGTTTGTAGCATATATAAAAAAAATGTGCAGCAAACTAGTGCTGCAGTTTGTTTTATTGTTGCACATTTTGGGACGTCAACGTGGTAATGTAATCTCGCAGAGCGTTTGCACACTCAGGGATTTTTCTAGACAGCGCTGTTTGCATTCGTATCTATAAATATAATTTTATACTGTACACCAAGTATATAAACTGGTATTGTATAATGAATATAGTACACAAAAACTACCACTATTTGGAAGAAACAAGACAGAAGCAAATTGAAATGTGCAATTAACTTAAATTTAATTATTTGGTTTACACTGCCATATGCTAGCTTGTTTTGTTTGCTGTTTGGTAAAGGTACATATACAGTGAGTAGACACTAGACACAGTCACGGTGTCAAACATTGGTTAGCATAAGAACTTGCCCCATGATGATGGTCACGTGACCTTCTGTTGCAGGGACACAGGACTGCAGGTGGCAGGGGTAAAGACAGTGTGGGGAAAAGAAGGACTCTTGAAGCCAGACTCGCCAAACAAACAAACCAACATGGAAACAAGTCACTCCAAGGAAGATGTAATTATGTTCTTTTTAGTCTTATCTATTATTTTCTAATTCCATCCAAGTGTAAAACAACATTCTCTACGTGACAGTACTGTAACACAAATTTTCAAGTGGATAACTGCTCTCTGCAGGAAATAATGCTTGTTTAGTTGTTATTATTTCTTACAAGTCCATAATTATTCCCAATAATATACACGTGCATATACATGCTTGCTTGTGTGAAAATATGCAGTGTATAGGAGCATGTGTGCAAGCATGCATACATGTGTGTGTATAACAATGTTGTATTATGTATAGTGGTCATAATACACCCAACATGTGACTTTGGGGCAGTTCTGATGGCACCGCCTATGGAAATCCAGGTTACTCTGTTTCCTGCATAAAGAACCAAATAATGTCATATAAACATAACTTGGTGATTTTGTTTTGTATTTGTATCTATCATAAGGCTGATTCCAGAGGACTTGTTGTTAGTATTTGCACTGTCAAGAACATGACCTGATAGTGAAATCATTATTATTTTCTTACACTTGTGTATAATTACACAAGACAACGTTTTTTATGCGATCACTAGCTGACATAGTAGCTGTGGCGTGTACTCACCAGGGGGCGCTAGAAGACACAGAAGCGAGGAAGAGTGAAGAGAGACAACAACTGGCAGTGGCATTGTTTGGGTCTCTCACTGACTCATTCGTGTCTCAGGTATAACCGTCATACTACCTTGTGCTACCAGCAAAACAACCATTTATTTAACTCCACAATTATGTGTGACTGCAATAACACTGCCAAACAGCCATCCCCAAAATATGTGTTTATTTGGAAATGGCCGTTAGATGCTTCTACTGTTAAACCCCAATGGCACTTTTTGAGTTATTGCATTGAATTCCATTCAGTACTATTGCTTCTGTACTATTGCTCCTGTTCTATTGCTCCTGTACTATTGCTCCTGTTTAATTGCTCATGTACTATTGCTCCTGTTCTATTGCTCCTGTTCTATTGCTCCTGTACTATTGCTTCTGTTCTATTGCTCCTGTACTATTGCTCCTGTACTATTGCTCCTGTACTATTGCTCCTGTTCTATGGCTCCTGTACTATTGCTCCTGTTCTGTTGCTCCTGTACTGTTGCTCCTGTACTGTTGCTCCTGTACTATTGCTCCTGTGCTATTGCTCCTGTAAACTTAATGACTTTTCCAACATGCATCATGTCAAAATATCACACCAGCAGCATCAGTACAGAATCTAGGAGTGACTTTTGATTGCGATTTCAATTTCAGATAACGCATATCCCAAACATGCCTTTGCTGTTTTTATCATATCCGTGATCTTCGCTGCATTCGCCGACATATGTCGCTTTCTGTCGCTAAGACTATCGCAACAGCTCTTGTTAGCAGCAGATTAGATTATTGCAATTCCCTCCTTCATAGTATTGCTATCAAGGATATTGCAAAACTACAACGTGTCCAAAATTGTTTAGCAAGGGTAGTCACACAATCTCCTCGATTCTCCTGTTCAGTGCCACTTCTAAAATCACTGCATTGGCTCCCCGTGCGATATCACATTATGTTTAAGATCTGCACAATCACCTACCAAGCCCTTTCATCCAAACAACCTAGTTATTTACACTCAATGCTCACACCAGCCAGACAAGACAGACAACTTCAGTCGTCTAGTTCGAAGTTGCTATATGTTCCTAGAGTTAAGACAAAGGCTGGAACTCGAGCTTTTTCAGTTGCCGCGCCAACTATATGGAATTCGCTTCCCGTTAATGTTAAATCAGCAGAAAATATTGTTACATTTCGTCGTCACCTCAAAACGTATCTTTTCAATATCGCCTATCCTTCCTAGCACATCCATCCATTTGTTGACGACTTTCACCTATCACACGAGTACGAGAATGCTTAATCCTTTGGTTTTGGTGTGCCACTGCGGATTGTCTGAGGATATTGGCACTTTAGAAGTTATTTATTATTATTACTATTGCTCCTGTACTATTGCTCCTGTACTATTGTTCTTGTACTATTGCTCCTGTACTATTGCTCCTGTACTATTTCTCTTGTACTATTGCTCCTGTACTATTGCTCCTGTTCTATTGCTCCTGTACTATTCACTGCATTATTATTGTCAAACAGAATTTTTGCAATTTCTCTCCAGATGCACTTTTATTGATAAATGTGCATAATATCTCCAAACGTTGCTACAAATATAAAGAATACACATGAGTTAAAAACAAGTTGGTAATATTTTCATCATTTACACTTGCTGGATTCTTGAAATGATGTACATAAACAAAATGATTGCTGCAATAAGTAGTACAGAAATGTTGTGCGGTAAGGCGATTGTTACAAGGAAAGACTAAATTGGAGTCTGCATATCAAAACAGAAATGAACTGTGTTCAGGTTTATTGTTTAGTGGACTGGTGATGCCACAGTGATTGTAAGATTTTTATATTTGGTTATTTATATGTACAATGTCACATTAAAATGAATTAATCATATTAGCACACAACTTGTGTAAATGATATTTAACTACTATTATAAAATGACAGAACTTTTCAGGATCGTGGAGTGGCTCCCCCTGTTGGCAGAGAAATACTACAGATGGAAGACAACAAAGGAGATTCTCCTGCAGAAATTTCCAGCAATGCACTCTCCAAGGACATGGACAGTTGCTCACAAACAACTTCCTGTCATGTGACATCTGGTGAAGCGTCCGTCTCATGACACTGGCAAGCAAGATGAGGATGAAGGAAAGACAAAGGTTGGAGAGATGTCCTTAAAAACTGAGCAATGTGAAACAACTGTGATAGACTCTGCTGCATCAGAGGACCTTTCTCGACACTTGCGACACTAATGAAGAATCACTGTCAAATGATACGACGTGACAATGTTGTGTCCTCAGTCAAAAGACACAACTCATTATGCAATCTCTTAGTTCAGCCGTGATTTTGGATTGGTGCTAGTGTGATGTTAACGGGTCCTTTTGTCAATTTCTTTCAGCGTCAAGTTCTTGGTTGTACTTGTGCTGTATCTTGGAGCACTGACTGACGTGGACAGGGTAATGTTAAATGAATTATGGTGTGAAGAGATTCACCAGACTGGTGCTTTCAGATAATTTATATAATTTGTAATTAAAAAGGGAAGTTAATGTAAGTTCTTATATAGTGTGGTATCCAGTCTTTAGGACTGTTCTAAACACTTTACACTTTACTCCCCAGCTGGCCCTCAGCCAGAAATAATTGTTGCCAGTCTTGGATCAAAAGTGTGCCTTTCATGTCAATCACAGCCATTATTGGCCAGTTATTTTCAATGACAAACCTGAGTTATTTGAACCAATGAGTGACTTTGTCGGCTCTCCGTCCCTCGCAATGTTCATTTTTAATCCATTCTGCCTGGTTTCTGCCTTTCTCATTTATTCTCACTGCTGCCCTTCTTTCAGTCTACCCAATAAGACAATGCATTTCCTCCCCATGGTCTGTTGCCTAGCAACTGTCTATATATTGCCAGCATCAATAGCTGCAAGAATTCTGTTGACTGACATCCTTATCCATCCACCGTGAGGAGTTTAATCACGTCATATTCTTTTTTCTGTGTTGATAGACACAAATTTCTGCAAAAATAGCTAATCGTATACACTAACAAAACGAATTGACCTAATCTTCCCACTGTTATTAATGGCAGATGAATATATTGAGCACTAATTTCCCTATTTTATCACTTCAGCATGACACCCTTCAGTCATATATTTGCGATGAATTTTATTATTGAATATATTTAATATATTTCAGTTTTGTAAATTGTATACACATGCATATTTTTAAATATAATAATTATAGGAAACTTTCAAATATTACGTACGTATTAGTGTTATTTGTGTTTTTATTATTTGGTTCATTTTCTGACAATTTTAACTGACTTAGTTTTTTGCGAGCTGCTGGGGGAGCGATTGCAGGTTTCTGGTGAGGTTCCAAAATTTGTCGCCACGAAAAATATTCAACAGCACCCCCCCTCTCCCAATGTTATGATCCGACGGCAGAGTGGTGCTGCAGCTCCGGCTCAGACCAACCAATATTAATTTTGTTCCGGCTCTATGTTCTTACATATAAAGAATAGCGGACATGTTTCAGATGTGCATTTTTTTATAGATTCAGTTATATTAGCAACTTTTCACCATCTGCTGATTAAAAATATGGTATTTTTGGGTAGCCTCTGTAAGGCTTTATTCATAGGCGCAGCAAACGTACCGGTCTGCTCATCGGTACAAAACTCCTGTCGGTTGATTGTGTAGAAATATAGGCGTCAGAACGGGGAGGGTGTCGGCTCAGCCACGCAATACTTTATGTTGTTTTTCGTCAGCCCTAAGAGGGTGCAAATCAAGGTTTTTGGAGAGCCTCTATGTGGTTTTGGCGAGTCTTAAGGTTTATGAAGAGCTTCAGCCCCTCAAATATTCCCTATGTTCCGACGCCAATGAGGAACGAAGCTTCTGAACGTGATGATTTTAGAAGTGGCGGGAATCGGTAGCACGACTGGCTGTTATTTAAACATAATTAATATACACTGTATAAAAGATACCTTATGTATATATGGTATATAATAGTTACATATATGCAATCATGGTTAGATCAATAAAATATCAGTTTAGCAGTAAAATGTCAAAGAAAGTAAAATGTCAACAGTATTCCGCTTTGAACATGTAACCCGGATTACGACTGTATGGTGCAGCGGGCAGCGAAGGAAAACATTCAAGGCACTTAGAACGACAGATCCTACAATCGACGACGGTGTCACTGTAAGTTGAAACGTTATTTAAGTTTTACTTGTATTTACAACGGTAGTAACAGATGACCAGGCACAAATCGACTCAAACAGATCAGGGCACACGAATCCATTTTGTTTGGAAAAGGCTTTGATACGTGGGGTGTTCTCCACGCTAGTGAAGAAATCAGTGTGGTAAAGGACATCTTTATTGATGTCAGACGCAGATGCGTTGCACAAAGGGATCTGCAAGATGCCGCCTGCCATCTTGTTGGGTGAGAGCTGATGGACTCGTCTAGTTTTGTAGAGGAGTAGGTTCTTCTCTGTGTTTTGGTCACCAGGATCTTGCATCAGCGTCTGACCAAGACACGCCTTCATCGCATTGGTCTCTCCGGTGTAGGTCCTACCAATCTATCACATTGGTCTCTCCGGTGTAGGCTCTACCAATCCATGACATTGCTGTCTCCAGTGTAGGCTCTACCAATCCACGACATTGCAGTCTCCGGTGTAGGCTCTACCAATCCATGATATTGGTCTCTCCGGTGTAGGCTCTACCAATCCATGACATTGCTGTCTCCAGTGTAGGCTCTACCAATCCATGACATTGGTCTCTCCGGTGTAGGCTCTACCAATCCATGACATTGCTGTCTCCGGTGTAGGCTCTACCAATCCATAACATTGCTCTCTCCGGTGTAGGCCCTACCAATCTATGACATTGGTCTCTCCGGTGTAGGTCCTACCAATCTATGACATTGCTCTCCCTGGTGTAGGTCTTACCAATCTATGACATTGCTCTCTCCGGTGTAGGTCCTACCAATCTATGACATTAGTCTCTCCGGTGTAGGTCCTACCAATCTATGACATTGGTCTCTCCAGTGTAGGTCATACCAATCTATGACATTGGTCTCTCCGGTGTAGGTCCTACCAATCTATGACATTGGTCTCTCCGGTGTAGGTCCTACCAATCTATGACATTGCTCTCTCCAGTGTAGGTCCTACCAATCTATGACATTGCTCTCTCCGGTGTAGGCCCTACCAATCTATGACATTGGTCTCTCCAGTGTAGGTCCTACCAATCTATGACATTGATCTCTCCGGTGTAGGTTCTATCAATCTATGACATTGCTCTCTCTGGTGTAGGTCCTACCAATCTATGACATTGGTCTCTCCGGTGTAGGCCCTACCAATCTATGACATTGGTCTCTCCGGTGTAGGCCCTACCAATCTATGACATTGGTCTCTCCGGTGTATGTCCTACCAATCTATGACATTGCTCTCTCCGGTGTAGGTCCTACCAAACTATGACATTGATCTCTCCGGTGTAGGCCCTACCAATCTATGACATTGCTCTCCCTGGTGTAGGCCTTACCAATCTATGACATTGCTCTCTCCGGAGTAGGTCCTACCAATCTATGACATTGGTCTCTCCGGTGTAGGTCCTACCAATCTATGACATTGGTCTCTCCGGTGTAGGTCCTACCAATCTATGACATTGGTCTCTCCGGTGTAGGTCCTAACAATCTATGACATTGCTCTCTCCGGTGTAGGTCCTAACAATCTATGACATTGCTCTCTCCGGTGTAGGTCCTACCAATCCATGACATTGATCTCTCCGGTGTAGGCCCTACCAATCTATGACATTGATCTCTCCGGTGTAGGTCCTACCAATCTATGACATTGATCTCTCCGGTGTAGGTCCTACCAATCTATGACATTGATCTCTCCGGTGTAGGCCCTACCAATCTATGACATTGATCTCTCCGGTGTAGGTCCTACCAATCTATGACATTGGTCTCTCCGGTGTAGGTCCTACCAATCTATGACATTGCTCTCCCTGGTGTAGGTCCTACCAATGTATGACATTGGTGTCTCCGGTGTAGGTCCTACCAATCTATGACATTGGTCTCTCCGGTGTAGGTCCTACCAATCTATGACATTGCACTCCCTGGTGTAGGTCCTACCAATCTATGACATTGGTCTCTCCGGTGTAGGTCCTACCAATCTATGACATTGATCTCTCCGGTGTAGGTCCTACCAATCTATGACATTGATCTCTCCGGTGTAGGTCCTACCAATCTATGACATTGGTCTCTCCGGTGTAGGCCCTACCAATCTATGACATTGGTAAGTACACTTTAGTGAAGATCAACAGGATGTCAGCATGGCTAGCCGTTATAAGGGTGCACATGAGGATGATGATGAGGTCGAGGAGAATGGTGAGGTTGAGGATGTCATTGTCTTCGTCATCATAATCATTATAGTCATAATTGTCATTATCTTCATCACCAAGACAACGCCTTTATCTTCAACGACCTCGTTATCATTATCATTTATCACACTCATCATCACTGTCGTTATTATAATTATTAGCATTATCAAAATGAGTATCATCATCACCACCGTCATCATAATCATCATCGTTATAATCATCATCATTACTATGATGACCCCATAATTGTCTTCATTGTCATCGTAATCATTTATCACATCCTCGTCATCACTGTCTTCGTTGTCATTACTAACATCATCACCTTCATTATCATCGTCATCATAATCAACTTAGTCGTTTTTATTACATTACCGGTCGATTCCTCGTTTTTGCGTTTCTTAAGCTGTTTCCTTTCTGCTATTTTCTTTAAGGTTTCTTCCTGGTCCTTGTGATCCAAGGTTGGTGTTTCCTCTCTCTTCTGTAGGTGTTTTTCCGCTTCTTCTCGGAAAATTGTCTTGATATCATTTACGATTTTATCTGGTTCTTTCTCTTCTGTCATTGTCAGCAACTTTATAAACCGATTCTTCACAGATACTGTGTATTCGTCTGTCAGATTTTCAACATCATATCCTAGTGTCGTTGTCGCTCCTTTTATCACTTTTAACTCTTAGGTTTCATCTCTGCCATCAGTAGTTCATGATCAGATCCACAGTCTGCTCCTGGTAGTGTTCTTGCACCTCTTATTGCTGATATCCATCTCTTTTGTATCATGATGTAGTCTATCTGATTTCTAGTCTTTCCATCTAGCGATGTCCACGTGTTGATTCTTCTAGGGTGATTTGGGAAATTGGTATTTACGATTGTGAGGTTATTAGCGATGGCGACCACAACAAGTCGTTCTCCCCTTTTGTTTCTCTCTCCTAATCCAAATTTCCCGACTGTTCCTCGTTCTATCTCGTCTTGTCTTTGTTTTACTTTGGCATTAAAATCGTCCATGAAAATGGTGATGTCCGATTTCTTGGATTCGTCTATTTCATCTTGCAAATCAGTGTAAAAAGCTTCTATTTCTTCCTCTTCTGCTGTTGATGTCGGTGCATAGACTTGTATTATTTTGATATTCTTCACTTTTCCCTGTAACCTTATGCTCATTTACTGGTTTGTATCCAATTACTGTATTTGCTATTTGTTTACTCAGATATATTGCTACGCCTTCTTGTCCTGACTGCATGTCCGGAGTATATGAATTTTCCTTGTGGTGTTGTGTAAAATTACCTTGTCCCGCCCATCGGTGGTCTGTCATTCCTAGGACACTTATATTGTTTTGTTTCGCTTCTTCTATTACATTGTCCATTTGTTCAACCGACATGCTGCGGACATTCCAAGTTGATATTCTCGTTTTGTTTTTTAGCCATCCGCTGAACTTCTTTCCCTTCTCCGCACAGTCGAGCACATTGCCTTCATCAGCTTGAGTAGTACTCCCGGTTGCTTCTGGCTCTTCCCCAATAGCCATTAGGGACTCTTCTGGTTTGGGGGACTCACCACCGAGTCCCATATCGATTCTCTTTGCTATCACGGTTTCATCTGGGTTTTTGGCAGTGCACATTCCAGTAGTTTGCCAATGCTTTCTGGTCGGTTATCATTCTACATCCCTGATGCGTCCTTGGCCCGACACCAGGCCTTTCCATCTATCGCCTTCATAGCCGCCGTTGACCTATGGGGATTCTTCCGACTACTCCGCCTACAGATGTGTGTACTAACAGGGGGGGGGGGGCAACTCTTCAAAAAGGCACTCGCATAGTTTGGCCGGCCAACCAAAGCCGTTGCCCGGGGTGTGGCGCTGCCGTACACATGCAGACACAAGGTGCCATATGTGAAGTAGACAAGAAGGGGGAACCAAACAGGATCCTGACCGTCCTGTGTAGGACGTGGCTGTCATTCACCGTGAGGTACTATCCCTTGCCCTACACCCCATTATTACATTACCGGTCGGTTATTACTTTACCGGTTGTAACAATCGTCATTTACAGCACAAATAAATATCTTTGATTGGAAATCACGCTGCGGAACCATTGCAGTTCATCAGTGTCTTACAGAGAAAGCTTTCGACCAGTGGTTATGGTAGCAAACCAACTAGACACCCTGACACAGTTCGAAGACGTATTTGGTAATGGACTCGATTGCTAACCAGAAACTGAAACAGAATACCGGCGTATGGCTGTAGCTTCATGACATAAGGTTAACGTCATCTACAAAATCCAAATCCTTAAGGGGAATGGCGTGGATCTACATCTTATTGCTGTGGAGGCCATTAACGGTTGTACGCAGCTTGATATATCAAAGATACGACTTTGTCTCGTATACAGACAAGCAGCGAATCAATGTAGAATTTATAATCACCATAATGAAGTAACTGATAGAGGGGCGCCTCTGTCGGAGAATGTGAATGTTGTATGTCAAATTTACGTAATTGTTATAATTATACTAACATTTAGGGAAACCGTTTTATGCGTTCGTGTGTATGCAGCGCCACCGGGAGGATGGGACTTTTTTGCACATGATCACCCGCCATAATACAACGCCAATTACACAATACGCGTGTAGCAACGCAACCACGTATTTTTTTATCAGCGACAAACTTGATTGAGCGTTGTCACGAAAATACAGCGGTCCGAACAATGTCAATTGTGGTGACACGATCGCGTCTTGCCAGCCTACGACTAGCGGCTGCTGCAGCCACGCTGTAACCAACGCGTCGTCAGATTTCCCACGAGACGACATAGAACTACACCTTGATATTATCTTCTAACAAAACTCTTGGTGCCTGGATCCATTTCATCTGCGTGCGGCATAGTAATAATTACAATAATCTGCCTTTAACGTTCGTGGCTTTTGTTCTTTATCGGAGGCAATAATATGACGGAAGTTGAGTCATGACGATGGCATTGAACTCGTTTTTGTTAATGCTAAAGATCCGAAAATGCCACCCAAGCATAAAATACCACAGGCACCAAGAAGCTTCATAATGTTGTCAAGATGGGTTGTGTCGAATGTTTTTTGAAAGTGTAAATCTTATGAGTGCAGGAAGATTTGTGAGCTAATTCCTCCCATTAGCCTAGTCAATGTTATGACCGCCTGTAGTCCTCCCTGCGCTATGAAAAATCAAGTTGATAAAATAGCTGTGATGAATGGAATATTTGTATGACTAAGATACACAAATACAAATCAGTTTTGCGTATTTGTCATTTATTATTGTCAGCGTCGTGCCGTACATAACGTGGTGGTTAATGGCGCTGGCGTGAATTCGCGGTAGGGACTATCGTTGTCGTTTAAAATATGTAAGTACTTCACGCTAAGCAACTTTCAACAGCTTAAAAAATTTCTTCCATGTTGTCTCCGTTTTGCGTTGGTCTTTCTCGTTTTTTCATCTTTTGCGATCCAGAGCAATATGTTATTTTCACTTGTAGTTCATTTGTTAATCCAAAGACATGTCCAAGCCATTTTCATCTTTCCCGTTTTAAGTTGATGGACATGTTCTCGAGGTTTGTTGTTTGGTGTAGTCTGGTATTGGAGATGGTCTCAGGCCATGACACCTGCTAAAGGTCGGTACTGAAAGTGTATTGGCAAGTAGAACTGCTGTAGGCTTGTGATACAGTGCAGAAGAATCCAGTCATCCACTCCATTGCCAGTCGCTATGGACCACATGTGTCGGACTGTATTTCTACAATTGACACGTTTGGTTATAAACAGATACTGCATGCACGCTGTCTTCAGACATTAACGTGATTCCCGCAGCCTTATTTTTTTAAATGGTACCTTAACTGCGATATTTACTCGTGAACTTATCGATCGAGTTGACAAATGTGCTTGCTGTTATGAAACATGTCATCGTCACACTGTGCTTGAATGAAACATGCTTTCGAATATGATACGCTGGATTACAACTACCCATTGTCCAACCTGACTCTTTTCGAAGCAGGGCCTACATCTCGACGGATATTCAACATACGAACAAACACTGTCCATATATTAATAATAAATAACTTCTTACGCGCCAATATCCTCAGACAATCCGAGCTCAGTGCTCGTGTGATAGGCGAAAGGCTTTTCAATGTCTTAACTCTAGGAACAGATAGCAACTTCGAACTAGACGACCGAAGTTGTCTTGCTTGTCTAGCTGGTGTGAGCATTGAGTGTGAATAACTAGGTTGTTTGGATGAAAGGGTTTGGTAGGTGATTGTGCAGATAATGCGATATCGCACGGGGAGCCAATGCAGTGATTTTAGAAGTGGCACTGAACGGGAGAATCGAGGAGATTGTGTGACTACCCTTGCTAAACAATTTTGGACGCGTTGTAGTTTTGCAATATCCTTGATAGCAATATTATGAAGGAGGGAATTGCAATAATCTAATCTGCTGCTAACAAGAGCTGTTGCGATAGTCTTAGCGACAGAAAGCGACATATGTCGGCGAATGCGGCGAAGATCACGGATATGATAAAAACAGCAACGGCACGTTTGGGATATGTGTTGTCTGAAATTGAAGTCGCAATCAAAGGTCACCCCTAGATTCCGTACTTATGCTGCTGGTGTGATATTTTGACTCAGGATGGATGTTGGAAAAAAGTCATTAAGTTTACCTGGCTGCATTGGAGTACCAATGATGAGGAATTCAGTTTTGTCTGCATTTAACTTTAATTTGCTATCGGTCATCCATGAGAAAACATCTGGGAGACAATCGTTGAGTCGGTTTAGAGAGTGACTTGTATCGGGCGTAGCCAAGGAAATGTAGATCTGTGTGTCATCTGCATAAAGGTGATGATCCAAGTTATGACTTTGGATTACAGAACTGAGTGGCGTAGTGTAGAGAGTGAAAAGCAAAGGCCCAAGAACGGAACCCTGAGGAATGCCACATTAAGTGGGGAGTGAGGTTGAAAAGTAATTATCTATCTTTATACATTGATGTCCATTGGTTAGATATGAAGAAAACCAGGTCAGAGCTGTGCCAGATATGCCTTACCACATTGATAAACGTTTGACAAGATTGTTGTGATCAATTGTATCAAAGGCGGCAGACAGATCAAACAAGGTAAGTGCAGTTACTTTGCCTTTATCACTGTTTAATATAACATCATTGTGTACTTTTAGGAGAGCAGTCTCTGTAGAATGAAATTGTTTGTATGCTGATTGGAGCACACTGGATAAACAAGTTGAGCTGATATGACACCTTAGACGGCTTGCTACGACTTTCTCAAGTATCTTAGATATAAAGCTAAGATTATAAATTGGCCTATAATTTTTGAAATCATCTTTTGGCAGAGAAATCTTCTTGAGAACAGGATTTACATGTGCGTGTTTAAAATCATCTGGGAATTTACCCGAACTCAGTGATAAATTTATGATATTCGTTACTGTACCAAGTAAAGAGTCAAGACATGCTTTTAGTAGTATGGTTGGTAATGGATCGCGATCGCATGACTTATTTGGGGAGGACATTATTATTTTTCTCACTTCATCAACTGTGGCTGGCTCAAACAATACAAGTGGATAATTTACTTGTGGGGAGTCCACATTTACAGTACTTAAAGTGTGACGTGGAAAAGCAGAACGTATAAGACTTATTTTATCTTTGAAATGACTAGAAAACGAGTCACACAGAGATTTAACTGACACATGACTAGGTAGAGATGGAGGCGGCCGTCCGTGTAAAATATGATTTATGCAGTTCCATAGCTGACGTGGGTTTTCAGAGTTACTCGACACCATGTTTGTGTAATAATTTGATTTAGCTTTGGCCATTTGTCTGTTGCAGTAGTGACACTGTTTAGAATATCGTGATCTGTCCAAAGGCGAGCGTGATTTGCGCCATACACGTTCAAGATAGCGCCGGCGCTTTTTAGATTGTAGAATTTCAGGAGTCATCCATGGAGCATGTGGCTTTTGGGACACAGATTTCGATCTCAGGGGTGCATGTTTATTAAGTAAATCTTTGAGTACTTGACAGATCTGACAGATGTTCTTTGGGGTTACTGATGAGGTCGGATTTAAGGATGTCTGTCATTAATGCGGCAATGTCAATCTTATGGATCAGTCGGTAAAACACATTGTGTTTGGACTCTACGGGAATTCTAGGAACTTTGAGATCAGCAATGACAGTGTGGTGGTCTGATAAACCATCTGAAGCGATAGGTGTCTGAATATTGTTACAATCTGAACGGGTGATTAAGAGATCGAGCCAGTGGCCATGTATGTGTGTTGAGAAGGTAACATGTTGTTTCATGTCATAGGATGCCAGAATGTCATTAAATGTACTTGTTGTTGATGAAGGTGTGTCCAGATGAAGATTAAAATCACCGAGTATATAAAACTCTGAATAAATAGTTGCCAGATTTTCAAGTAGATCCTGGAATTCTTCAAAGAAATGGGCAGGATGTCCTGGAGGGCGATAAATGCACACAAAATAAGCAGATAAAGATGAATCGGAAATGTCGGCACAGATGGCCTCAAAGCTGGAGTAATCAGGGTTTGAATGCAAATTAACTTTGAACTGTTTTGAGATGAGAAATCCAACACCACCACCTCGCCCAACTGAACGTGGGCGATGATGGAAGGTGAAACTGGAAGGAGAAATGTCAGCAATGCATGCAGCTGTGTCATGTGGTCTGAGCCAGGTCACAGTGACTGCAAGGATGTCTATTGTCTTAGAAGTTAATAAATCAGTAAGTGAGGCTGTTTTGTCTCGAATAGATCGAACGTTAGTGGTGGCTACTCGAATATTGCGCCTGATAGCAGGTCCAGGATTAAGACTTACATCTCCTGCTAGTAATAAAATAATTGCCAATTTAAACGTTGGCTTAGAGCGGGGGATTGGCAGTGACTTTCTATTAAAGCAAAGATTAAGACATGGCAAACTGTGAAGATGTGACAAGGAATTTTGTGTTCTCATGTACTGAGAAACTGTTAAAATGACAGCCGACTGTTGGGGACTAAGTGGCTTGCACAGCGTAAAATCGTGATCTCTCGAAGCAGCAGAACAGAATAAAAATAAAACACACAATAAAAATGCTGGTGACATTGTCTTGGTGACAGTGTATTTTCCTCAAAATGGTGAAGAATAAAATGATAATGTCTCATAAAAATAAATTTAAATAACTGAAAATAATAAAATATTCTAAAACTGTATAATTGTACTAAAAATAATGTAAATTTCTAGGTTATTAAAGAGTGGATTGGCGATAATCAATGGCAATATTACAGGTCGTATGACTGTTCGCGCTCACCAGGCCTGTGCAAAGTAAGAAGACGTTTAGTGCCCGTGCAAAGAAAAGTCAGAGGTCTTCACCCCCAGGGCGATTCTGGGTATAAAAGAACGTCTTGTTGAAAAGGCCTGTTAGTACATAGTTTATAAGGGGACTGCCCCTGCCTTAGTATTTTGTGTACGTAAGCCTGCTAGCGCGAAAATCAAATCAACCTGTATTATTGCCCAAATAATTTAAGTACAAGATTTAACAGCGTTGGTGGTGACAATTTATAAAATGTTTGTTTAAGCAAACAGTGCAATACGTTAACACTAATTCTACACTAATGTCACAGACAGAATTAAACGTTAAATTGCAAAAATGATTTTGAATCACGCAAGGTTCAATTCTAGGGTCATTGTTATTCCTAATATACATTAATGATCTAGCAACAGTGAGCAAAATCTTCTGTCCAATCATGTATGCAGATGATACCACCTTGCTGAGCTCAGTAAATACTTTCACAGACGAACAAACAAATGATTTGGCTACACCCAACAATATAAACTCAGAATTGACTAAAATAACAGATTGGCTAGCAGTAAATAAGCTGTCACTGAATGCCGCAAAAACAAAAATGATGATTTTTCACTCTAAACAGAGAAAACTAAAGAACCACGAAATACGTAATATTTAAAAAATCAATAACATACCGGTCGAACGGGTGACACAATTTAAATTTCTTTATATAGTTATAATAGATTCAAACTTAACATGGTCTCCTCACCAAAACTATATAGCTAACAAATTATCAAGGATATGTGGAATTATCACTAGATTAAAACACTACATACCAATATTGTCACAAGCACGCTTTGTATGAATTCGACATCTTTATTCAAATCAGAATAAAAGGAGGAACGTCATTGGTTAATAAAACGACAATCATGATAGAACGTAATAGGCATAGCGTCATGATACTACGTAGCACAATTGCAGTGTGTCACATCTCCCTTTCGTCGAAGTAATTGATATGGTTATATAGAGTCACGAATACTAACTGCTAAAAACACTAACAACGCAATTAACGCAAAAACAGGTGACAAGCCTCATTGGAGTAGACTGTCCTCAGCTGGTCTGGCATATTCAGCCGACGTAATCACTCAACCACCCTGGGCGGTTTGCGTTGCGGTTGCTACGTCGCAAAGGAGCCACGGCTTCGGGGACAGCCTGATGATGAGGCCTTCCTTGTGCCTCCGGCTCGTCGATCGCGGTCGGCGGTGTCGGGAGCGGCGGCTTCTCCTTCGTCTTCAGGAGGTCGCGCCGGTTTCGTCGGTATGCCTGCGCGTTTTCGTTTGTCACCGTATATGAGCGAGGAGTATTCTCGACTCGGCTCACGACGGCTCGCTCCCATGTTGCACCGGAGCGAATGCGTACGGCATCGCCTTCACGCAGTGGAGGTAGCGTACGCACGCCACGGTCGTAGTGGTTGGCGTACGTCGCCTGGCGTTGTAGTAGTTGAGAAGTTGCGCTGACTACCCGTGGACGCAACGCCGACTTCGAATCAGGCAACTTCGTCCTCAACGTACGGCTCATCAACATCTCAGCTGGCGATAACGTCATGCCAGACACCGGCGTGTTTCGATACTCTAAGAGCGCAATGTATGGGTCACGGTGATCGAAATTCGCCTTCTGCAGCATGCGCTTCAGCGTTTGAACGAAACGCTCGCTCTCACCGTTTGACTGTGGGTACCGCGGACTGGATGTTGTTCCCTCAACTCCCCACTCGGACAGGAACGCCTTGAAGGTGGCACTGTTAAATGGCATGTTGTCACTGATGATTTCGCGAGGTATGCCGTGCCTCGCGAACACCGACTTGCAGTGCACAACCAAACTGCTGGCCGTCTTACTGTCGAGCTTGCATAGTTCAGGGTACTTGGAATAATAATCCACAATCACTAAGTAGTCATGGTTGTTGTATGTCATGACGTCCATACCAACTTTCTCCCAAGGTAGACTGGGGATGGGATGAGGCTTCAGCGGCTCACGCTGTTGCCTTGGTCTGTACCTCAGACACGCTTGGCACTTCGATGCTGGCACCACTATCTTGTCGGCTAAGAACACGATGCCTTCAGCCTCGTGCAGCTCGTCTCGCTGGTGCCAGTACTGTTGGATGACGATCGGCGCATCTCGTCTATACTCAGGCCAGCCATGCCTGATCTGTTGTCTCAGGATCGACATCGTCTCATCGGCTGCGGTCGCTGTCTGTATCTGCTCTCTTCGTACAGCACTCATCGGGATGTTTTCCACCAGTGTATGCACCATGACTTCCATGTCGGCATGTAGATCGTTCGTTTCTTCCTGTTTAGGATTGTACGCTCGCGACAGCGTGTCAGCGAGGTACATGAGACGACCCGGCACGTACTTCACATTGATTTCGTATCGTTGCAGGCGTATCATCATACGCTGGATGCGAGGTGATGCCCGTGCGATCGGCTTCTTCAGAATTGCTTCCAGAGGTCGATGATCTGTCTCGACCTCCACCACCTTTCCGTAGATGTATTGGTGATATTTTTCGCACGCGTAGATTATACTCAAGAGTTCTTTCTCAATCTGAGCGTAGTTGCACTCAGCGGATGTCATTGCCCGTGATGAGTATGCCACTGGCTGCCGCTCTAGGATCAATGCAGCGCCAAGGCCTCGTTGCGATGCGTCACTCTGTATTTTGACGGGCTTCGTGACATCATAATATCGCAGCACTGGTTCACTGGTCAATATTGTTTTGAGTCTCTCGATGGCTGCGTCATGTTCCGGATGCCACGCCCACTCGACGTCCGTTGCCAATAACGATCGGAGTGGCGCTGTAATGTCAGACTCGTTCCGGATGAATTGCGACAGGAATTTCACCATTCCAAGGAACCGTCTCAGTGAAGTCTTGTCTTCAGGTCGAGGCATCTCAAATATGGCTTTCACTTTGTCGATGTCAGGTTTGAAACCATCTGGCGTCTGGATGTGACCCATGTACTTCACCTGGTTGACCTTGTATTGTATCTTCGATTTGTTGAATGTCACGTGACTTGCCTGCGCACGTTCCATTACCAGTCGGATGATCGCGTCGTGCTCTTCGTTGTCGACAGCTGCGATAATCATGTCATCGCCGATAATATGCACATTGTGGATGTCACCAAACGTCTCCATGTTCCGCTTCTGCATGACTTCGCTGGCTGAGCATATGCCAAACGGCATTCTTAGGAAGCGCATTCTACCCCACGGTGTGTTGAACGCTGTGAGATATGATGATTCGTCACTCAAACGCACTTGCCAAAACCCATCCTTGAGGTCAAGCACAGTGAATATCTTCTTCCCAGCCAGTTTGGCCTGGACGTCAGCGACTGTTGGCATTTCATAATGCTCTCTCTTGATGGCTGTATTGAGAGGCTTCGGATCTAAGCACACACGCATCGACCCGTTCTTCTTCTCCGTTATAACGAGGTTGCTGACCCAATCCGTAGGACGATCGACGTCATCGACAATTTCTCTCTGCTTCAAGTCATCAAGTGTCTGTTTCAGTTTATCGTGACGTGTGTATGGGATTCTGCGTTGCGGCTGGATGCACGGCCTGACTTCACTCGATGTCTCGATGTGATATTCTTTGGCAAACATGCCTGTGCCGTTGAACACTGCTGGGTATTCGCTTAGCAGATCTTCTTTGGTGAGCTTGCCCTTCTCATTCGTCTTCACTTCATCGATGTTGTGGCGGGACACCAGCTTCAAGCGTTCGCATGCGTCGTGTCCAAGTATTGCTGACTTGATATCGTCGACGATGTAGAATGAAACCGCATGTCGTTCATCACCGCTCGTGTGGGTTAGCACGACTGTACCCATAGGCAGTACCTTGGAGTTTCCAAATGCCGTTAGAACACAGCTTGTCGGTTTCATTGGCACGCTGCTCGCAAACTTTGAGTACACTTGATATGGCAGCACGTTTGCCTGAGCACCGGTGTCAAGCTTGAAACGAATGCGTGTATCATTAAATGATACGTCTGCCTGCCACTTGTCTTGAATGTCACCAATGAACAACGAACCAATGAACAGTTCGTTTTCGACGTCACGAACATCGCAGTCTATTGCTCGCACCACTTTTGACTTGCAAACCGCTGCGAAATGGTTGCGTCGCTGGCATTGACTGCATACTTTTCCAAACGCGGGACATTTCTTTGATTCGTGCGTTCGCCCACAGTACTTGCAATCGCGTATCAGTTTGGTGCTCTCTTTAGCTTTATATTTGTCAGCTTGTCGGCGTTTGATGACGTGAACTTCAGTGCTTGTTTCAGGGTTGCCACTCGTTGACATCGTTTGTAACTGTGCCTTGCTAACTTCGGAAGCTCTGCATATGGACAGTGCCTTACCAAGAGTTAGGTCAGTTTCCCTGAGTAATCGTTCTTTTATGCGTTCGTCACGCACGCCGAACACCATTTTGTCTCTAAGCAACAGCTCCTGTTGATCTCCAAAATTGCAAGTCGACGCACGAGTGCGCAAATCAGTGACCCACTGATCAATGCTCTCGCCCTCTTTCTGGTCTCTGCTCCAGAATTTGTATCGCTCGTAGACGCTATTCTCGCGTGGAATGCAATAGTCGTCGAATTTTCGTAGCACAACTTCAATGTCAGTTTTGTCTTCATCTGTACCATACGTGAACGTTTCATGAATTTCAACCGCGTCGAACCCCATGCTGTGCAGTAGAATTGCGACTTGCGTAACGGCTGCTTTATCGCTCAGTTCCGCAGCTTGTCGGTACACATTGAAATTTGCTTTCCATCTTCGCCAAGTTACCGCTAGATTGGCCGCGTCAAAACGCATAGTATCGGGCCTTCGTAGCGATTCCATAGTTATAGACTAGTGCGGCATTTGTGCGCAAAAGTACAACTTACTTGAGTAGGCGTAGTTGTTTATATTTCTGACACCATGTCACAAGCACGCTTTGTATGAATTCGACATCTTTATTCAAATCCGAATAAAAGGAGGAACGTCATTGGTTAATAAAACGACAATCATGATAGAACGTAATAGGCATAGCGTCATGATACTACGTAGCACAATTGCAGTGTGTCACAAATATACATTCTAAAGATAATATATTCTTCACTATTTATGTCACACCTAAGCTGTGGTATATTAGCATGGGGTGGCAAAATAAACAAACGAATAAACAAACTTCAAAAACAAGCAATTAGATCTATATCAAACAATAAATATAATTCACACAGTACACCATTATTTAAAGAACTAAAACTATTAAAAACAGATGACCTTTATAAACTATCATGCATGAAATTTTTCTACAGATATAAAAATAAAACCGTCCCAGTATATTTCCAAGACATGTTCTCTACTAATTAAAATATCTCTAGACCAGCAAGACAAAGAAAGGCACCTCAACACTTTACCAATACAATAAATAATTTCCCACAAAACTGTAACTGTGATATCCAAATTAAACAAACCAATACTATATACTGCCGCCTTTGTGTCAGACAGACTATATACTGCCGCCTTTGTGTCAGACAGACTATATACTGCCGCCTTTGTGTCAGACAGACTATATACTGCCGCCTTTGTGTCAGACAGACTATATACTGCCGCCTTTGTGTCAGACAGACTATACCACATCTGCTTCAAGAAAACTTTCTTCCACAAATTGCCATGGAAAAAATTAACACCCATTCATATCAAGGCTTCGTAAGTTATTGCAAAACATATATCATAAGTAAATATAACATGGAATGTTACTCCAATAACTGCTACATCTGCAAACAGAATATACCAGCTGAAGCATAGAAATTATAAATTTTCCTGTCCAAATTTTAATTGTACTATTATTTAGGATTTTTTCTATATTTCGTCTACTATGTAATTAGTGCATCATACCAATGATAATTTGATTTACATTCTAATCACACTCATACACGTTAGAAAATTAAATTGAGGCATTTACATTGTTGACACTATTATGTAGTATTAGTTTTGTTAGATCTATTAGCACTGTTATATGTGTTGTTTGTAAATGGTAGCATTAACTGACTACTAGTAGTACAGGTAGCAGTAACTATGACTAGTATTACTAGACCACAATCACTATGAATTGTATTCATAGAGACATAGGGAGGCCTGTACGATAGCGATCTCTCAGGTCTTAGTGCAGGCCTCCCTGGATCATCCAAACTGCAAGATATGTACAAACTGTTTCTTGTACTATGTATGTATGATGATCTAAAAAAATAAACTTCACTTCACTTCAGTGACAAAATAAACAAGTACCACCTTACGCCACCTAGCGACCAACCAGGTCAATAAGCATCTAAATAATGACTTGATTATATTGTCATAGTCTGGCGGGTCTAGAACAGATGACTCGAGTCTAGGGGAGATCCATATTATGTAATATATAACACAAGCAAATAACGGCTGCTCTATAGTAAAACACAAAGATGGACAGTCAATGAATACCAATAATTGAACACGGCTAAATAGTATCAATATGACTACCAAAAATAACTAAGACATAAATGACACCTGATACATACAACCTGTGATACATAACAAACCGCACAAACTACGACCGTCGCTGTTGTCAAGTATCGAAGGCTCACGTTAGACGGTTAGCCCGTTGAACCGTCTCTTCTCATGGTACAAACGGCTTCGACTCTGGCTCGATTGCCTGTCTCTGTTGTTCGCGGTTTCAGTCCTCCCTCCCTCCCCTCCGTCCCTCCGTCCCTTCGTGCCTACCTCTCCATCCCTCTCTCCGTCCCTCCTACCTTCCTCCCTTCCTCTCTCTCCCTCTCTTCCTTCCTCCCTCCATCCCTCGGTCCCTCCCTCTCTCCCTGCTTCCGTTCGTCCGTCCGTCCGTCCCTCCCTCCCTCTCTCTCTCTCTAGCTCCCTCCCTCCTCTCTCTCTTCCTCCGTCCTTCCCTCATCTCTCTCCCTCCCTCCTTCCCTCCCTCCCTCTCACACTGCCTCCATCCGCCCGCCCGCCCGCCCGCCCGCCCGCCCGTCCCTCCCTCCCTCCCTCCCTCCCTACTTCTATGCGGTATCAAGGATATGAGACCAGCGTGTTACATCTGAGAATGTTTGATGCCCCAATGAGAGAACTTAGCTGTACAATTTGGTCCAACAGCATCATAGATAAAGAGATTAAGAGATCAAATAGAATTGTTTAGTTATGAACATATTGATTGAAGTCTTTTTCTCAAGTAAGAAATATAAAAAGATCGCGCGAAGTGATGCCAGTGAAGGAATAATGTAGATTACTTACAAGAAATAAATCATTCTCAGACAGGCAAGGCGTTTTTTAACATACGAAATGGGGTGCAATGCTCCCCAACATTTTCACAGTCAGTCATCATACCATTGTACACTTCATATAAATATATTTTATTAGGGTCTTAATTAGTTATTTTTTAAACGATTAAACTGCAACATTTGCCTCAAAGGGAACACTCCTGAAAGGGTATTTTCAAAGGCAAACATGCAAACTTTCGAAAAAAATTGCATTTTATTTAGCGACATATCCTGAATGTTTCTTACACGGAGGAACTTAGTTGATATTAAAGCCCGTGTTAAAATAGGCCTATTGTTCCGGAAAAAGGACAATCAACTAGGCGTAGTAGCCATGTCTCTGAGGAGGCATTTTTCTTTAAAAAGCATTTATAGAGGAACGTCCCCAAATTGCGAACATCAATCGTGCTAAAAAGGACAACTGCCTGGGAGCATATGCTTTCCGTTGGCAACAGGGCAACGTTCTTCATACGCTCTGCAGACAGACAATAAATGAATGGAACACATTATCGGCCGATTGTTTGAATGCCAGCAGCGTGAATATTTTCGCAAAATAAATGTGACAGATACATGCATATGTATGGGTTATACATGCAGAAATAAACAATTGATTTACTATCGACAAACCAAACGATGTTGTCCGCTTGCCGTCTGAGTTTTTGTTAATGATGATAATCTTGTTAAATGGCAGAGCCCGGAGCAGCGGCAGACCAGACGGTGTGATACAACGTGGATGGTTCAATAACGCTCGTAGTGGACGTCTCCGGGGTGTCACCAACAGAGCAAGATGGCAACTAATGTATGACTGGGGATGCCTGGTTCGCCCGAATTGCTACATTTTTTACAAAGATGAAATCACACAGGAGAAGCGCGGTTCTAAGGACAGACAGCTGTAACAGTGATACTACGTAATTGACACCATATGTATTGTTAAAGACCCAGCCTACTTACAACAACAAAGGAGATTATAAGATAATTACTTAAAAGAAAACAGGAATCGAAGACCAGTATCAAGCCCAGTATCACTCTGGACGTACACTCTGTTGTCAGTGTGGCTGGCCTAATGGCAGTAGTAATGGATTTGTGGGACAGTAAAAAGGTTTAGTCTCTCGACATTTCTTTTTACGCATCGTTCTTAATCAGAACCGTCACTTACCTCGGAAAAAATCGCTGCCATAACTGCGTTGTTTTAAAGCTGTGATGACAACCGAGAGCTGAAAATGAAAGACTGAAACATTAGCAATAGGCCCTACACATGAGTCATCATTTTAAGATGACTCATGTGTAGATACTTTTTATTGTTAATAAATTAGTAATTAGTAGTTTTATTCTAACTACACAGTTTCCACGTTAATATATTACTCTTTATTTTGCTGTATCAAAAATGAACATTTGTGTCATTATTATTTACTGCGCAAACCAGTTGTAGAGCATATTTCCGTTGGGACCCGGGATTGTGATGTATGTTTCCAATATGCAAATAAATCACACGTGTAATTTGTATTTTGATGTTTCCCATGTTTCTAATAGTCACTGTCTCACTAGGTCTCACACGTCTTATTTTGAACGATCGTCTTCTTGAAAATAATACTAATATCAAAAGGTCAATATAATGTCTAGGTAGTTAAGCTGATTCCAGAACTGACAGACTTTAGTTATGAACAAAGCTTTATGGAGTGGGAAATAATGGTGTAAGCTGGATAGAAGAAAGACCTCATTCTCAAGAAGAAGATAAACAGAATTAATGGAGCAGACTATATACTGGTTGTGTTAGTAATGTGAATACGTTTAAAAATAAAATCGACATATATCTGATAAGGACATAATATATATAAATAACTAATATTGGATATTCGATCAGCATTCTTTCCCACTCGCATCTGGAACTTATTTATTTTGGGTGGCAACACTGTCGAACCTTGCAAAATCTGGTCGGAACTGTGTGGTGAATATACTTGTCTAATAGCACCATAAAATATCACTGAGACCATCCAGAGTGGACCAACTAGCTGTGCTGCAGGCATTGTACCTCCGACAATACGAAGACAGACAGATGTGCTGGCCCAGGCGTGCAGGAAACTCTGACCATCTGCTAAACAGCATCTGCTCGGAAAGAGCTAAGGTACAGCGTCTGAAGTCACGACACCCTTTCAACAGCCAGGCACACGAACTGATGAAATGTCTGGGTCCAAGTGAACCAACAGCACACTGGGTATCAAAAAAATAGAGAGAGGATTGGCTGTTAAAACCAACCTCTCTACATAGGTTCATTCCAGAACCATATGTGCTCTGTGCTGGTTTCGATCTCCCGCGAAAGGCATAGACGAAGCTAAACCGCCTGCGAACGGGAGTTGGAAGATTCAAAGCATCTATGTATAGTTGGGGAGTATGTGAAAGCGCTGCATGCGAATGTGGTGCGGACCACATTATCAGCACTGTGCTACGTTGCTCCAAACGGTGAGACTGGCATCGCAGATCTGGACCGGGCGACCCGCGAATGGCTGCTCGACAACACACTGCAAGTCTAGGCTGTAGACACACGCGAGAAGAAGAATACATATCATAACCATAGGAGTCGCAACGGAGGGGTTTTTGCGGCTCACCAATATTTGAGGTGGGGAGGGGCTGGATATAGAATTAGCTCCCTAATATTTACAGGCTGATGGTTTTTTTGTGAGCCTCAGGAGGATATTTTGTTAATGTTTTATTAGTTTCGTTACACGAGACTGCGCAACGTGAGTCCACTGAGCAAGACGTGATCTACACAGCGAGGTCAATTAAAAGATAGATAAGTCCTCTTTACTGACTCTGCAGACTCCGGGATAATATAATGTAATGTCAGTTAATATTATCTTTCATCGTTTTAAATTATTATCTTTTCTAGTTCTAGTTCTTTCTCTACAAGCTGGTTTTTTCTCTTCTTCTCCTTTCTCCTTCTCTCAAATTACAATACATGTAAAGCTGACGTAAATACACGACAGCATTACGTCGACTTCTGCATAATGTTAAACTGTATTTTCTACTTTGATTCAGTGATTATATGCAAGTGTTTATTGCAGTGCCATCAGTGATATTGGGAATATTATCAATATATCTGGTGACATTCCTAGCTAGTTAGGCTGTTACTACATGCTGAACAATCAATCTACTTAAACTGCTCTATCTAAATTGCTAATAACTTGTTGAAATCTTGACTTTCAGTTTCTCTGTGGACTCTTTTCAAGTGATTTTGGTAACATAATATTTAGTGTTAGTGTCTTCCTAGAAATATTAGTTCCAGCTCCTTGTGCACTGATGCACATCCCGTTACACTGAAACTGTAATTTATTTTGTTTTCTTATGAAAAGATATATTTTATAATTTTCTTTGAGTTGAATGCTAGTCATGTTGTATTGTATATTTGTTAGCTGAAATAGTTATACAGCTATTATATAAATACGTATGTACTTAATATATATAATTTAATAATATATTTTTCTCTTTTTTATTGTCAGTAAAATGGATTGACAAATATGATGTATAAATCTGAAATGAAAGCACTGTGTTAGTTATTGCACACGATGTAAATCGGTAGCTTCTTCACAGAATCTTTGTTTTTGTTAAATGTAAACCTGTAGTCACATTACTATATATACATAGAAATAACTTTCAAGTATGTATATGTATGTGTGCGATTATATGTGTATAATTAAATATTATCATATCACAATAAAAATGGTTAATGAAGCAAAAAGCAAAATGCTAAACCTCGTGTTGCACTATGTTTTACTGCTGTACTTTATATAAACAAAAACTTTAGCTTGTCACTGAAGTTATCTTAATACAAGTATTCATTCTGTTGCTATGAAATGCATTAGTATGTTACTACGGATACTCAGGTAAATGTGGCTTGTAAAACCGTTTTAATACTGTATGCTCTACACCTCTCCCATGACAAGGTCTTCTTGCATTCATTATGCAAATCATTCTTATTTTATGTTATTTTATATATATATATATACTAAACTACAAGATGTCTATCTCAAACTGTTTTCACATTTACATGTTTAATCAATCTCACATTTACGTTCAGTGCATTACGTCTATAAAATTAACGACAATAATTCCACAAATACATCTTATTATCGGTATATGCATATATCACAATTTGTTGAAAACTCATTCACACATACAAATATAATAACAAATACACATAATCATTACCAAATTATATAAAGGCATGACATTAGACGATATGTTCCTCTCTTTTTTAGAAGGTAATAATAACAATGACTTAATGAACATCTTAGACACAAATGATGTTGAAAATTATGAACCTCAAGTAATACGTCGGTCATCATATTATGACTTTGATAAGTTTAGCAAACTTACACAGATAAACACTACCCGTTTTAGTGTCTTAAGCACTAACATTCAATCAATAAATTCTAAATTTAACGAACTGGAAGCTTTTGTAGAAGAGCTAAGTAGTAACAATTTTAAATTTAATGTCATTTGCTTACAAGAAACTTGGAAATCAGAAAACGATGACCTATCACAGTTTTCTTTACATGGTTATGACTGTTTAGCTCAAGGTAAGACGTGCAGTAACAAAGGAGGGCTAATAATATATGTCGACAACAAATATAGATCAGAGGTTATATTAAATGTAAACATGTACGAACACTGGGAAGGGATGATAGTCCAAATAAATGGTGGTAATCTATCTAAGAGCATAACCATCGGAAACATATATAGACCTCCACGAACTTCTAATGATAACTTAAATGCTTTTATAAATGAATTTACTTCTATAATATCATCAATGGAAAACAACTGTAATAACAATCTCATTATCGCAGGAGATTTTAATATAAATTTGCTTAAATTAAATGAAAATGATACATATAGTAACTTTTTGACCACATAATATCACACAGCCTTTACCCGCAAATTACTCTTCCTGCTAGATTTACTAGAACAAATGGTACTTTAATAGATAATTTCTTTTGTAAACTTAATAAATCTATATTGGAGAGTACTGCAGGGATTTTAATCAAAAAAATTTCTGATCATCAGCCGTATTTTATATTCATCAACGTCTCATTAAAGACTGAACCTCCACCTAAATATGTTAAAATAAATATACTAAATGAAGAGGCAATGCATAAAGTTAAACAGGAAATAAAATCAAACGAGATATACAATAAGCTAAATAAAAATATAAATGCAGACACAAATTTAAATTATGACATAATCTACGAAGAAATTATACGGGCAAAAAATAAGCATATGCAAACTAAGCTGGTGAAATTTAATAAATATAAACATAAAAGATCAATGTGGATTACACAAGGATTGCTAAAATCTATTCAATATCGAGACAAACTCTATAAATAATTAAAACTGACACAACCAAATTCGACAAGCTATGAAGCTATTAATATTAATCTAAAAACTTATAATACGATATTAAAGAAAAATATTCGTGCAGCTAAACAAGTGTATTTTGAACAAAGATTTAATCGATTTAATTATGATATAAAAAATACCTGGAAAGTTATTAATGAATTTATTTAAAAAAATAGTACAAACCGTAGATTACCATTATTTTTTTTTTACAAAATGGTACAAAAATAGCTGATAAAAAGGATATTGCAAACAAATTTAATAATTATTTTACAAATATAGGTCAGACCATCGCACAAGGTATTAAATATAAAGGTAACAAAAACTATACTTATTATTTAAACAAAAATGTTAATTCTGTATTTACGTTTCAGAGTGTTGATGAAGAGACTATTAGGAAAACTATTAATAATCTTCCCACAAAAAACAGCTGTGGATTTGATGGCATTTCATCAAAATTGCTCAATATAATTGAGCCTGCAATTATAAAATCATTAAAGCTGTTAATAAACCAAGTTTTAAAATCCGGAATATTCCCAGACAAACTAAAAATGCAAAAGTTATTCCTATATTTAAGAAAGACGATCCATCTTTATTTGAAAATTACAGACCAATTTCCCTTCTTCCTACAATTTCTAAAGTATTAGAGAAATTAATTTGTATTCAATTATATTCATATTTCAATGATGTGAAGCTTTTATTTGACAATCAGTATGGTTTTAGAGCAAAGTACTCAACGGAATTTGCTGCGCTTGAGCTACTAGATAGAATTATAACTCAAATGGATAATAATGATGAACCAATTAATGTATTTCTCGACCTTTCTAAGGCTTTTGATACTATTGACCATAACATTTTACTTAACAAATTAACTTACTATGGCCTAAATGGTTCAAGTTTGCAGTTATTCAGAAGTTACTTACAAAACAGGAAACAATACACAGAAATTTAACAAATAAATTCAGACATCTTACCTATAACAATCGGCGCCCCACAAGGTTCAATCCTTGGACCACTATTATTTATCATTTACTTAAATGATTTTTCACAAGCTAGTCAATTATTTAATTTCGTCATGTACGCTGATGACACCACATTATCTAGCTCTTTAAAATGTTTTAACAACAACACACGCAATAAAAATACAGAATCCTTAATAAATGAAGAACTTTTTAAAGTTAATGAATGGCTAAACATAAATAAATTATCTTTAAATAAAAGCAAATCAAAATACATTATTTTTCATATGCCTAATAAACGCACGCAGACTCTTACGCTTAAAACAGATAATATAAATATTGAAAGAGTAGATGAATTTAACTTTCTAGGATTGACTTTAGACACTAACCTAAATTGGAAAAAACACACTGAGAAAATTTCAAATAAGTGCTCCAAAACAATTGGCATAATAAACAGATTAAAATATGTATTACCTTTAGATATAAAAGTGTTGTTATATAACACATTAATATTATCTCATATCAATTATTGTACCATGGTTTGGGGATACCAAATAAATAGAATTACAAAAATTCAAAAAAATCCATGCGAATAATAACCTTAAATAAATACAACTCACACACGGAACCACTTTAAAAAAAACTTAAACTACTAAAAGTAGAAGACATATTAAAGTTACATGAATTAAAATTTTACTTTAAATACATCCATAAAATGTTACCTCCTTATTTACTTAACTGGCAAATTATCCCAAGTGTAAACATACATAATTATAATACTCGAGAAAAAAATTATGTACATACTTTTAGAACTAAGCATGAATTTGCAATGAAATGTCTCAAATACAGCCTACCTCATGCTATAAATGACACCCCCGATATAATCAAAGACAAAATATATACTCACAGTTTGCGAGGCTTCTCATTTTATATAAAAACATACTTGTTACATAAATATAATGATTTATGCACTCTATCAAATTGCTACACATGTCAACAGAACCATTAAATACAATACATTTGATGCTAGTTTCAGGCAACCAGCACACATACAAACTTACATTCTCACATAAAACAAGCACTCCCAAAATACATACATGAGATAGACACCTTGTAAAATGACCACATAAATTATCACGTAAATAGGGTGGCTCCTATGATAGCGACAATTGTGTCTTAATAGGAGTCACAGACCCCGATTGAATAAGCTATATGATTAATATCTATGGTACATCAATACCATAATTGCTGTACATGCGTTTGTATGTATCTTCCGAATAGTATGTTGAACATTATAATGATATACGTTTATGTATGTCTGCATAATGTTTATATTTATTGTTTATTACAGCATAAGTGATGTTCAAAAACCAATCAATTGTGTACCTACATGGGGTCAAATAAACGTTATGTTATGTTATGTTATGTTATGTTATGTTATGTTATGGTGGAAATACAGGTTTTTGGCGAGTCTGAAGGTGGGTTATTTTGACGAGCCTTAAGGGGTGGAAATCTGTTCTTGGAAGTCTGTTTATGGTGAGACTCAAGGGGGTGCAAATCGATATTTTTTGGAGAACGTCAAGGTGGTGGTTTTTTGCAAGCCTCAGCACCCAATATTCACCACGTTCCGACGCGAGTGGTAACGAGTCGACAGAAGAGTAAAGGCGCATGTGCTTAAACGTGACGACGTCACTGGCGCATTGAGGTCAACCCGACGAAATTAGAATCGACAGACAGGGCGATTGGTTCTATTTTTGTTGTACTGCTCAAATCGATGCGTGGCGTTTCTAGACTAAAGTTTGTCTAGCAAACCGGCATCTTAATTAGTAAAACAAGCGAAACAGTCTGTATACTGAAAGAAATGGTGGTCACTGGGTACACATTTAATCATTACTTTTGTGTAATTCGCTACTGATTTGATACACTTATGAATTCAACTGATGCAAATGGTTTTGATTGTCTTTATTTCTGCGTGATACTGCATATGTGTTTTATTGCATTACGAATTAAAATACATTTGTTTTGTTAAATACAGTTTCAATATATATATATATTGTTAAATACAGTTTCAATATATATATATATATATATTTATTAAAACTGTATTTAACAAAACAAATGTCATTTAATTCGTAATGCAATAAAACACACACACACACAAACACGCACGCACGCACACACACACACACACACACACACACACACACACACACACACACACACACATATATATATATCGGCGCCGGGATTCGAACCCCGTCCCTCAGGTCGACCGAACCACCGGGCGGTGGTTCGGTAATGGTTCGGCCGCCTTGTCGAAACTTGGACAATTTTGTTCACCGTACATCGCTCCCCTTCCAAACCGCACCGGCCAGCGTGGAAGGGTAGCCCAACAACACCAGCATGCAAAGTATAAAGAAGCCAATGCTTCCAGTCCCCAGCTGCATCGAAAGAGTCTATAACCAAGAAGGCGGTTCGGGTCAACTAGGGCTACGTGCACGAGAGCTAAGAATCTATGGGTCAAGAAGAGCCGCCGAGAGAAGATAAGTAGACTTAAGGTAGTAATATATGAAGAACACTACTAAAAAATGAACAGATACAAGAACTGGAGGCAGAATTTAGGGAAACCAGGTTGGTATGAGATGAGATCTGGATCGGAGGAGTCAGAAGAAGAAAAGGATGCTTCACTACCTTACAAAGCGGCCACCTACTATACCATACCACGACGAACAACGGCCAAGCAGGAGTAGGCTTTCTCATAAACACGAAATGGAAAGAGAATAAAAGGAGGGTTAACAGCATAAGCCCCAACGTAGCAGAACTTCTTCTACAACAAAGCGCTACAAACTGAAGATAGTACAAGTATATGCACCAACAACATCATATTCAGAAGAAAACACAAACAACTTCCAAACGACGTGGATGAGACCTTAGAAAAGCCAACCCACTACACAATAATGATGGGAGACTTTAATGCGCAAGTACGGAAACGAACAAACATTTCGGAAACGGCAACAGGCAAATTTGGCCGATGTGTGAGAAACGAAAGAGGCGACACATTGGTAGAATGGGCAACATCAAGTAAGTAAAAAAATCACGTATACCATGTTTCAGAAGAAAGCAGGGAGGAGATGGACGTGGAAAAGCCCAAATGGAGAAACGAAGAACGACATTGACTACATCCTGACAAACAGGCCAGACATGGCCACTGACGTAACTGTCATCAACCAAATCAACATCGGAAGTGACCACAGAATGGTAATGAGCAACATCAAACTGGACGTCCAGGCTGAAAGGAAGAAGTTGATAAAAAGGAAACCACCAAGTGTAGACACCACACAAATAGGAACAAAAATGACTGAATTCCTACATGAGCTGCGAAATCGATTCGAGATACTATAAAAACTAGACGACATCGACACCATTAGCGAAAACATCACTTGAGATAATCGAACTAAGTGCGACATGTGTAGCCAAAGCAATCAACAGGCATGTAAAGACGAGAATATCGTCACCGACACGAGCACTGATGAAGAAACGGAGAGATATGGTGGATAACGGCGACCGTGAAAAACAAATAGAGCATGCAGAAACATGCAAGATCATCAAAAAGAACGCGAAGGAGGACATCAGGAAATACAAACAAGAGATCATAAGAGAAACGGTTATGGCGTCAAAAGCCTGAAGAAAGCCAGAAGAACACAGGTTTAAATAACTACAGACCGATATGTCTGTTATCAAACATCTACAAATTACTCACAAAGATAATAACGAATAGGCTAGAGAAGATACCTGACGAAAACGAACCACGAGAGCAAGCAGGATCCAGAAACAGGTACTCAACGACAGACCACATACACGTCGTAAACGAACTGTAAAAGAAGTGCCGAGAATATAATATCTCGCTCTGCATCGCTTTCGTCGACTACGAGAAGACTTTCGACTCGGTGCAAACTCAAGCAATACTGACCTCCCTTCAGGAACAGGGGATAGAAGACGTGTACATCGAGCTCCTGGATGACATCTACACCAACAGCTCGGTGACAGTCCACCTACACAAAAAGAGCAACAAGATCAACACCAAGAGAGGAAACGAGCTGTTTACGGCAACACTCGAAAGCACATTCCGAAGACTGACCTGGGAAACGGCAACAGGCAAATTTCGCATCGCCGACGACATACTCATATGCGCTACAAAACCGCAAGAACTACAACAAATGCTGCAGGAGCTAGTTGATGAAAGTGAAAATCAAGGTCTGAAGATGAATATTTCGAAGACAAAAGTGATGTTAGAAAATGACACACCAATATATATACACACACACACACATATATATATATATATATATAATATTGTATCAACACCATGCAGATAGAGAACGTTGAAAGCTACGTCTATCTGGGACTGCGATACAATATCAGAGACAAAAACCAAGACAAGGAGATTCAAAGAAGAATCACCGCCCGGCTGGACTGCACTCGCCAAACACCGTCAACATTTTCAAGGGTAACTTTGGAACCTACTTGAAGAGAATACTTAGTCTACAACTCATGAGTACATACAGATGACATACGGCGCGGAAAATGGGCACTCACCAGCCAATAATGATGGAAAGAAGTATGTTAAACATAACGTATCGTGAGAGAAAAACACAGACATCTGGGTAAGCCGGAAGACAAAGGTCATAGACGTGATATAACAAATCAGAAGACAGAATTGGATCTGGGCAGGGCACATCAGCAGACTACGAGAAAACCGATGGACATTGCATATCACAAACTGGAGACCTTACAAAGGGAAACGATCTAGAGGAAGACCGGCGAGACGGTGGAGAGACGAACTAAACGAGTACTGGAAGGGCACCATCTGGCAGAGGATAGCGCAAGACAGTCAGATTTGGAAACGACGTGCTGAGGCGTTCACCCAACCACGGGACACTACGGCTGTACAATGATGATGATGATGATATATATATATATATATATATATATATATACATATATTCTAAAATATACCAAGAGTAATATTATGTTTCTCCGTAATGTTCTCCCATGAAGCTGATGTATATATATTCATATCACTTTACCAACAGTTAGCATTGATGGCGGGATCCATGGAGCCCAGTGAACAATATTTTAAGTGAAAACTATCACAAAAATTGGCGTGGAACAAATAGTTATTTTTTGGCGTACACGACTGTGTTCAACATATTTAGATGACTTATGCTTTGAGAATTGTATTTGCAAAAGAACTTACGTCATTTGTTTTCTGTCTGAACCAATGTATATAACTGTGCAACATGCGCTAGAACGTACGCATGGTCGCAAATGCAGTTAGCGAAATTACAGTTAGCGAAATGTTGTTAATCTTACGCTGTGATGTAGACTTACTGCCCACGTTTCATACGTGCTGCAATTGCATACAATGGCTAAACGGAGAGCTAGTTCTGTGGTTCGATCTACGCTGCACGACCAGCCCTCGTGTTACAGCGCGTAGGCTACTCAAATTCACTTAAAGCGACACTAATAATAAACAAAAACGTCTTTTGAATATATAATGTTTATTGCGATTACTGATTATCAGTAGAACCAAATCGTCGTCCGGAATGAGCAGAACATCTTTCTTCCCATGAGGGGGGTCTACGCATGACGTCTTATATGGCTGTTTTCCAAAACCGAGACAAGACAAATCACACTTTGATGTCGTATTGCCAGTACGTTAATAATTTAATACACACATTGTGTATTCCTACAGACAAGGCCAACATATTAACGCATCGCTCGTATCCAATCTCTGTGTCATTTTGTCTGCCCATATAGGTTATGAATTCACGTATGGACTCGAGCGTGTGTACATTAATAATAATACGGTATTTCTTTAGCGCTAATTCCCGCATAGCGGATCGATGCGCTGTACAAGCAATATATGTTGTTCACCTCGTCGTTCCCTGTCTTCAATAAAATAAATGTATATTGATATATTAAAAACTAAACTCCGGTTTTAAGATATAATACTGACCATTAAAATAGAAACACTAATTTTAAGACAAATGATAGTAAAATTATATAATAATGTCCGTCACGACAAAACAATTTATATTAATTAAAATGTATAATAAAAAGATGAGTCTTTAAAGACTTCCTAAACCTATTCAGTGTCCCTGATGCACGGATGTCCACTGGTAGTTCATTCGATAGTCGCGGTGCTGCATTAATGTTGATGTATGTCCGACTCGTTACCAACAAATAGATTTGTTCTGAACTTAGACATATGTAAACAAAGAGTACGGATAGGTTGGGTGATGGGCGTTGGACCGATTTACACGGCGTTCGTTGGCGGACTGACGTCACAAGGTCATGTGACACAAACTGGAGAAGGACTGGTGGAGAACATGGTCGACATATCGGTTTAGGGGCAGGTTTCGTTTGTTTGGTGCAAGGACGTCAGTCCGAGAACGAAGGCCGAGTGAGTAAAAAAAATGAAGCCATAAAGTTTCTTGATTGGTAATCATGTCAAATATGCACATGTGTGGCTAATTAATATTTTTCTCTCGATTGGATATAGAAGCAGAATTTTATAGTTGTATCGTTACGTTGTTGGTCACCTCGGTTGCTTTGGGGGGAGCTGAATAGACCTCTGAGAGTCCAGCCCTGTAAGCAAACATTCGGCAGTGATTGATGATGTGGTCAAAGGTTTGGTGGTCGTTGACACAATGGGACCTTGTTGTGTCTTCGATGCGCCATATCTATTGTGCATCAGATGTCCGCATCGGCCACGATGAGTTCAATTCTGATATCAACGTGTTGAGCCCAGACCTACGCTGCGACACAGAACAAGATGTCATGATGAAAGACAACCGACTACCTCTGAGCGGTGCCCATGTAAATCCACTATCTAGTCACCGACGACAGGTTATTACTCAACGCTAGTCTCTTTATGAGGTACCGACCTGTCTATTGTCGTGTGAGTAATGATTAAACAACGGCCGCGGCTCTGGGTAATCTCCTTCCCGGTGACAACCGCGTTAACGCGAGCCACGGGCCGCGGAAACATCTGTCACGCACACCGGTTGCCGCTCACCGGCCATACGTAACTCTGACCGATTCGATTGTTCCGAGCCGCAAGCGACGTAATCAATCGTGTTTTTTCTCAGAATGTAAAGTTTAATTGAGTTGCCTTCAACTGTCCATTTAACAGTATTGCTGAGTCTAGCTTCTTACTGAGTCTAGCTTCGCGATGCATGACGCAATGACGTATTTATGTCATGTATGTTGCAATTGCCTAAATACGTAAACACCGCAGCGAAATATTTATGAAATTGACCGATCCACAAATGTAATTAGGCGACCGAACCTACGTCGTCATCTCGTATAATCCCGATTGCATTTGTGCAGATTCTGTTTACGCAATCGTCCTCTGACCAGTGATCGCAGGTCCAGATGCGGTGCTGTTGGACAATCGGCGCTGTTGATGAGACGCGTGGGAAATCAACATCGAACTCGCTGCCCCTAAAACTGTAGCCGATTAGAAACCGATTAGCCGATTAGCTACTGTGGATGAGACGTCTCCGCCGGACAGACCGCTGCTGTGTGAGACTGCCGCTCACATGGCGAGGAGCAGCGAGGGAACGAGGAGGAGAACGGGGAGCGAGACGCCGACACCGCACCTCCTGGAGCCCGAGGACAATTCTCTCTTATCCGTCTTGATAGCGGCTCTGTTCGACATCTCCTCCTTCTGATACACTGGCTCGTCTTTAAAACCTGGCGCTGGCGTCTCCGGGGATGTGGTAGCCGGGAGGGCCTCTCGGAAGGTGACGAGGGATTTGATGAGGCCGCTGGTCAATCTCTCTGAAGCGGCCTCGTTGCAATCCGCCATCGCCAGCCGGTAGAAGATGAGGCCGGTCGGGAACAGCCAGCAGCTGAACTGGCTGGTCGTCTGGAGGGTCTCCGTCACAACCAGGACATCACTGACGGGGCCGTGACGTAACACGTCGAGGCACGCGAACTATGGAGTAAAACAGCAAGGTTACACAAAGCAAAACGTCTTCAAAAAATAGTTTGTTTATATATTTGCGTGCTTGTTTCTGACATCACGGCGAGGTGTTTCGCTGTTTCACAATCCAACGATATGGGTTGTGATTATTTTTTATTATAAAGCATTTATAGAGCGTCGTGTGTCCGGATGACAAATCTGCTCAAAGGCGCTGACAATCATAGAGTATAAATAAAATACATTAAATGACCTAAAACATATTAAATAGAAATATTAAATAGAAAGGTAAACGACTATGATTTAAAAGTAGCATATAAAAATTACATAAAATGGCAGTTAGATAAACCTGAATAAAAATAAATATATATATTTACAAGTGTATATATTATACATGAATTAAATGAATTAGCCGTTTACATACCTAAAATAAATAATGTGCTTAAATAAAATAAAATAAATACATATAATATGCTAACTAAAAAAATTATAATTAATAAATAACTGCAACCTAAGTACATAACCGAATGTCAATATTGCACAAATGTCACTGATGCGGGCTGCAAAGTTCTTTGAAGGCCTGTCGAAATAAGTGTGTCTTTAATAGTGATTTGAAAGTGGCAACGCAGTTTGCATGCCTGACTGCATGAGGCAGGCATTCCACAGGATCGGGCCAGCCACCGAGAAGGATTGTATGACACATCAAACGTTACAATAAACACATCACTTAATCTTCAAAAGGCACACGGTCACACACACACACACACACACACACACACACACACACACGCACGCACGCACGCGCACACCAGGAAATTAACAGAATATATGTAAAATACCTGTGTTTTTGCAGGATGTTTTCTGCATCCATCGAACATCAAAGTCATTTTATTGCGTGTCTGTAAACACAAACGGCAGATTGAAAAGGTGTTCTGAATACGATAGAGGAAAACTTCTATAAGCAACACACAACCTAGTTACTAACGTGTATACGTACTACCTAGCATTTATTTAGTAATTTTTGTGTGCATCAACACGAACCGGTTACGGATTAATGAGGGCGCACTTGAAATTAAAGTCGCAAATTCCAGCTTACGTGGTTTTACCATCTGTAGCAAGAATTCGTATTTGCAAACTTATAGTATAGCTCTACACAAAATAAAAAGTCATTTACATGGGAGTCTTCTGGCTAGTTATATAATCGTATGTTAGCTATTTATACGTGTACGCCCATACTCATTTATTTGGTGATATATATTTGAACCAAAATTAAAAAAAAAATTGTCTGCCTGTTTTTTAACTTTGAAATTGGAGAGTACTGTCTAACCTCGCATTATGGTCACCTCGGTAATACAGCCACCTGGTAAGTAAGGTCATCCTAGGACAGTCCCAAATGGTTTCCATATCAGTAGAGTATAGAAAATTAGTCCCGCTAATACGGTTACCTCGCGTCCAATTCCCAGGGTGACCTTACAAGTGAGGTTTTACTGTTCTCTACTCTTGTAACAGCCAGGGATGTAGACTACCTACCTTCTGGCCCTCCTGCGTCAGCCAGCCGCTGCAGGTAGCGCCGTCGTCGAAGGTGGCGTTAAAGCGTCGCGTGTCTCCAAGGCGACAGTCGACGTAGACGCGCCTCGTTGCGGCGATCAGCGTCTTGTAATGGCGGCTGCGGTAGCGCGCCCCTAGCGGCTGGTCGTCGTCTCGGTACCGGAAGCTGCTGCAGTCGATGTTCTGCCCGTTTGTGTTTTCGAAAGGCCACACCTGGGGTAGGCTGAAACATTAAAATTTACCTTTTATGTGTTTAGAGCGTATGCACATTTGTTTCTCTTATAAATTAAATAGTCTTGTATAACACGAGGTGTTTAGTAACGACATGCCATGTTGTGCTTATATTTCCTGGTTATAATAGCAATAACTAATAACAATACGATATTTAGACTATAGGTTATTGTAGTCACGTTATTGGGTGTTCTGTGGTGCATTTTAAAATAATCTAAAATATTAATTTATTGACGATAATAAGAAGTTAAAACTACGTATCATAATAAGAAACATAAATAAATAAACAAACAACCATTTAGGCGAACGAGGTAATTGTACCCCTCAGGGAAACGTGATTAATTTTGGATGTAGGCCTAAAAGCTGTGGAACGGTAGTCAACTTTTTATTGAAATAAGGTGCCTAATTAATACTATCAACACGAGAACAATGTACACCACAGAAAACATGATTCTTTATCACATTTTGAAAAAAAAGTACTTTAATTATTTTTTAGTGGACATGACGGGTAAAAAATACCCTTAAATTAAGCAGTGCAAAATCCTTTGAGCCTTTATAAACGAATGAAAAAACAATGGCTCACCATGTAAGAAAACACGTGAATGTGTCTATGAATGACTGTTCATGTTCATTGAGTGCTAATGATGTTTTCGTGCAGAGTTAGGAAACACAGCATCTATTTCCTTTCCGTGGCATTTTACATAATGGGGTGTAAAATGTAATTTGCTTCCCGTTTTCCCGTCCACCGGTGTCTTCGGCGCCATTTTGGCGCCACTAAACCGGTCATCATTCAGATTCAAAGGTCACATAATTCTTAGCAATCACGTCGGTAATTACCCAGCCATACGAATTTTGCGGACTCTCCTGACACAGACGACGGCGTATATTCTTGTGGGAAAAGAAAGGTTTTTAACCGTCGTTGGAAATTGGCGTAACTGTCACTATCTGTGATGTTTGATGGCAGACTGGTACAGAGACGCCTCTGCTTTGCTAAACGTGCGAGCACCTAAGTATGCGTTTGAGACCGAAGCGCGGTCAATGTGACAAATGGTGATGCTGATCGTAATGAATGCACTGTCATCATTATTATCAGTCGCCGAGTCTCCTGACGACGTAGGTGTTCCTGTCACGGCAATTTCCACAGTCGTAGGTGTCTCGTAACAGTTCTATGTTGCCCTTTCCTAGCTAGCCCATCAAACATTTTGATTCTCTACCGATGTCGGCTTCATTGTCACAAAATGGTCTGATTTTAGCATTCTCAACACAGGACCTATTAATCTCGGTTGTTTTTCTCATATTTCACATGATTATCCCTTTATTATTTATTGTTCTAAGAATGTCTTCATTTTCTTTTCTCTCCACGATGCTCTAAGCGTTCGTCTCTGGAACCATATTTCCGATGCTTGTATGATTGACGTACGCGTAACAGTGTGGGTTCTATAATTATAGCATTGCAATATAAATGTTCTCACTGTTGTGATATACATGCTTTAAATGCTGTTCCTGTTCTGAAAAGTTGTCTTGGCCTGAGCAATTCGCCTCTTGATCTCATCGTTACATCAGCCACCATACGTTCTTAGAGATCTCAAATATTTAAACTTATGAATTTGTTTAATAAGTATGTCTGTCGATGATCAATAAACTGTCAATATATTCTGGCGCTTAATTGTGAATGGCACATAACTTGTGATAGAAGATATTATATTCTGTATAACTCTTGGCTTAATATCATATAGTTGAATGTTGGCAACATACCAACCTGAATTATATTCGACATAACACTTTTGGAATTTTTGAAATTCAATTGGAATTGATAGAAACACAATTACAATATTATCTTGTGAAACAAAAAACGGGATCAGATTTAAAAACAAATGACCATTGTTATTGTACACGTATACTATGTTCAACATGATGGACTACCATAACATTGATAATACCTATTCAACGTCATGTTCACGTATTCATTCGGGCACATGTGTATTTATTTAGCTATTTTATCTATGTGTTTTGACAGTTCTAACACAAAACAACACAAATGCTAAAAGGTAAATGTACACTGTTGATTAACGTGTTTTGTTTGTCTACACAAATTCATAAGCAATCTGTATTCTCTGATGGTCCTCGTAGGTTATCCTTCAAAATAACGATGGCCTCAGCCAAGACTGATTTTGGATCCTGGTGTGACTCGAGTACCCGATTCTTCATCCGAATATCATAAAGCTGTTGGACACGGAGGATTCCGGGTTGAAGTGAGGCTTCCTTGTTCTTGTTCCACTCCTTCTCGTTTTTCCTCTGCCGCTTTTTTGCCTCATTCAGAAGCTGGCCAAAGAGCCAGTTCAAAACATTGTACTCACGTTCGAAATATTCTTGTCACGTTGAAATATGGTCGGTATTATCCCTTTTTAAGTTAGGCCTAAGGGTGACAGTCAACGTTTTAGAATGGATATACTGTTGAAACGTTATAACGTGATTGTATAAAAGACACGGTAAAGATTTTGCTATAAAAACGATCAGTTTTGAGACGGAGATATGGGTGAACAACATAACGTTTTTGAGGATGAGTATTTTGATCTTACTAGACTGGTGCGATTCGATTTAAGTTATTGCACGCCGATGTGGGCGATCGGTTTCCAGGTCTTCCAAGGTTGATCTTTGAAGGCAAGTCTTTAGGGTCTCTTTGACTCGTTTTTTTTCTGGCTGTTTCAGGTTCTTTGACGATACGTAAACTGGGAGAAGGAGACGGAGACGGAGGGCAATCAATCAATTGATGGCCAGCTCCAGAAGGAACTACATAGCATGTTACTGGAGACTTTCATTCGTTGGAAAGTGAGCGTTCTGTGCACTGTTCTGTCATATGGAGTTTTCTGGGCATAGTACAGCGGCTAGTACATCAGCTAAGAACCACACATTTGACGAATTGTGCATTTTTTTTACAAAAGCATGAACATTGGCACACGTCTAGTTTATGACATACAGATTCATTTAAGGCTAGGTACCCATCGCTATCCACATTGTACCTAGCCGCCATCTTGCTTTTAAATATGGCCTCCACGGAAATCCATTATCCAGATATCTTAGCTTCTAAGTAACACACAAACATGTTCTTGGTGTTAAATCCAACATATCCAGGATCAAGGAATCCATTTTTAGCTTATACACTATCCAAGGATAACGGCTATATTGAAATCCAAGATGGCCGCCATGGATATTCATCACCAAATATTTCAGCTTCAAAGCAACATATAAACACATGTTCGTTGTGTTTAAACCAACATTTTCACTGTCAAGGAATCCATTTCTGCCATATGTTGAATCCTCATATGACGGCCGTATTGAAATTCAATATGGCTGCCCTGCAAATACGTTTTGCGAACATGATTTAGTGCCTTTTGAGGTTAAGGCTATGAGGAATCCATATGTGGTGCATATGTTTCAAGGTTAAGAAATTCAGTTGTGCTACTTGCATGGCACCGATGTCTCTGGCAGTTCAAGTCCAGAATGGTTTCTGTACTGAATCAGTTGCACTCCAACCACAATGTCCAAGTCGAAGCAGATGGGGAGATGGCACAAGAGATTGTGACCTTACATAACTAATAATGAAACAACCTCTGTGTGGTTCCGCTATGCATTATGTGTTCTCTTGTTGATTGCTTGGGAATGTCAGCAAAATACCTACCACGTAGAATAAATAATTTTCTGACAGATGCCGGGATGTAATGTATATGAAATATATTGCTGGGCATCTTCGTCAACTGTGCATCAATGGCATCATCATCCAACATGTTTGTGTCGACATATGGAGCAATCTGCAATGATGGGCAGTACTTCATTTGGTACTCCAGTCAGTCCGATTGTGATCCTTTTCGTAGTTGGCCTTTTTCAATCCTTTCGTCCGCATATATACTCTACTATATTGGCATGTGTCCTTAACAGTGTATACCGTTTGCATTGCATATTTTTGTTCACGACTAAGTTTCTACTCGGAGTCAGCATATATGCGCGACTTTCAGCGATTGGGTTTCACAGATTTTTAAATGCTGATGCTAAAAATGATACGTATTTAGCAAATTTGTTCTGTTTGCCAAAGTGAAGTACATAATGTTTTGTTGAGTTTTTCATTGGCAGTTCGAACAATATGTTCCAACTCCACCTATACCTGTGAGATATCTGGTTCTACCACGTCCCATCTCTCCAAGAATTGTGGATCGTTTGTGATCATGGCACCGGCCTAGGGTTACTGCTGAGAAACTATGTTGTGGTTTCTGCGCAACAAAATGTCCATTGAAAAGTTACTAGTAAACCTCAAGACGTGTCGAGTAGGTGTTCCATATCACTGATGTGAACTCGACATGTAGCCGTTTGTGTTGTCCATCCTAAGTCAATGATATACTTCTCTTTACCAGTATGGATACTGTCACTTATCTTATGGTTGAGAATAAAGCTCAACAACAACGGCCAAAAAGAATTGACATATTCGTGAATGTATAGGTATTAATATATGAACCATACATGGATTCCTCTACCTCAAGAAGCAGTAAAATCATGTTATGTTCGTGAAACGTATATATAGGGCAGCCATCTTGAACTTCAACATGGCCATCATCTGAGGATATAGTATATATGACAGAAATTGATTCCTTGACCATGAAAATGTTGGTTTAGACACAAAGAGCATGTGTATATGTTGCTATGAAGCTGAAATATTTGGGTGATGAATTTCCTTGGCGGCCATTTTGGATTTCAATATGACCGTCATCATTGGATACTGCATATGACAGAAATGGATTACTTGACCCTGGAAATGTTGGGTTGAACACCAAGAAGATGTGTTATATTGCATAGAAGTTGATATATCTATATAATGGGTTTCCGTGGCGGCCATTTTAAAAAGTCAAGATGGCGGTAGGTACCTTGTCGACAGCGATGGGTACCTAGCTTTAAATTAATCTATATATCATAAACTGCTTGTCTACCAATTTTCATGCTTTTATCAAAAAGTGCAAAATCATATCCCTTAGCCGCTATACTAGCAATCATTGCCTCGGTGTTGATTCACTCCTGTTTGAATAATTAACAATTCCTCTTCAGTCTCATTGTAGAATACGCTTGCGATAATTTTGTCGTGGAAAAATCGCAGAATGGACCAAAGGCTTTACGGTCGAAGGCCTCCGTATTGTTCCTCGCATTTTGCCTGAATATGACGGGCCAATAATATCATATCAGCTGTTCCATAAGATGGTCTAAAGTTAAATAAGTTAAAATATATTAACTGTAATTATGTTAGACTATCTGTCTTTTTGCCCGCCCGCCCGCCCGCCCGCCCGCCCGCCCGCCCGCCCGCCCGCCCGCCCGCCCGCCCGCCCGCCCGCCTCTGCTTGCTGTACACCTACCTGAGTTTGAGACGCAGCACTGATTCTGAGTGTTGCCGCAGCATGGCGCACGTGTAATGCGGACGACATCCGTTGTCGAATGTCGTCACGAGCATGCGCTCTATGACGTTGGACGCGAGCAAGAAAAGCGGACTGTCCCACTTGACACAATGGAACTCCTCCCAATTGGCCATCTGAAGCACTGAACACACACATTCATTCTAAACGAGGCCAAACCTGGCTTCGACAGCTCATTTGAATTTAGGTGCACATATTGTTTTATTATTTTCATGTACATACTTACAAGTACATACTTACAAGTACATATTTACAAGTACATACTTACAAGTACATACTTACAAGTACGCACAGTTCACCTCAGTATATCATACTATGGATTATTGTGTATATTTTATGCTGCAAATAATTAGCTGTATAATATTTAGAAGTATATAATATTATTTATATCTACCCACATATTTGAATATGGATATTATTATTATTATTTATGATATTATATATATATATATATATATATATAAATGGTTTGTCGTACATGTTAATTGTTAATATTTACGGTAAAACCATTATATATATATATATATATATATATATATGTGTGTGTGTGTGGTTTTACCGTAAGTATTAACAATTAAAATGTACGACAAGCCATTTTTCAAGTGACCCACTGTTATTTAGGCCTAATAATAGGCCCATACTAGCAGAACTATGCGACTCCGCAACGCGCTACATATATGCAGACGCAGAAAACGGTTTCCAGAAGCTTTCATACGGGACGTTAGTTACGACGTACATTTTCGCAATGTTTCGCAACGATTGTTGCAAGTTACGTAAAGCGTTGTCAACTGATCGGTGAACCGTTTGCATAACTTGGAACAATCCATAAAAACCCGCGTGATGTTATGAACAACAATCGATTTATGTTTTTCTAACGCCCGGTACGAACCCTAAATGCCGGTAAGAACTCTTGACCAACGTGGAATTTCGAAAATAATAAAGGTGTTATCTTACTTCCGAAGTGTCGTAGATTAATCACTGAACATTTGGCACTTGAGATGCAAACCGTGTAGGGAAAAAACGTTAACATACACACATATACACACACTTACAAATTATGCTAGCTCGATGACAGTTAGGTATTTGTAGTTTGTATACGTGTTATGAATTGAGTAAATAAAGTAATACAATGTATTGTCTACAGTAGCACAGATCCTGTGCACTGTCCACGGCTACGATTGCATAATGTAGTTAACAGTATCCTCTCTTTTAGGCAAATTGTTATGGCAATTTTAATTACTTCTCCGAGTCTCTAATGAAATCCGGATTTCAATTTAAAAAGAATCCGAGCACCGCATTCCAATTATACAGCGACTGCAAATACAGTAAGATGAACCTAAGATATACCGTCCACTCCATTGTGCACAGTTCATGTACAGTTCGACCTCCTATAGCAGCAGTGTGTCCTGCAGTAGACCATGCAAGCGGGTGTGTTGTCATGAGATTGGCATAAACACAGCAGATGAGACAACTCGCACCATTCGGCGTTTACTTGCAAAGTTATCATTCCTGTCAACATATTCTCGAGATCGTCGGTAGTAGTAATAGCAGTAATATGACTAACAAACAGGTCAGAAAACGATACAGACAATCTCCAGTCAGAGGTGCCAAGTCTAAGCCTTTGGCAGTAAAACTCACACGTTTCCTTCATGTTTGGGTAATGTCATGGTCTACCGACAGGCCGATGTTCCACGTTATAATAACACCATTATTCGTTCTGAATCCAACTACGCTGTTCAAACATCATATGACGTAGCAAATGCTCCAACATAATTAGATGCACCCTAAACGTGAGCAATTATCCGGCGGTTCCCTTTTCTGCACGCACTCCCCCTCTCGACCGCAGCGAGAGGCTAACGGCGGCAGATCCTCATCTACTGCCATCACATCATGAAAAGCGGTAGATCGCCCACTTTCTATGCAATATTACTTGGCACCTCTGCACTCTCGCTCTGCAAGAGACGCGTGAAGTGGCTTGGCTTTGCCGAGCCTCACATCTGTCTTACCGGAGTCTGTGATGCGGATGGTGGTGGCGTTGCTGGGGTTGGACACGTCGAGCCAGGAGCCCTGCGACCTGTGAGGCAAGGCACACGACGCAGGCCGGGAACTGTCGCACACTCCGCACATCTTGGAGCACGTCAGCTGTGAACAAACAAGAATGTGCCTATAAATGACTGGATACTTAGGATGTGTTTATGCTGCTTTTATTTAGAAAACAAATGTTTCTCGATGTGGAATTTTACATCATCGGGTGAATTTGCTTTAAATCGCTCTAGGTATTTAGCCAGAGAGATGAATCAACTGCGTTCCATAAAAATAAATATTTCACTGTTGATTTTCATGTTAAACAAATTGCAAAGAAACCCATGCTTGTCAATGAACGGTCACGTTTTATTTGTGGGCGGAAATAATTATTAAAATTCGTCTGACAGTTAGATTTGCAGAATTTAATACTGTGTTCTCGGCTTGGGTGACCGCGATGAGGACGCACGCAACCAAATATAGCGATTATTTTTTTCTGGTTCACATATAAGTTTACCACTGTCAGGTGAAATCATGGCGGTGCTTGATTAAAATTGATAATGATTATGAAGTGTCGTCTCGGTTAGGCAATATCTGTCTCTCTCTCTCTCTCTCTCTCTCTCTCTCTCTCTCTCTCTCTCTCTCTCTCTCTCTCTCTCTCTCCATCATCTGGCAACGGTTGACGTGGTGCATCCGTCCCATTGTCTTCTAACTCTTCTGTTGTTCTGGTAGTTCTCCTTCCATGCTGTTAAATACTATTTTCTGTAGCTAACTACCATTCCTCGAAAACGTTATATACACCCCCCCACTAGACGTCATACAGACAACAACACTGCACAAAGTGTTTCATGCGTTTTAGATTAGCGATTCAACAGCGATTACCAGCGTATTCACAGAATTTACTTTATTTTGTTTATTAACCGCGATGCAAGTAGGCATGCAAAATTGCGGAACAGCGTCGAGACAAGCCTCATTACTTATTACAAGGATAAAGAGGATAGCAATAAACAACATGCGGCACAAGACATACACCGTACCTGCATAACGGAACCGGTATGACTGCAGGGACGCGACCAGTACGAACAAGCCTCGTAGTCGTCATTGCACAGTGACGACATCGGAGGCGACTCGTCCCGCCTGATGGACAGCGAGAGATAATCGTCGTCCAACTCGAAACGATTACAATGTACGTCGCGAAATAAACTGGCAACAAACTCTCGACCATGCTTGGTTGGATATCGGAAGCACCAGGCGTGTACAGCGCTGGCGTGTCGCAGCACGACGAAAGTGGACGAATTGCTCTGCCAACTGCCCATGCAGTAGACGCGCTGGATCCTGGACATGTGGAACCCCTCTGGCACGCAGTGGTCGTGCCGGAACCGGAAGTACATCCCTTCTCCCGTCGTGCAGTCGCTCTCTATTCGTGTTTCGCCGCTGAAGATGGAAGCATAGTGGATTTTAGATTGTAAATATATTCGATTGTGGATACAGATTGATTGTGACTAATTTAAACTTATATTTCAAACTCATTGAATGTTCGCTGGAGTGGAGTGTTCAGAGTGAACGTTCTTTGAACGAGCAAACGGTTACCTCAAAAACACACAAAACTATAACTATCAATATGATACCGATAGGACAACGCTTTACGAAGTAGCAGAGAAGTACATTTGTACAATTAATTTACACAACACTTTTCGCACTGGCACGCGTACACTGCATAGCAAATGCATAATTTCAATACTAACGAAATACAGTATACAACTAATGGTTACTCACGTGTAACTGTCGCAGATGCCCTTGTCATTCCGCCGGTCAAACATCCACGTATTGAAGCCCCCACTAAGAGGACACGGCTCATAACTTGAAAAGAAGTTTGCCCTGTTGATTAGTGGCCAGTCATCCAGCCTCAAGGAAGTATCGCTGCATAGAGACGGATCTTCATTGATGCTCAGACGCGAGAACATCACCTGGATAACGTCATCGCTTCTTTGCAGGAAGCGCATGCAGACAAACGAAACGTGGTCGTTTGGGTCGTTCTTTTGCGCACACAGGAAGCTGCCGGATGAGATCTCGAGAGTACATTCTCGCGAGAACGTCTCGTTCGTGCCGACCACCAACGACTGCATCACGTCGCCGTAGAAATTTACAATGACCGGCTGTACTCTTCCGCTGGTCACGTGACGGTACCATTCTCGCCGTTTCGCGTTGGGGCGACGAGACTGCACAAAGTCTGGAAACTCGCACGCCACTGTGACAGTGACACAGACGAAGAGGGGCACCAACAGTGCAGTCACCATTACGTGTGTCTTTGCCGTGTCGATATATATGACTCGCTGATCTGACACTGGACTGTATATGGCGCCGCAGCCACCCAATTGGCGCCCATAGTCTCGTACATCGTGTGGCGCGAACGGTACTGGTAGTGGTATGGTAATTCCGAACTGCAAACTCAAAGCAAAATTACGATAAATGGGCCCACTTAACCTATTACATTTTTTCTTTCAAAATTGGTTTCTGTATAGGCCTATTATTATGCATATTCCAATACAGTGTAATGCACACGCTGTCGGACATTAATGCAGGATATTTCACTTAGTCTCTCTTCTACTGTACATGACACTTCTTTGGTATAAATGAGTTTACATTTCTTTGGTGGCTCCTGTATGATAGCAACTGTTAGGTCCTTTTAGGTGTCTCCGACCCTTATGTAAAACTACATTGCCTTTATATTGATCAATGTGAATGCATGCTTACTTATTGTTTCTTTTGATCGATATTAACAAAACTGTACACTAAAATTTATGATTTTTTAAACTAAAATATCGCAATCAATATGAAATGGTTGACAAATTACCAAACTAAAAGATATTTCTATTTCATAAGAAGAAAATCGGTACTAGTTTAGTCGTATTTGTATTAGCCAATTAATGGCCAGAACCTATACAAGCATATCTCGTGAGTGTACAGAGGTCGATGTATCCATTTGAACCGCTACAATTAAAGACGTAATTCGACGAGAAAATGTGCATTTGCGAGCCGTTGTGAATGAGACCTAATGTTAGTGTTCCTTCGGGTGGCGTATAGTTAGGGATCTCTTCTGCTTGGAAGTGCCGTCCACATTAGAAGAACTTGCGCGCGTGCTCGGGACAGTGGCGTCGACATTTAGCCGATCTAACGATCAACGATACTAGCTAGCGGTCACCATTCAGGATCGATACAACAAAACTGGCCTGCGCGCACGTTACAATCGCTGATCAAATATTTAACAGCGTCGTTCGAGTGTCGTGAATGACTATGGGATGTCTGAATGCGTTGTCATGTAGTTTTGGCGTCGTCTTTTGGAACTTTTGTATGTTTTGTGACACATTCAACTGGTGAGCCCGACGGAGAAACCTATATAATTTGTTTACATAACCGAACGACAGAGCAAGACTTATGTGTGTTTGATTATGTAAGGTTCTACAGAAACGTTGACGTCTGTTGCGTGGCTATCTTCTTTAAGCGGAACATCTTAGATGGAATCATATTAATATTGTACCACCATCATCAGCTATTGTGTCTGCTACATACGCAGGCAATCAAGATCCCGCAATGTTCACGATCGTATTGGAGCCCTGCAACAGTTCTGGTGCACTCCTTCTTAGCCAGGCTGCTAGACAACCAAGGAGTTTGATTATCTGTCCACCTCCGCTCATTCCCCTGCAATCTTTCTCGTTGTCACAAGATGTTCTCACTTTCGCTATCTCATCATCTCACCTCATTTATCCTCTTTGGACCTCTTTTGATAAGGCCTCCGTGCAACTTCTCCATCGCGCACTGTCAACGGCTACGCATTTTGCTTCGCTCCATGTTCTCCATACCAGTTGGCCTAATTCTTTGTCAACAGTGGTTCACCATGTTGATTTGGGGCGACTCACGTTCCTCTTTTCTCATCTCATGGTAGACATGTCAACCCTGCTTTTATTGACTAATTACGCATTTCTAAGGACTTCTGCATCACTTCCTGGTATTGTGTTTCGTAACTATTAATGTTACCGTTGTGTAAATAGAGCACTCGACGTCTCACCGCGCTGCGACAAATGTCACCGATTTGACGTGATCGTAAATCGGATTTGCTGGGAAACAATTATTCTCGGCACAAACAGTAAATGTAATGGAAGTCGACGTTCCGTAATGCAGCTGTTAGTCTTGCATTAATCCCGGCAGAAATACGCAAGCGATTTATGGACGGTATCGATCTTCGCAAGCGTAGAAACGTTGACAAGACAAAGAGCATCGTTCACACGGCAGAACGCTCGTCTGCGCAACAAAGAACGCCATTCATTTGGAGGCTTTGTGCGCGACGATCAACGCGTGGGCGTCAACGTTGTTACGACGTCGCAAATTGACGCTAAATGGTAATAAGCAACACTTGTGTCACGCGAGTGTTCGGTGAACGTGCTCGTGTGTAACATAAACGCGGGTGTGTGTTTACAATGTCCACAGAAACTGATAACGATGAAGAGGATGCGTCGGATGATAGGACAAGGGGAGGAGGGGCAAAGTAATACAAGGACAATCATAAGTATTTGCCGACCAAATGGAACTTTATATTAACCATTGTACACTATATTTTATACTATATTTGTGTGGTTTAGTTTGTCTAGTTCGGTTTGGATTAGCCAAGTCTTACCAACGTTTAATTTACATTTTAGTACTGATACTTTTTGCATTTTAGTCAACTGAAAGCGCTGATGGACAAAACTTACTCTGGATATTCGTATACAAATAAAGTACCTACTGCTATTATTATTATTATTAGTGTTAAAAATAGGTGTAGTAAAATTACGGAGAGACGAAAGTAAGGAAGTGAGGAACATGATAAAGATGATGCACATTACATAGAGGATTGTGGTATTGAGGAATTGGAAGGAGTGAGGATTGGTGAATGGGCTAGAGGAAGAGGAAAGGAAGAAGGTAAATCTGAATGTAGACGGACAGATGGAGGGACGAGGGAAGTGCGTTTGAATTAAAGAACGAAAATAATATAAAGTACTGGAAATTAATAGAATAGAGCTAAGAGTCGGGACGTTTTTGGTAGAAAGACACTGGCGAGGCAAATGAATGTGGGGGGCTGAGGCTCTCCGAAAATCTCCAATTGCACCCTCTGAAGGCTCGCCAATACCCCACCTTGGGGCTCTCTAAAAACTCCAGTTGCACTTTACCCGAGACTCACCAAAATAAATCCACCTTGAATATCCTCAACACCTCCTAAAGGCTCGCCAATACCTCACATTGAGGCTCTCTAAAACCTCCAGTTGCACCCCCCCTGAGGCTCACCATAAATAGAAGGAGGGAGGACTATTCTATTTCCAGCCTCCCTACCTAAAGTATCGGGCGGGGCTCAGCCCCCTCCAAGGGCCCCGGTTCAGACGCTTATGAAAGGTAGAGAGGAATGCAAGGAGTGTGACCAGAAATAGTAATGAAAGATCTGGATGTAAAGACGGGGAGGGAGATCAGGAAGGCGACAGAGGTGACGGAATGGCGATAGAGGTAGACCGAATGTCAGTGCGTGGCTGCGTGCCTGAATCGCCTCTGTGCAGACAGGGGCTTACATCAAGCCTCCCAGAATAACAGGTGTTTTCAGGTGATATCCTATCAAGTGTTATGATGGATAGGTAGATGATTATTTTTGTTCTTTTGTTATTTTCCTGGGTGATATTTTTAGGCAGGTACGTAATATACATTTGTGTATTTTCTTGATAATTGTTTTTTGCGAAGGCAATTATATTACTTCAGACCCGTATTTTGACAGATTGAGATTCTGTTGGGCGCAAATAATTGTGTTTTTCCTTGTGCATGGGTGTACACGGGGTCACATATAACTGATAGGTTTTTATTTTCATGTCATAATAACTTCTAGGGTCGGCTAAATTTAACTGAGTCGGTTGTGCAGATGAAAACAAAAATGTTATTGTGGTAGGCCTTTGTCTTTTGGCTTACACCCACCCCTGGATGTTATTACGGCGTGGCGTTTTGCACATTGAAAACGCTCCTTAACAACGGATTTTGCGAGCACATTAGCATAGGAAAAACGGTCCCCAGTTGATTCGTCATGCTGATCTCTGATGTTAATTAGCCGACACAAACGTCATGTGTGTTGTATTAAGACAAATTGTGACGCACCAATTATATTCTTTAGAAATTACTTGCAACAAAGATCGATCGTGCCCAATTATTCTTGTGTGACGCCAGGAAGTGTCGTGGCGGGTGTCGTATAAATGAATGTCTTTTTTTCACCATTTATTAATACATACCGCAAACAATCTTGTTTTACAATTGTTGAACTAGCGATTATTCAAACGTTGTGCTTGGATGGCGAGGTAATATGGCACTGTTTTGTAGATAAAACAAAATCAAATGTTGGACCTAAATAAAAATACCCAACATGTTGTTATTGCCATGCGCTTTGTGTACATCTATTTAATACGGACTATTGGGATGCTTATTATGGATATTCAGATTTTAAAATTTGCCACAAAAAGATTTAAGAGTATGGTATGATCACATGGAGTCTGTATATTACACACGAGTTAGTCTGGAACTACACGCCTACAAGATTAACGCACAAACGTGCGTTTCAAACTTGTAAGGAAATATCGGTACTCGGTCACCTCTACAATACAGCCACCTCACAATTCAGGTCACCCTGGGACGGTCCCAAATTATTGCAATAACGGTAACGTAGCGGAAATTAGTCCCGGTTATACGGTCACTTCGTCATTCTAGACATTTCAATCCAGTACCGAGGCTGGCCGTAACAGCGAGGTGCCGATGTAGCCCTTCTAGACAAACAAGTAAACCATGCCGATACGCTCTAGTGTTGCGAGATTGAATCGTGCTGTTCGACAGACACCGCCAAATGTCATCCGTCGTTTTATGCCCGCCTTGATATTAAGCGATGCCGCGTTGGGACATTTGTGACGCAATTGATTTTCTCCAAATTCATTTGTTAGGAGGCGTCTGCGGCCTGAGAACAGTGCAGAAGGTAGAACGAACTATCGTAATTCACTCGTACGTTCGACGCGGTGACATTATCTTGCTGTTCTTTATTCGTTTATACGGCATCGACACCAATTATTAATCATTGCATTGTTGTTTTGCTACGCGGCGAATCACGCCATTAATATTAATGAACTTCCGTTAAGGCAATAGGACGTAGCAGGAATAGTGCTACATGCAATTGCACTGACGGGTGAATATATACGAATTCAGATGGTTATTGTGATAGGAGCTTGCATTATTTTTAGCGTCGAAGAATTTGCTTAGAACGAGGTTACTTTGTTGAGCCACGATACGATGCAGTGGACCAATGGACAATGGTGTATTGTAATGCGGGGCGAATCCAATAGGCTTACACAAGCATACACTCGTACTCCCATGCACGCACACCCGCACACAGGCACTCAAGTCTCACGAACACACACACACAGGCACGCACACACATACACACGCACACACGCGCACACACACACACACACACACACACACACACACACACACACAAATACACACATATACACACACTCACTCACACACATTCACATACGAACGCCCGCACAAACGCACACACGCACACCCCATACGTACGTTACGTTTAATAGCAGAATACGTTACGTTTTATGACAGAATATTTTATTGTGAATGTATGTGCAATCCAAGGGAAAAGTCAATAATAAATTGTTTTTGATTCTGATCAATCCAATGCCAACATCCCAGTAATATGCGCATAGACGGTTTATTGTAACGACTCGGCAACAGAATCAAACACAACACTGATCTTTTAATCCCCCTCGTGCTAAGACGAAGATCGGATTGTCAGCAGTTGCTCAACTTAGGACAAACAACACTCGGACAAAGTATTGAAGAACACAAGATATACAATAGCGAACACTTACGTCTTGTGGCAGATCCTCTCCGTTACAAATACACCCAACTACGTGTTAGCCGGACGAAAGGTACTGATGTCACATCGATGCGTGGTCCGATACGCGAGTTTCCCTGTCACCGCGCCTTACCGTGTTAACAGCACACATCGCTGTCCGACGACTGCCTGCAGCCCGCGCTGTTCCCAAGCCTCGCCCCCGCCGCGGTCGCTCGATCAGCCGCCTTCCCGCTACGTGTGGTTCCCCGCGGTCCCAGGGGGGGTCGTTGTCTTCGCCACAGGACGCCACGCCGCGCTGAGTAAATATACATTACGTACCCCAGCGCCCCCTGGTGGGATGTTCTCTGTCACGTCAGTTGTCATCGTTGAGTTGTCGCCGCAGGACGGTCGTGATTGATGACTCACATTGGTGACTCACGGTGGTGACTCGCGTTTGTCACATTGGAGTTACTCGGGCTGGTTGATTGCATGACAATGCTGTCATTGTCAACATGGCTAAAATGGTGCGTTATTTATAAGTCACCAATGCTTTCCACCATGGCACCAATGTTCTTCATCATGCTAGTAACTATATATTATGTACGTGGATGTTGGTTATTCCACGTTATCCTAATTGGAAATGGTATCGTGTAAATACATCAATTATTGTGTAAGTACATAAATTCAAGCCCTGTTTTTTGATCACTTTTATCAACGTCATCCGTCATCTTGCATATCCTATTCCTCATCTGCATCCAAGAGGGTGTGTGTGGGGAAAGGATATTAACCTCTCATCTCCCACTTGTTTGTAGGCCAACCTCCCATCTCCCATTTATTTGTAGGCCAACCTCCCGTCTCCCATTTGTTTGTAGGCCAACCTCCCGTCTCCCACCTGTTTTGTAGACCAACTTCCCATCTCCTACCTGTTTTGTAGACCAATCTGCCATCTCCCACCTATTTTGTAGACCAACCTCCCGTCTCCCACCTGTTTTGTAGACCAACCTCCCATCTCCCACCTATTTTGTAGACCAACCTCCCATCTCCCACCTATTTTGTACACCAACCTCCCATCTCCCACCTATTTTGTAGACCAACTTCCCATCTCCCACCTGTTTTGTAGACCAACTTCTCTTCTCCCACTTGTTTTGTAAACCAACCTCCCGTCTTCCACCTGTTTTGTAGACCAACCTCCCGTCTCCCACTTGTTTTGTAGACCAACCTCCCGTCTCCCACCTGTTTTGTAAACCAACCTATCTCTCACCTGTTTTTTAGACCAATCTCCCGTCTCCCACCTGTTTTTTTAACCCACCTCCCTTCTCCCACCTGTTTTGTAGGACAACATCCCGTCTCTCACCTGTTTTGTAGACCAACCTCCCATCTCCCACCTGTTTTGTAGACCAACCTCCCATCTCCCATCTGTTTTGTAGCCCAACCCCCCATCTCCCACCTGTTTTGTAGACCAACATCTCATCTCCCACCTGTTTGTTGACCAACCTCCCGTCTCCTACCTGTTTTGTTAACCAACTTCCCATCTCCTACCTGTTTTGTAAACCAACCTCCCATCTCCTACCTGTTTTGTACATCAACCTCCCATCTCCTACCTGTTTTGTAGGCCAGCCTCCCATCTCCTACCTGTTTTGTAGACCAATCTGCCATCTCCCACCTGTTTTGTAGACAAATCTCCCGTCTCCTACCTGTTTTGTAGACCAACCTCCCATCTCCTATCTGTTTTGTAGGCCAACCTCCCATCTCCTACCTGTTTTGTAAACCAATCTGCCATCTCCCACCTGTTTTGTAGACCAACCTCCCGTCTCCCACCTGTTTTGTACACCAACCTCCCATCTGCCACCTATTCTGTAGACCAACCTCCCATCTCCCAACTATTTTGTAGACCAACCTTCCATCTCCCACCTATTTTGTAGACCAACCTCCCATCTCCCACCTGTTTTATAGACCAACTTCTCTTCTTCCACCTGTTTTGTAAACCAACCTCCCGTCTTCCACTTGTTTTGTAGACCAACCTCCCGTCTCCCACCTGTTTTGTAGACCAACCTCCCGTCTCCCACCTGTTTTGTAGACCAACCTCCCGTCTCCCACATATTTTGTAGACCAACCTCCCGTCTCCCACCTGTTTTGTAGCCCAACCCACCCGTCTCTCACCTGTTTTGTAGACCAACATCTCATCTCCCACCTGTTTGTTGACCAACCTCCCGTCTCCCACCTGTTTTGTTAACCAACTTCCCATCTCCTACTTGTTTTGTAAAACAACTTCCCGTCTCCTACCTGTTTTGTAGACCAACCTCCCATCTCCTACCTGTTTTGTAGACCAAACTCCCATCTCCTACCTGTTTTGTAGGCCAGCCTCCCATCTCCTACCTGTTTTGTAGACCAATCTGCCATCTCCCACCTGTTTTGTAGACCAACCTCCCGTCTCCCACCTGTTTTGTAGTCCAACCTCCCATCTCCCACCTATTTTGTAGACCAACCTCCCATCTCCCCCTATTTTGTAGACCAATCTCCCATCTCCCACCTATTTTGTAGACCAACCTCCCGTCTCCCATCTGTTTTATAGACCAACCTCCCATCTCCCACCTGTTTTGTAGACCAATCTCCCGTCTCCCACCTGTTTTGTAGACCAACCTCCCGTCTCCCCCCTGTTTTGTAGACCAACCTCCCGTCTCCCACCTGTTTTGTAGACCAACCTCCCATCTCCCACCTGTTTTGTAGACCAACCTCCCGTCTCCCACCTGTTTTGTTAACCAACATCCCATCTCTCACCTGTTTTGTAGACCAATCTTCCATCTTCCACCTGTTTTTTAGACCAACCTCCCGTCTCCCACCTGTTTTGTTAACCAACATCCCATCTCTCACCTGTTTTGTAGACCAAACTTCCATCTCCCACCTGTTTTTTAGACCAATCTCCCGTCTCCCACCTGTTTTGTAGACCAACCTCACGTCTCCCACCTGTTTTGTAGACCAAACTTCCATCTCCCACCTGTTTTGTAGACCAACCTCCCGTCTCCCACCTGTTTTCTGGGCCACCCTTACAGACCCTAATTTGTTTATGACCAACCTTCCACTCCCCACTTGCTGCCTCGCCCACTCAGCCACCTGAACACCCAATGGTTCATGAAAGCTGACAAACAAAGCTTATAATATAACTGAGTATTTTTAAGCGAGAGGATTGACCCCTGAAAGTAAATATCCATCGTTGATAATGTTCTCATGATATCTGACGCGATCCATCATAATGGTTTGGATCTTTATCCGAATTTCGTCAGTAAAGAGACAACTGTTTCATACAATTTAGCTATTTTTGGTACTATAAGCTAAGAAAGAATACAATACGAAAGGAAATGTTATAAGGGGTGGCTAGATGGAAATAGAGGAAAACGTTAACCACATGGACTTCCAACAGTAGGATGCGTATATGGTGAAATCTGATGACGCATTTAAGGATGGTCCGATAAATTCGCAAGGTAAAAAGTTATACTTTTAGCATTGGTTCGCCACCTACCCTGCCAATACGTGGAGAGGGACTTGCGATTTTACGATCCAAAATTGCTATTAGCGTCAGTTTACAGTAATACATATTTCACTCGCTAGGTGGCGCCACTTAAACTATTTATTGTCTACATGATACGTGATAACGAACAACCCCGACGTCATGCTTAACGTGTTTGGGTGTTTTGTGAACGCCCGTTTTCCTAGAGACGACACCACCTCACCACGACACGATTGCAACTCGATTTTATGGTGGAGCGGCGTGGCGCAGTAGTTAAAGAGTCTGACTCTTTTTAAAGATTTCGGATTCGAATATACTGACAAATGTCAATACCATGACGAGTCACTGGGACATTTCCGCCGGTGGTTCACGGAAATGGTCTCCTTGATCATACGGCGGTGGCGTTTTGCATAATAAAAATACTGCTTAAATTTGACAACTGATTCTGTTGAATGATTTTCCTGGTGAGTTCATTAGCTAAGGAAAAAGGTCCCCAGTTGATTCTTCGTGTTGATCTCTGCTGTTAATTAGCTAAAACAAACGTCATGTATGTTGTATTAAGTCAAATTGTGACGCAGCAATTACGTTCTTTAAAAATCACGTGTGACGTCTGGAAAATTCGTGGCGGGTGTCGTATTTATGAATATTGTTTTAGAATGATTGAACTGGTGATTATTGGAAGAGTAAGCCTACACACACTATACCACTTGGATGGCGAGATAATAATATAGCACTATTTCATAGATAAAACAAAATCAAGTGTATGACCTAAACAAAACAACCCAGCAAACACATACTACACCACCAGTGTTAAGCTATAAACGCCGCAATGGGAAATAAACAGTATGTTAAAAAAATGCATGTGCTAATAGCAGGAACGTTCGCAGAACGTTCGTGGAAAGTAACGCTTCAATAACGTTATGAGAACGTCATTGGAATGTTCTGACACAATGTACATTTTATTACAAAACGTAAGTAAGTAAATGGTGTATACTATATAGCCGATCATTTTCGGTCAAGAAATGGGGATACCGTGGACTGTCGGTTTACAAAAATATCTGCATCTGCTAATAGTAGGAACGTTCGCGGAACGTTCGTGGAACGTAACGCTTCAATAACGTTTTGAGAACGTTACTACATATGTAGAACGTTCTGACACAATGTTCGAAGAATATTCGTTGAACGTTCGTAGAACGTAACGCTTCAATATCGTTATGAGAACGTTACTAGAAAGTTTTGACACAATGTACATTTTATTACAAAAAGCAAGTAAGTAAATGGTGTACTGTACTACGTACATGCGCAATCATTGTCGGTCAAGACAAGGGGATACCATGGACTGTGAGTTTCAAATTAGTGATCAGTCTAAGATGTATTGCTAACGTTGTAAAACATTCTGAGAACGTTTCGCGACACTGGCACTTCGAACTAAATTATGCATACTATAACAATTATGATTGTTTGGAGTTCGAACGACACAACTACTGAATCTTTTGATGTCATGCATGTATAAGCGGATCCACGGGTCCTGTGGGCACATGCGCCCCCCATATAAACCGTAGGAATTTCCTTTGGTCTGTAGAATGTGCCTCCCCTAGTGTGACGTGCCTCCCCTAGTGTGCCGTGCCTCCCCTAGTGTGACGTGCCTCCCCTAGTGTGCCGTGCCTCCCCTAGTGTGACGTGCCTCCCCTAGTGTGCCGTGCCTCCCCTAGTGTGCCGTGCCTCCCCTAGTGTGACGTGCCTCCCCTAGTGTGACGTGCCTCCCTCAGTGTGCCGTGCCTCCCCTAGTGTGACGTGCCTCCCCTAGTGTGCCGTGCCTCCCCTAGTGTGACGTGCCTCCCCTAATGTGCCGTGCCTCCCCTGGTGTGACGTGCCTCCCCTGGTGTGACGTGCCTCCCCTAGTGTGACGAGCCTCCCCTTGGTGTGACGTGCCCCCAGTGACAAAAATTCCCAGTGTGTGTGTGACGTGCCTCCCCTAGTGACGTGCCCCCCAGTGTGACGTGCCTCTCCTAGTGTGCCGTGCCTTCCCTAGTGTGACGTGCCTCCCCTAGTGTGACGTGCCTCCCCTAGTGTGCCGTGCCTCCCCTAGTGTGATGTGCCTCCCCTAGTGTGACGTGACTCCCCTAGTGTGACGTGCCTACCCTAGTGTGACGTGCCTCCCCTAGTGTGACGTGCCTCCCCTGGTGTGACGTGCCTCCCCTGGTGTGACGTGCCTCCCCTGGTGTGACGTGCCTCCCCTAGTGTGACGTGCCTCCCCTAGTGTGACGTGCCTCCCCTGGTGTGATGTGCCCCCTGGTGTGACGTGCCCCCCTAGTGTGACGTGCCTCCCCTAGTGTGACGTGCCTCCCCTAGTGTGACGTGCCTCCCCTAGTGTGACGTGCCTCCCCTGTACCTTCATGTGTTAACCCCGGAAATGGTAGCTAAGAAAATAAGGGCTATGAAGGATAATAAATCACCTGGAGTGGATGGTATTCCACCCAAACTACTATTGGAAATTGTAGAACAAATTAGCATACCGCTTGCAACAGTTTTCAACTTGTCATTAGAAGAGGGAGTGGTTCCTTTAGAATGGAAAGAAGCAAACATTATACCGTTATTCTAAAAAGGTTCGAGAAACAAGTCAGAGAACTATAGACCAGTGAGTTTAACATCAGTGATTTGTAAATTATTAGAAAGACTAATTAAAGATCACATGGTGGATTTTCTTGTTAAACAAAACTTGATAAACTCATCTCAACATGGTTTTTTTAAAGCGAGGTCATGCTTAACAAATATGTTATGTTTTTTGGAAGACATCACTAAGTGGGTAGATGAGGGATCACCAGTAGATATCGTCTACTTAGATTTTCAAAAAGCTTTCGACAAAGTACCACATCAAAGATTACTGCTGAAACTAAAGGCCCATGGCATAGGAAATGGTATAATAAACTGGATAGAACAATGGCTGATTGACAGAAGACAACGTGTAGTAGTTGATGGGAGGCTTCAAACTGGAAATCGGTATTGAGTGGGGTACCACAGGGATCAGTATTAGGGCCTATATTATTCTTAATATATATCAACGATTTGGATGATGAAATAACAATCAAGGTGTTGAAATTTGCGGATGATACAAAAGTGTTTAGAAGGATTAAAAGTGATGGAGATAGACAGCATTTACAAGATGATCTTGACAGGTTGATCAAATGGTCTGAAAAGTGGCAAATGCTGTTCAATTTTGGGAAATGTAAATGCCTCCAAACAGGACATGGGAACGAAGAAGTAGAATATACAATGGGGGGTACTGTACTAAGTACTACTGTAAAAGAAAAGGACTTAGGGTTAACCATTAGTGCTGATATGAAGGTTTCAGAGCAGTGCGGAATTGCAGCTTCAAAGGGAAATCAAATCCTTGGATTAATTAGGCGAAACATAACGTATAAGGAAAAAGAGCTAATAATACCGCTGTACAAAACAATAGTTAGGCCTCATTTAGAATATTGTATTTAAGCGTGGAGGCCATATCGCAGGAAGGACATAGATGTGCTAGAAAGAGTGCAGAGGAGAGCAACTAAAATTATATCAAATCTGAGGGATCTTAGTTACGAAATACGCCTAAAAAATGCGGTTTAACAACACTAGAGACCAGGAGATTGAGAGGAGATCAGATAGAAGTGTTTAAAATATTGAATGGTTATGAAAATATTGATAGAAATATGTTTTTCTCAGTTAAGAAAGATAGAAGGACTAGAGGACATGAACTTGCATTAGCAAAGGAGCAGAGTAGATTGGATATAAGAAAGTTTTCATTTTCACAAAGGACTGTAAATGAATGGAACAGATTACCTGCTGATTGTGTGGGTGCTAGTAGCGTGAATATGTTTAAAAATAAAATCGACACATACCTCAGACGGGCATAGATAAAAGGGTCGGACTCTCGATAAGCCAAAGGGCTTCCTTGTCCACCTGCCACCTAGAGTTAATTCTCTGGGTGGCAATCTTGTTAAATCTTGTTAAATCTTGTGTTGGTATTACACCACTAAGATTATTTGGAAATACTTATAATTCAAATGTTTTGACCACTTTTGTGTGCGATGCATACATACTTTTATCGACTGTAATGTCTTGATAATACACTGTATAGCAGAGAGTAATTGATGATCCCTCTCTCATGTCATTATGAAAAAAACAAGGTATGCTCCCGTAACATCCGGGAACATGGGTCAGCACAAGGCGCACGCTTACGTGTGTGATGTGAATAGAGCATTTTTGGCGACGAGGATATCTGAATTGTCCGCGAGAGAAGAAGATACAATCGAATCATCAAAGAAAGCGACAAAAACACAGTAATCCGAAGTCGGACCGAACTCCGAAACGTATCGACCGACGGCGACGCGCAAGCTTCATCGTCAGCGAAAAATAAATAAATAGGAAGGTCAAGAAAACATGTCAACCGTGAATTTCAAAGAGAAACACGTACACGTAGCGTTGCATTTATCGCTTTTTGCCCGTGGCTTAAACCATTCGTATCCAGTGCATTCCATATAACCCAAACTCGCATAACTTAATACAATAAGTCGAATTTCGCTTAATTACGTTGACCTTGATCTGATAAGACATAAGTTGAACGTCTGATAACTAGATTGTCAAGAATATTGCCATGCCATGGCATGAATCCCTGAACTGGAGATATTCGACTTATCCAGACTACACTATACTATTGTTGAGCATTGCCAATGTCATTGCTAATCATGACCAAGCAAGGGCACAATACATACTTTGTGGTAATGGTACACCAAGTTCAAAGAACCCATCCTGCTTAGAAAACCTAAAAGATATAAAAAAAAATTATGATATATTTGACAGAGTCCAGAAAATAAAGTATTATGTAGGGTCCATGCCCACTGTAGTATTTGTTATTGTAATTGTCTGAACTGTAGCATACCACCTGTTTACTGTGTTGTTAACATTAAGATATTTTAATCTGAAATGTATTACTTCATATAGTGTTTCTTACCCACTTCAGAAGTGTGTACACACATCCACAAAAAGCCGAGGAAATCGAGGAAGACATCGCAGGAACATTGAAATTTATGCCTCACACTAGAGTCACAGAGGGGGGGGGGGGAGTTACCAAGGTATTTGAACTTGAATTGCTCTAAGTAGTGCTCAGTAATTAGTCATTTAAAAATACGTCCTGGAGAACGGCACATTAACCCACTATGGTCTTTTTTGTGTCAAATAACACCTGAAATGGCTGTTTGAGCTGTTTTATCTACATATACGTTAATACCGTGATGTAATAATCACGTAAATTACCGCAGCAACGCAGACAAAAGGCAAGAATCGCACTCCCGAAAACGCCTCTCTAACCCTAAACCAGAAGCGAGAAATGACAATGACGAGAGCCCGGATGTCTGACATCGCGAATAACACCAATGAGACCGGGAAATGGAGCCCGCGAAGCGTCCAGCTATGATTATGATTGGCGTTCCTGAATCCCGTGAATGATACCCGCGACTCGGGTCGAGTGTCAACAAGAGTGAATCCATGTTTAAAGTTGTGAACGCAAATGTTGTGAATGTAAATAAAGAAGAACGAAGCGCACCTATGCTTAGCAGTTGAAAGTACCAGGTTTGCATGTAGCATTTCAGAATAGAACTTGATGTTAATTAAAAAGTGAAACAATTAGTTGCGCAATAGTCAAGCTATAACACAAGTTGCGGATATCCCAAGTTACGTAGTGCTGACACACTAGTCACTAGCGAACGACAAGCTATAGCACAAGTTGCGGATATCCCATGTTACGTAGTGCTGACACAATAGTCACTAGCGAACGACAAGCTATAACACAAGTTGCGGATATCCCAAGTTACGTAGTGCTGACACACTAGTCAATAGCGAACAACAAGCTACAACACAAGTTGCGGTTATCCCAAGTTACGTAGTGCTGACACACTAGTCACTAGCGAATGACAAGCTTTAACACAAGTTGCGGTTATCCCAAGTTACGTAGTGCTGACACAGTAGTCACTAGCGAACGACAAGCTACAATACATGATGTGGATATCCCAAGTTACGTAGTGCTGACACAGTAGTCACTAGCGAACGACAAGCTATAACACAAGTTGCGGTTATACCAAGTTACATAGTGCTGACACACTAGTCACTGGCGAACAACAAGCTACAACACAAGTGGCGGTTATCTCAAGTTACGTAGTGCTGACACACTAGTCATTAGCGAACGACAAGTTATAACACAAGTTGCGGATATCCCAAGTTACCTAGTGCTGACACACTAGTCATTAGCGAACGACAAGTTATAACACAAGTTACGGATAGCCCAAGTTACGTAGTGCTGACACAGTAGTCACTAGCGAACGACAAGCTATAACACAAGTTGCGGATATCCCAAGTTACGTAGTGCTTACACACTAGTCACTAGCGAACGACAAGCTACAACACAAGTTGCGGATATCCCAAGTTACATAGTACTGACACACTAGTCACTAGCGAACAACAAGCTACAACACGAGTTGCGGATATCCCAAGTTACGTAGTGCTGACACACTACTCATTAGCGAACGACAAGTTATAACACAAGTTGCAGATATCCCAAGTTACCTAGTGCTGACACACTAGTCATTAGCGAACGACAAGTTATAACACAAGTTGCAGATATCCCAAGTTACGTAGTGCTGACACACTAGTCATTAGCGAACGACAAGTTATAACACATGTTGCGGATATCCCAAGTTACATAGTGCTGACACAGTCGTCACTAGCGAACGACAAGCTACAACACATGTTGCGGATATCCCAAGTTACGTAGTGCTGACACAGTAGTCACTAGCGAACGACAAGCTATAACACAAGTTGCGGATATCCCAAGTTACGTAGTGCTGACACAGTAGTCACTAGCGAACGACAAGCTACAACACATGTTGCGGATATCCCAAGTTACATAGTGCTGACACAGTAGTCACAAGCGAACGACAACCTACAACACAAGTTGCGGATATCCCAAGTTATGTAGTGCTGACACACTAGTCACTAGCGAACAACAAGCTACAACACGAGTTGCGGATATCCCAAGTTACGTAGTGCTGACACACTACTCATTAGCGAACGACAATTTATAACACAAGTTGCAGATATCCCAAGTTACCTAGTGCTGACACACTAGTCATTAGCGAACGACAAGTTATAACACAAGTTGCAGATATCCCAAGTTACGTAGTGCTGACACACTACTCATTAGCGAACGACAAGTTATAACACATGTTGCGGATATCCCAAGTTACGTAGTGCTGACACACTAGTCATTAGCGAACGACAAGCTATAACACAAGTTGCGGTTATCTCAAGTTACGTAGTGCTGACACACTATTCATTAGCGAACGACAAGTTATAACACAAGTTACGGATATCCCAAGTTACGTAGTGCTGACACACTAGTCATTAGCGAACGACAAGTTATAACACATGTTGCGGATATCCCAAGTTACGTATTGCTGACACAGTAGTCACTAGCGAATGACAAGCTATAAAACAAGTTGCGGATATCCCAAGTTACGTAGTGCTTACACACTAGTCACTAGCGAACGACAAGCTACAACACAAGTTGCGGATATCCCAAGTTACATAGTGCTGACACACTAGTCACTAGCGAACAACAAGCTACAACACGAGTTGCGGATATCCCAAGTTACGTAGTGCTGACACACTAGTTACTAGCGAACGACAAGCTATAACACAATTTGCGGATGTTCCAAGTTACATAGTGCTGACACACTAGTCACTAACGAACGACAAGCTATAACACAAGTTGCAGATATCCCAAGTGATGTAGTGCTGACACACTAGTCACTAGCAAACGACAAGCTATAACACAAGTGGCGGATATCCCAAGTTACGTAGTGCTGACACACTAGTCACTAGCGAACGACAAGCTACAACACACGTTGCGGATATCCCAAGTTATGTAGTTCTGACACACTAGTCACTAGCGAACGACAAGCTATAACTCAAGTTGCGGATATCCCAAGTTACGTAGTGCTGACACACTAGTCACTAGCGAATGACAAGCTACAACACAAGTTGCGGATATCCCAAGTTACGTAGTGCTTACACACTAGTCACTAGCGAATGACACGGAACGTCAAGAAAACTTTCCAAAAAAATGTTCTGTTAACGTTGGGCAATAACGTTATCTGTAACGTTCTCGGAACGTTAATAAAACTTTCTAAAAAAAGGTAATCACTAACGTCCTGGGAACCTGTTTTTATAAGCTGGGACTCTACCTTTTATTATTACCATGCGCGAAATCTGTAGCGAAAAATACATGAGTGCTTTGAAAAAGACACACACATCTATTTAATACAGACTTCATTGACATTTTTTCTCGGATATTCAGATATTAATATTCAGCACAAGAATATTATAAATTATAGTATGATCGCACATGTATATTGCACACGAGTTAGGCTGGAACTACAAACCTACAAGATTAATGCAAAAAAGTGCGTTTAAAACTCGTACGGAAATTATTGCACTGGAAAGCATCAATTAGTAATACTGTGAATAGGTCTACATAAGTAATCTGTCATAGCTAAAGCAACCAACCGAGGGCAGCAGTTATCACCTTTACAGTATTTTTAAATTACCGTGTCCCTCGTTTGTGTTTACCATCCACATCCTTCATAGAAGTTCCTCGTCAGTATTCATCACATTCTGCAGAACAAAATCGAAGCCCGTTTCTGACAGAAACGAATGCCTGTTTCCCGCCGGGATCACTTATCTTCGAAAAACAACCGGCTGCACGAACGCGGACTGCCCAGATCGCTGTAGGTAACTTCTGCGGAATTAATAACTAATCCACAGAACTGACAGAAATTGCATTTTGATTTAGAGTTGATTCCGTTTGCCGAAGGGCTGTGTTTAGCGTCTAGCACCGAGGGATTAGATTAATTATATTTACCGTTGCTATCACACAATGTCATTGCTGGTGTCGTATGAAATATCTGCATTCGTGATATGTTGTCACCCAAATGTACATTACGTTGTCGGAATTGTTAGATGATCTGTACTTATTCTGCAGGCGCCTGCAAAATCATGTGGTGTTATGTTAGGATACCGCGCCGAGGTAATTAGCATGTATGTCATTACATAAGCAGACAATTATGGTTTACTGTACACGAGATATGTGTAGCACAGTTTCATGGTCTCTCGGTTTCTAATCAACGTTGCAATACACATACTCACCTAAACTGTAGGCCCCATGCTACTAAAACTGAAATTGAGATCAAAATGTGCAGAATCTGTAGAGCCGGACACATGCATACATGTCGAGGGGTCTACGTGTACAAATATGCTTCTCAGACACATGTGCGCTCACACTAACGAACTACCCTGTGCGACACAACTGAGAACAACCACGCTATACTGACACTAGTCTTGTTCAATACAATTGACTTGCTTGTCTTTGCGAAACTGAGCATAGCATGGGTTCTCTCCCCTACCGCCGTGAAATGACATCACTGATATCAAATTAATTAATATTTACTTTAGTTCCGTTTCTTCAGTCCGTTACAAAGAGAGAGAGAGAGAGAGAGAGAGAGAGAGAGAGAGAGAGAGAGAGAGAGAGAGAGAGAGAGAGAGAGAGAGAGAGAGAGAGAGAGAGAGAGAGAGAGAGAGAGAGAGAGAGAGAGAGAGAGAGAGAGAGAGAGAGAGAGAGTGAGAGAGAGAGAGTGAGAGAGAGAGAGAGAGAGAGAGAGAGAGAGAGAGAGAGAGAGAGAGAGAGAGAGAGAGAGAGAGAGAGAGAGAGAGAGAGAGAGAGAGAGAGAGAGAGAGAGAGAGAGAGGAGCGTCCGCTACACGAACCGGCGAAATGTCTGTAGGCCCTACCAGTGGTAAAGCAAGTGGCGGTAATAAGTAGTGCTTAATAATAATTTAGTTTTACTTCATTTTGTCATTTGTGTCAACGTAATCGAAGTGCCAGCGTGGTTCGAATGCTTCATATCAACGTAATCGAAGTGCCACCGTGGTTCGAATGCTTCATATCAACGTAATCGGAGTGCCAGCATGGTTCTAATGCTTCATATCAACGTAATCGAAGTGCCAGCGTGGTTCGAATGCTTCATATCAACGTAATCGAAGTGCCAGTGTGGTTCGAATGCTTCATATCAACGTAATTGAAGTGCCAGCGAATGTTTCATATCAATCGATAAACGTTTACTGTTATTTGAAACTGAAAAAGTACAACAGCATAAACGTTCTCAGTATAATATTCTGTACGGCTTGTGTGATGCAAATTAACAGGCAGGTTAACACATAAGCTTGGGGCATTCCAGAAAAAATGTCTCCAGAAGATCCTAAGGATATTTTTGTCTAACAACATCACCAACGAAGAGATGCACCACAAAACCTGGAGCACTGCTCAAGAGATCCCTACGCTGGATAGCAGACTGCGAAAGGAAACGTGGTCGCCAAAAGAAACATGGAAAAAAGGACAGGACAGCGTGTCAGTCTGACGTGTGACACTATTCCCAGACGTGCTGCAGTCTGGCAGCAGTGACATGCTCTTGTGAGAGCCTTATATGACTCTTAAGGCGAGAAGAGGACTGACTGAGTGAGTGATTGAGCTAATTGATGAGTTATATTGACAGTTAGTTTAATTAATTTACAGATTCCAGGTAACCAACTGGTCGTAACCGGAAGACATTTTTGATGCAGGATTTCGGTTGTCCCAGCTCCGTGGTGTGGCGCCACCAGTTATCGCTCATGTAAACGTTTCGATCACTACAGGGTGGTCGACTGTATAATCATTGGAAGCATAACCATAACCATAACTATTTTCACTGACTGACCCTAACCCTAATTATGTATACTAATAACCTTACCTCTAATGAATAATGAGATTGACACTAACCATTTATTCGTATCATCTGACCGGTTCCAATGATAACGCACTCGACCCTAGTGTTAAGACTAAGAAGGCTTGGCGTTGTGACGAAAATTATTCGTTACCACGAATAAGGGGAAGGTAACCAATGAAATTGGTAATTGTAGCAATATTTAATTGTATTACTTATTATTATATTACTTTTTTATGACCATTGTTTTATGACTTTAACGAGAATCAATTCAATCGGTTACCTGAATCATGGTAAACAATCGTTTTCGTTACTGTGAGACGTGTAAGTTTTTTCAGGCTTTCGTAGGATCAACAAATAGTGGCGCCACATTACGGAGTCTGGGTAATGGAGAGTCATTTAAGTGAAACCAAAGACTGGTGAGACTGCGAGACTGCTCCTCTGGTGTGAGACAAACAGTGGTGCCACACCACGGAACCTCGATAATTGGGGCGGTTTAGTGGAACCAGAACTCTGAATATTAGTAAACTGGTGCCCAGTCCTCGGTGTGGCGCCACTATTGCATCCACCTTTCTGGGTAGTGTTATTGTTAGAACAACTCAGACGACGGAAATAAATGGTTGTTAGTCCTTACTTGCTAGTGTAAAGTGTGTTATATTTATTTAGGTAGTATCAAATCCGGAACTAATGCCGGGTGTTTACAAAATCGACATACTATATCGAAATACACACAAAATCGCATATTATATATATATATATGCATATATATATATATATATATATATATATGTGTGTGTGTAGATATATATATATATATAAACCTATGCATAGTAGAATTACGGGTAAATGAAATGATAACACGAACGATTACAGAAATGCTGAAAAGCTCAACATGCTGGATAAAAGACAACTACAAATACAAGGCTAACTTACATTAAATAAGTCGAATCTGCATTATGCTAAGAGAAATAAAACCAAAAATTAATTAATACTATATGTATGTATGAATAACACATATTTTTAATGAGGTCTGACTATATTAGTTTAAGAACAAAAAAGTCTTCAGTCATTTTCCAAAAAGCCTAGTGTTCTCGATTGTAAGTAGTTCCAGGGACCGAGAGTTCCACAATGTAGGCCCAGCACAAGCAAACGCACGGCGACCATAACGTTCTAGGTTCACACGTGGAACGTCCAGAAGCAGACCATCGCCAGAGCGTGCGTATATGAAGTGCAGTGTTAAGGTTACTAGTACACAATTACTGTTAAAGTCAGTTATGGTTGGGGATAGGGTCCGTAGTAGAAAATAGGTATGGTTAATTTCAGTTAGGGTTAGGCTTCCACCGATTACGCAGTCGACCGTTGGGCGCCTATAGGAAAGGATTCTGCAACCAGATTTCGATATTAACTGCACCGAGTCGTTGCATGGTTTATGTCAGATGGCTTAACGATATTTAGTGTTGCGCGACAATAGATGATATAACTGTACATATACTTGCAGAAGTGCTTTGTTATTTTTGACACCGCTATTGTTAAATTACAATTTTTTATTGATTTCAGTTGGCGAATACTTTACACAAGTGCATTGCATCTCGGTATTAAGTGTACTAATGTTTGGTATCGTAGTCTGGTGTGAGGAGGGGCAGGTGGGAGAAAGCGACGAGAGAGAGAGGGGGAGGGAGAGAAAGGGGAGAGAGAGGGAGAGAGAGAGAGAGAGAGAGAGAGAGAGAGAGAGAGAGGGGGGGGAGTTATACTGGTCAGAGCAGAGGGTTGACAAGTTGAAGGAAGGAAAGAAAGAAACAATAGGTACAGACAATGGAAGGGGCACAATTGTGGCGTCTGTAGGACGCTGGCGTAAGAAAACTAGAAGTAGTGATGATGATGGCAGATTCTTCGTTGCGAAGTTCAGTGGGAAGAACTCTGTCCATGGGGACGCCGGCATGCCTTCTTATGGTTGTAGAGGCCTATTCTTGATTTGCAGGCTCTGAAACAGGTTGGGCAAAGGTAGACTTGGCTTGAAGGTGCCTGAGATGCAGATTCTTTCCTCCGCCTACGCTTCCCCACATCTACTTCTCTGCTGAAATATTCAAAGTCGTTTGCAGCTATCTTGGTAGTTGCTCTCCAGTTGTTTCTGTCTGCTGCTAGCTGTTCCCAATCTTTGTGGTCAATATTTGCTGGGTGAGTAGACGCTTTATTTGGTCCTTGTAGCGCCTGCGGCCCCTCGATCTCGCTTGGCTTAACGAAGCTCACCATAAAATAAAGTTGTTGACGCTCTTGTGTCATCCATGCGCGAGACGTGGCCTGCCCAGCGGAGCCGAGCATCAGCATAGCTTCGATGCTGTGGAGGACCTCATTGTTGGAGACATAGTCTTGCCAATGTATTCTCATGGTGGAGGGCAAACATCGGTATTGGAACCATCCAAGCAGTTGTACTTGCTTTCGGTAGAGGATCTACGCCTCAGCTTCATACAGAAAGGTAATCACGGCCATGAATTCCTGTACCTTGTTTGATAAACGGGTCGAGTGGTTCTGTCATGCACGTTTCTGAGAGGACCGAATGAGCTGTTTGCTTTGGCAAAACGGTTGTCCACATATTTGGCTACTGTTACTGTTTAAGGTAACACTTCCAAAGTTTGCGAATGATCAACTGTGTTGAGGGGGTGTCTATCAATATTGATCTGGGTTGGATTGTAGGCTCAATGGGGTAGTTTCTTGTGGAGGACCTCTGATTTCTTTAGTCTATCGGTTAACCCCAAAACAGTAGCTGCTTCCAAGAAGCGGTTGACCACTGTATGGATTGTGCGCCAGAAGTGCACAGTCATCTGCAAACAGCAGCTCCAAAATCACTTATTCAGTGGTCTTGGTTTGTGCAAGGAGTCTGCGGAGATTAAATACATTCCCATCCGTTCGGAACCTGATGTAGATGCCTTCTGCAAGATTTTCCTTGGCTTCCCGTACCATTAAGCTGAAGAAGATCGCCAATAGCGTTGGAGCCAGCACTCATCCTTGCTTGACACCGTTTTTATTGGGGAAGCGATCGAATAAATCACCTTGACCTTTTACCTGCCCATCTTTGCCTTCGTGAAGCTCCTGGAGGATGGTAAGGAACTTTGGAGGGCATCCTACCTTTGACATGATTCTCCGTAGTCCATCCCGGCTGACTGTGTCAAAGGCATTGGTCAGGTCGATGAAAACCAAGCACAAGCCTATGTTTCGCTCCCTGCACTTCTCTTAAGTCTGCCTTCTCACGAAGATTATATTCGCAGTTTATCCGTTAGCTACATTGGCTTTCTGGGAGGTGTTCCTCAACAATGAATCTGTCCGGGTGGACACGGGCTTGTTTTTGGCCTGCGATGGACAACAGGTTGATGCCTCTGTAGTTCGTAGATTTGTCCTCTTTATTCTTGTTTACGGAGAAAATCACAGCATCCTGGATTTCCTTCGGTACCATTCCCGTCGCCCAACACAGATAATTCCTCCTCCTAGATTGTATACATCCGCTGGAAGACTGTCGATGCCCGGGGCTTTGTGGCACTTCAGCTTCGCAAGGGCCATCTTCACATCCGTCTATGGAGTCTTTGCGATGGAGGCCCTCCGCCCCTCCGTCCCTCCGTCCCTCCCTTCATCCCTCCCTCCCTCCCTCCCTCCAGACAGACAGACAGACAGACATACTTACAAGTCAGCCTAACAGACGAGTTGTTCGCCAGACCTCTTAGCGACACACATTATTCTGTCTGCCAGTCTGCGCATCCCCCCATTATCACCAGTCGGCGTGAGAAAGTCAATAACCACATCTTTATTGTAGAAATAATATAAAATTAATTCGCTTGAAAGAACAATCATTCATGCACTCGCAACTTTATCACATTCACATATATTGCTGGATCTCACAAAAATATACCTGTGCTGATGCACGCACATACGCACATACGCACACACAAACATACACACACATTACATGTATAGCAAAGGCAAACGACTACATAATAAATGGGACTAGAGACATCTTTGACACAGAACTTACTCCATATAACAATTTCATACAAAATATCACGTAGTGTTTATAGTATTTGTTAAAACGAGCGTGGCCAATTGCATTGGCAAATTCTGCAACATACTATAATTATGCAGCGGTCATACTCTGGGTCACGTGGTCGTATATTGCACAGCCGCCTGGCGGCAAAAATCACATAGAATTCGCATATTTAGTATGTAACTCAAGTATTATACAAATACCTAATGTGTATACACAGACGCCATATATAGTATAGAGATAGGCGTACGAACGGCAGGGTGCACACACGATGTCGTTGAAATGTGTTTCTTTGGCAGTAGAGTAGAATGTTTTATTATGTACACATGAAGGATGACGTTTGCAAATGCATCCTCCGTATTTCTCACTTCAGTTGCCAGCCACCAGTTCCGATTCCCACCGTCCTGTTTGAGTACGGTGCAGCATATAATACTGCAGTTGTTAAATAATGCTGTACCGACCCTCAATACGCCTGTAGCCTACTTCAAATGTTTCAGATGAGCAACATTCTAATACGTTTACACCCATCCCATCGTCAATATTCATAACACGGTTTGAAGATCGCGATTAGGTTCATATTTTGGCAATCATTACTTAACTGGTCAAAATTATTAGCAGCATCCGCCGAGTAGGTACTCCCCTGAGTTGAAGCATAGGGACTTAGTATCAGTAGGATGAACCTATTTGGGCCATTTAAGTAAACTATTACCCATATTTTTAGAATAGGGCAGACTATTCCCTTACACAACGAACTTATATTTCCGGACATGCGCATTAAGGGTCGGTACAGCGTTATTTAACAACTACAGTATGTTATGTTACAACGCTATATAAAGGAGAACCTGCAATTCGCCTCGGTACATATTCGTGATATTAGCGAACAGGAAGTTGGTTGCAAACAGAAGTCCCGCAGTTCATGGCACGACGCCTTCTGGTTGGCTCAACACAGCTTCATCATGCACGGTATTTGTACCATAAGAAACAGCATAATGAAAACAACAACAACGAAACCCTTAGTGCCGACGGATTCTGTTGTGGGCGACACCGTCGTTACATTGTCCCACACGACGGGTCGGTGGTCGTCAGCGTTCACCGTATAGTCATAAGTCCTCACTGTCGGCGTCGGCTGCGGTGTTGAGGCAGAAGGAAAGTCCGTGACTTCCGGGTGTGACGCGTTACCGAGACGAACGGTCCGCTGTTTGGAGAAAGACGCGAGCGGCTTGAGACGGTCTTTACTGATCCGTCTCGCCGCCGCCTCGTTGCATTGTTCCGCGCTGAGTAAATAGAACGGCCGGTGCTCGGACCGCGGGAACAGCCAGCAGAGGATCTCATCCGGGCGGCCGAAGGTTCTTGTAACGAGCAGTAGGTGGCGCGACGGTAGGACACGTGACGAGTCGAGACACGTGAAGTACTGGTCGATGGGCCGCGCTCCGCAGTCGTGGGTGCGGAGACTGATCTCCGTGCCCTGTCCGCTCTGGGCGAGGGAGCAGCGGCAGCGCTTGCCGTCTGGGTAGCGCACGGTGTAGTCGTCGAGGTCGCCGGGGAGGTGGCACGGGACGGAGGCACCCTGCTCCGACACCAGCAGCCGCAGCAGCTTGTTGCGGTAGTAGTTGGGTGTGATGGCGACGTCCTTCTGGAAGGCGAAGTGACGGCAATCCATCGGGTCGGACGGCGAGTTGGCGAATGGCCACGTGCGGCTCTCGCTCAGCTTGAAGAACATCACCGATGCCGACTTCTGCACGAATTTGGCGCAGCTGTAGCGCGGCCGGCAGCCGTTGTTGAATTCTTTCACGAGCATCTGGTTGGCAACGTGCCGCTTGCCGGGTTTCGCGGCACCCGACGGCTGCCACTCGACGCAGTGGAACGTCTCGGCACCAGTCGCTCGCTCCACCCGCAACGTCGTCTCGTTGACGCTCACGGCGACGCCCGCCAGTCTCTGCGAGGGGTCGGTCCAGTCGCCCTGCCACGTGGCGTTGAAGCGGCACACGCGTGGTCGCGTCGCGTTGCATATACCGCACGTGCGCGGGCAAGTGAGCGCCATCATCGGGCCAGAGGAGCACGGCTCGAGCCAGCGCGAGCAGATCTCGTAGTCGTCTACGCACAGTGCGGAGACAGGTCGCGATATGTCCCGGACTGCGTCCAGTCGAAGGTAGTTGTTGGTCCGGCTAATGTGGGCGTCCGTGTCCGCCTTGAGATCCTTGAGGAGGTAGGCACTGAACGACTCCTCCAGGGTCGTCGGATACCGCAGGATCCACATGTACTGGAGGCGTTCGTGACGGAGCAAGATGAAAGTGAAGCGACCATCGCGCCAGTTGGCCAGACACACAGTCCGCTGGGTGTGGTACATGTACATGTCTTCCGGTACGCAGTTCTGATGCCGGAAGTAGAAATATAGACCCTCGCCGCGCACGCACTCGCTCTCCATCCGGGTCTCGCCCTTGTAGCCGTCGCATATGCCCTGGCGGTGGAGCTTGTCGAATATCCGGATGCTGAATCCGCCCTCTAGCGCGCACTGATGGAGGTCCGTGGCCACGTGTTTCCGGTCGATGATCAGCCAGTCGTCGAGCTCCATATTGTTGTCGTTACACAAGAAGAAGTTGGCATTCTTTACATCGGAAAGTGGAGCTACCTTCAGTTGTATGACGTTGTCGCTGCGACGGACGAACTGGAGAAAACGAGGAACAGCTATCATCAAAGGGACAGACATGAAAGAAACTAAACTGAAATGTGATACCAGTTAGGATAACATTTATCATACAATCTTAATGGCAATTCTTAGCCACAATACAATAGGTCATTGCTGTAGAAATCTACTTAAATCGTTAGACCCCAGCCGGGTTTTCAATCCCCGTTTCTCCACACCAAAATATCATTATTATTAGCAGTATAAGAATGACATTAGTATTAGATGTAGTGGTAGCGGCTGCAGCAGAAGTAGTATTTGTATTATATCTGCACAAAAGAGACAACAACGTAGATGTCCTATGCGGCTATACCTGTATACAGGTGTAGCGTTTCTCGGCCGCACCGCTTTCCTCGTGCGACACCAGGAACTTGTCGTCGCCCATGCTCTGTGGAAACACACTCATTGCATTCACAAATGTTCGTATAAATCGTCAGCCATAAAACGAACTTTTCACAAATGATATTAGATGATTTGTGTCCATTCACACATCCGTCCGTCCGTCCGTCCGTCCGTCCGTCCGTCCGTCCGTCCGTCCGTCTGTCCTTCAACGCGCCCACCCACGCATATAAGAATGTTGCAAAGGCAGTTTTCTTTTTATTCTCCAAACGGAATCCATATTCTATTGAAATTTGCCCCGATAACATTTAGCTTGGCTGTGAATATTATGTGGGGGGCAGGTTTTTAAATTTCCCCTGGGAATTAAGAGCATGTTTTTTGTAGCAATCATATTAACTCTGATTCATTAATGCCGTTTGCTGATGAATAAAACTACGCTTATCATTGCCAATGCATTTGCGGCGAGTGAATCAACGCGGTAACGCTCCCACCTATGGGACAGGAATTGATTTTAACGTCAGTAACCAGAAATCATCGCAAAATAGTCAACGCAGTTTCAGCACGTATGCGATTGGTCACGTGCCAATGATCGCGTGATACATACCCGCAGACACAGCCTGGAGTAGGAGGAGGCAGTGGAGTCAGTGGACACTGTGGTCATCGTGTCGGACGCCACGTTGATCTCGAGCGTGACCTCCGTGTTCTGCTGCTTGACCCGACCCGCCCAATTCCGCGCCGTGCCGTTCGTCTGCATGTAGTAGGGGAACTCGCAGCCCGACAGCACGCACGACATGCAGCGCCACAGCACGCATAATGCCAACACTACGTGTGACGTCAGACACACCATGGCGTCGGTTGGTGTAACTCGGAGGTTTAGATCTACAATTAATCACATAAGTATGTTATTGTAGCAGATTCGTTTGTTACTAAATACATAGTATAATAGAATTGCTCAGAGTACACTTGCGAAACAATCGGTGTCCCGTTAATCCGGGAGATGGCAGCACTTTGCATAGACGCGTTGCAACGTTTGCTGGTGTTTTCAGAAGAAGCATTACACAAATGTGACATTTACTACTGTGCGTCGATAGTAGAGATACAACAATGTATCAACTATGACTAAACTTACCTTACACGGTGCCAACCTTTAATAGCCCGCTTTCAGTCTGTTGGACAACCAATTAAAGCCACATGTTTCCTTGTAAAATTATTGCCATCCTGGGTTTCTACTATTACTATATATGCTGTAAAGTGCCACGAACAATTTAAAATTGGATATGGCGCTATATCAAATATATTATTATTATTATTATTAGTAGTAGTAGTAGTAGTACACTACATCATCTACTATCTGCAGAAGACGAATGAGCTGGCTCGGCCATGTCACAAGGCTCCCACCTATTAGGTTTGCCCAACAAGCGATATGGTGGATATCAGCTGGCCAGAGAAAGAGGAGACGACCAGAAATGAACTGGCGCCAAACAATCGACCGCGACCTACAGCTGGTCAACAAAAGTTGGAGCGACTTCAGAACACTAGCAAGCAACATATCTGGATGGCGTGCTTTGACTGCCTCATGCGTCTCTAGACGCGGTGTCGCGCTTACATTTATCCGGGCGTTAAATAATATCCGGGTGACGTTTCTGCGCGTGCGCTTATCTAGGGGAATATATATATATTTATACATATGTATATATATGTATACATAACTTATAAAATGTTTGCTTCCAACAGACATAAACAATTTCTGTCGTAAAACAGTTTCCTCTCCACGCACACGTCACGTGACTTACTCTTATACTTGGTCTAAAAACAGTAAATTATAATTATGTACTCTAACTATAACGCTCGTATTACGACAACAAACGAAACATATAACTACTGGATATTATTTATCACTACATGATCTACTGGTGCCAAATAGTATGCCTTACATATGCACATAAACATCACCCGGATAACATTTAACGCCCGGATAAATGTAAGCGCGACAGCGGGAGAGACTACGTCTAAGTAGTACACTCTGGAAGGAAAGTTTGTTAAATTGTGTTAAATGAATAACGATGTAATATTCCACAGAACTCTTACGTCTAAGCTACAGTTGCACTAACGTCAGTCCACGCGTCTACTTACAACTAGCAGCACAGATTCGCGCTCATAGTGTGCTTGGGCGAGTGATGGTTTTCGTCTGCTCCAGTTCTACACCAGCAGCTGACGCGGACGGGTGGATCTGCAACAACCGGAACACGACCGTGAGAGCGAGCGAACTGCACGGGCATACCCGGAAACACATATGACACAGCACGCTTTCAACAGCGAGCTGCCAAACCGCGGCTGACGAGTTACGTACAACAAAGGTTGCGTATTTCAGCTGATGCTGAAACAGATCCGTGCGCTAAGAAAAACTACTCAGATCATGTTCACATTTGCTCAGAAGTATCGTTCTTGTTTCGGTCGCAGCTGAATCTTCATAGACGCTGATGAAATCGTGCTGAGCTGGCGTCCACCGTGGATGATTATATTCGTAGAAAAGCCATGTCGTTTCTTTTGAGCCAAAAAAAGTGCATGCCTTTTCCGTGAATGTAATAGATTCTATGAAAATAGCATGATTTACACTAACACCTATTCTCCGAATGTGCAATGTGAATTTGAGTCAGTTTCAATGCCTGCATGTACACAGTAGGTTTTTCAGCGGTAAATAACGGACAGAGCTCCCCTCTTGTGATCGCTGGTTTTGTTAACCGCAGACGTTCTAAGCTCAAAGCTAAATATTGATCAGTTCGGTGACGGTGCAACTTAATTCATCAGCAGAGAATCGGCCTCCTTTGGGCGATCAACAGTAACGGCGACATGTTGGTTTAGCGCGCAAGAACCGTTTGACAGTAAACCGCGCGCCTGTTGATGTATCGCCCGTGTATGGCAATAGGACTTCGTACTCTATCGGGTAAATGCTGTTAATGTATCGGGCCTAGGGCAAACCTGACTACATACCAAAGACACACAATAACAATGGTCTGTTGAAAGACATGCGTAACAGATGAATAACAGTAGAATAAGGATAAGGATAAGGATGATTTTATTTTCCCAACAGCATTAAAAAAATACAAATTATGTATAATTATATACACACATACTCGTATTACATACATATACACACATACCGGCATATACAGTAATATTGAAATGTGAAATATACAATACAACTGAAAATATGCAATCAACAGAATATAGTATACATTTTGCAACAAAATGAAACAAAAACAGTTGCTGAGGGATGGGAGACTCCTATTAAGATCAAAACTGATCGCTATCATAGGAGCCACCCACAACAAATATTACTATTGTATCAAATCCTAGGATTTATATAACAAAATATAATGATTATGTTAAACATTAAAAAAATTTATGTAATTGTCTTCTCTTACATAATGTGTATGATGGTAGTTTCGTTGATGTAATGTGCTTTGTAATGTGTTGAGTTCGCGTGTACGAATGTACGCCTGTATGCGACTATACAAATTTAAAAGATGCATTTTTTATTAACTGTGTTTCTCATTTATAATATATTAATTTAATTAGCATATATAGCAATTTAGTATATTGCATGTGACGTAGTATTTTTGTAGCATGTGGTTTTTAGCATAATTTGAGAATCCTTTAAAACTATGGGTCACTATCTTATCTTTCACAAAATCAGGGATATTATTTATAACATGTGGTAAGTTATATTTAAGACACTTTTTTGCAAATTCATGTTTAGTTCTGAAGGTGTGTAGTTCAGTTGCTCTTCGAGTGTCATATTTGTGTGTGCTGGTATTTGGGGTTAACTGCCAATTTAATAAGTAAACGGGTAAATTTTGATGTTTGTATTTGAAATAAAATTTTAGTTCTTGTAAATTTAGCAAGTCTTCTACTTTTAGTATGTTGAGTTGTTTAAAAAGTGGTTCTGTATGTGAATTGTATTTACTTAATGTTATAATTCGCACCGCTTTCTTTTGAATTTTCGTTAATCTGTTTCCTTGGTAACCCCAGAATAACCGACCGATACATAACATTCGATCCGTCCTACATTTAATGCAGGGAAACCAGCCTACAGTGTATTTGGCCCGCTCTATCCCTAACGGGATAATCCCGGATCAATACTTCGTGTTTTCAGCAATGGAATTAGGCTGGAGCACGTAAGTAGAAAAGCTACAACCTGCAAATGTTTTTACGTTAGTGGTGAATATCGAACGCACACGCGAGTACAGTGTTACAAGCACGTAGTTAGTGTTTAAACAAACTATGGTTAGTACAGTTAGATGCCTAGTTAAACAGTGTACGAACAATTGTCCTCGTGTCACGACTTGCATGTGTCAATATGCTAAAGTTGCATTCAATACCACGAACATCTGATTGCCGAAAACCAATCATTGAAACAAATTTGGGTATTCGATAAAGTACGTGTTTCTTTTTCCACATATATCGTATTGGTTATAGAGCACTGGACTTTCATGCGAGAGCATCTCTGTTCGAATCCCACTGCTGCCGTTTCAAACCCATGGGCAAGTTCGATCATTCCAAACAATTAATACAACTCACCAACCTGTCCGACAGTCATATGCAAAACACCATCTTGAAGTCTGGATGCATCTGCAGCCGTCAAGAGAATTGTTTTCGATTTTACCTGCACACTTTTTCCAATTCGGCCACGGGATGCGTGCTGGAAACACTTCGAGCGAGCAGCAACACGGAAATAAAAAACACCAAGATACCGCCTACAGAGCGGGCAGCCTGGTTATCGGATATGACGGTCGGACAGGCGTGTGAACACTGTGTTACGAGGCCGTTGTGTTACGAGCTAGTGACACCTCCGACAGCTGGAGCTCCACGCCACAAGCCCACCGGGTGGAGACGGCCTAGAGAGGCGCCTCCTCCGGGTGCAAGACCCATGCAGTTGACAAGGGAGGGGGCTATCTCATGGGGCTATGACAGAGGGCTCAAGTCCACCCTTCCGGATATAATTATGCTTGCTCATGTGGGTTACTGAATGAACTGCCACAACTATCGTTCCTGGCTTCAAACTACATTAGTTATTAGTAAAACAGGGCCGTTTGTCACATCTACCGAATAACAGCCCATGGAACAATGGTACATTTCACGAGCGGTTCTGGCAGAAGATCTCTGTCGAGCTGCCAGTTGGCAACTAACATAACGTTTGCTGCAAAGGCACAGAAACATGCCGAAGGAAGCCAAATGGAATAGCTTTTTTATCAACAATCATTACCATTTCTATATTTGCATGCGCGTTTTCTCGAAATCGCGTTTTCATCAATAATTGTTCTAATGTCTTCGTTAACGTAGTGATTACTTACTATGTTTGCTAACGTGTTGATGGAAGACTCATTGCAAAAAGCCGTGTACTCCTCGTCAAATCCTTCCTCAAATCCGAGAATAAACGAGCACCCTAATATATTAAAGGACAAAATATAAAACCCATCATCCGTGCCGGCTAGACACTTTTATTTGCATTTCAATAACACCGCAGATTCCATCTCACACATAATCAATTTTCCATATCACACTTGCCTGGAACGGGTGTAGAATGTGGAATTATGGTCTCAGTCGGTCTGTGCGGATGGATAGGTGAGTTGAGTGAGTCTCGCTGTCACACACACCGGCTTTGACTGCTGCGGAAACGCGTGACTACGCCGGCGTTATGAGATTGTTGTAATCAATCATTAACCGTGTTCGTTTCATTTCATTTCATCCGGCCGGGAACATCGCGTAATTACTTTAACGTGGCGTTTTTCCTCATTTTCCATAGGTGTAAACAGTGGGGCAGCTGACCACTGGCTGGGAGAGGCACACACGGGTGGATTCACGGGGAAGGTAGCTGGAGTGGACATCTGAGGAGGGTACACTAGATACGTCGGTAGCAGATGCAGTGGCTCGGCGGTTAGACCACCGTTGTCGATCGAGTTTCGAATCCATTTACTGCAGTTTCGAATCTTATAAAAGTACAGGATCTTATACAGCGCAGTATTACAGTCCCTGAACAAATTCCTGTACCTAACGTCGATTATGTATTTTGGATGATACACTAATAACTTCCTTCTCTCTGGCTTTAATTCCAGGGGATGAACAAATCCCGCAAATGTGATATATATGTAGAAGCGTATAACCTGACACGGACTAGCTGATTGTAGACAAGGAAAACGCAGAAGAAAAACAATCGGTGCAGCATTCAATTGAGGTTAACCGAATACGGAGCAGAGACGGAATACTTGAGGGAGGAAGCAAGCTGAATCGATAAGACGTAACAAAATATGTATACGACAAACATCAGTTCGTTTTGTTATCGTAGGGAGTAACTCTAGAACCGTGAACGTGACGACGTTTCTTGCAGATCTGTTGCACGATGTTATTATAATGTTATCCCGCTGTATATTGATGCGTCGCGTGAAAGCGCACCCGTCTTTACATGCTGCAACAGTGTGCACTGCGCTCACATCACCTCTTACGTTTTCAGGTAACATCTTCCTGCTGTTTGTGTGTGTATATATAGGCGCATCCTGGTCTTTGTACGGATCACCTCGGCGGGGTGGGCTGGCATCGGGTCCGTGCCCTTTCGCCAGCTTTGTCGGAGACATTAGAGACAGCTGCATGCATGATTAACGTCGGGACTGTTTTAGCTGTGCGTGGTTCGTCGAACGAAGCCTTGGGGATCTGACGATACCTCGCGGCAGGTGTCGACTGACTAAGTATGCACCCTCTGACATGTCCCTTCCAACCGCCCGCTCCCGGCCCAATCACTCTCCCCTCGGCATCCCCACAATGCTCTCTTCATAGTGTCCTCGGGACCATGAACACCGCCGGAACGTAACGTCCAAAATATGGCTCACCGGTGCATGTTCTAGTAGTCAAGTAGTGCTTGTTTCCCCCTGTACTTATTGTACTGTAACTGTAGCAAACCATCAAAGTGCTTGTTTCCCCCTGTACTTATTGTACTGTAACTGTAGCAAACCATCAAAGTGCTTGGTTCCCCCTGTACTTATTGTACTGTAACTGTAGCAAACCATCAAAGTGCTTGTTTCCCCTTATACTTATTGTACTGTAACTGTAACAAACCATCAAAGTGCTTGTTTCCCCTTGTTCTTATTGTACTGTAACTGTAACAAACCATCAAAGTGCTTGTTTCCCCTTATTCTTATTGTACTGTAACTGTAACAAACCATCAAAGTGCTTGTTTCCCCTTGTACTTATTGTACTGTAACTGTAACAAACCATCAAAGTGCTTGTTTCCCCTTATACTTATTGTACTGTAACTGTAACAAACCATCAAAGTGCTTGTTTCCCCTTGTACTTATTGTACTGTAACTGTAACAAACCATCAAAGTGCTTGTTTCCCCTTGTACTTATGTAGCAGACCGTCAAAGTGCTTGTTTCCCCTTGTACTTACTGTAACTGTAGCAGACCGTCAAAGTGCTTGTTTCCCCTTGTACTTATTGTACTGTAACTGTAGCAGACCGTCAAAGTGCTTGTTTCCCCTTGTACTTATTGTACTGTAATTGTAGCAGACCGTCAAAGTGCTTGTTTCCCCCTGTACTTATTGTACTGTAACTGTAGCAGACCGTCAAAGTGCTTGTTTCCCCTTATACTTATTGTACTGTAACTGTAGCAAACCGTCAAAGTGCTTGTTTCCCCTTGTACTTATTGTACTGTAACTGTAGCAGACCGTCAAAGTGATTGTTTCCCCTTATACTTATTGTACCTTAACTGTAGCAAACCGTCAAAGTGCTTGTTTTCCCTTATACTTATTGTACTGTAACTGTAGCAGACCGTCAAAGTGCTTGTTTCCCCTTGTACTTATTGTACTGTAACTGTAACAGACCGTCAAAGTGCTTGTTTCCCCTTAAACTTATTGTACTGTAACTGTAGCGAACCGTCAAAGTGCCTTAACTAGCAGTACTTGTTCGGCAACAAAGATATAACTAGAGCAATCGTAATGCAAGCCCTTTCAGCGCACTTGTTCTGCAGTTCAATTAACGTGGTTAAAACGTAAAAGGTACATGTGCTAGTAGTGTTTGTTCCGTAGAGTCATTAAAACAATAACCGCAGCCAAAACATCCACATATATAGACCCTGCCTGCCATCGCAGTGCTTATTCTACAGTGTCTTTATGCAGTATACAATAAATGTAACCCCGAATGTGACATTCAAATTGCCTGTCCCAGTATAGTGCTTGTTCAACGGTGTTCTTAAAACAACGATCGTAACCAGAACGTAACAAAAAGCGCCTGCTTTGGTATATAACGCTTGTTCAACAATATCCAATTCGAGTAGCAACTATGATCAGAACGTAACATTAAAACTGCCTGTCTCAATACAGTGACATAAGAATCACGCAATATTGGGCAGGCATTTTAACGTTACATTCTGGTTGCTACTCTGGTGTCCTTGATAACAAACATGGCTGCTCCTCTGAAACGTCTGCGGAGTGACACGAACGTTACTATACACCACCATCGTCCAATGCTCCTTCTCTTGACAGTGAGGTCGTTTTTTACCGCAAAACTGCAAATTGTTTAATGGACACCGGTATAACACCTCTATACGCACACTGTTAGTCTCGTTAAAATAAATGGTGCCGCCGCTTGAACAGAGTACGCGTGGGAATTATGGTGGCTGCTCGGCTCGCGTTAATGCTGCCTGCGTAATGCAACCAACAAAAACGCGAAGGATGGCGGTCGGTGCATAATTAAGAGGAGCGATTCCAAGAAACGGCGTCTGAAGCAAGCGAACTGTTTGTCGATGTCTTGCTCATTTATTAAACATAACACATATGACATTCAAACGCCATTATTCCCCGTGTGCGTATCATTTTTTTGTGAAAGGGGCGATCAGCCGCAATTGAAGTGGTGAAATGTCAAAAGGCTCAAGTGCATCCACTACACAACAAAGTCAACGGGTGTCGTGTCGGATATATACGACGATGAATTAATGGCGTAACTTGTCGGGTTTTAATGTTTTACTTTTTTACGGGTACTGGTATCTGGTGGCCATCCACTAGCATACATTTCAACCAACTACTTCTGCGCATGCGGTTGTGGCAACTTGTGAACTAGACAAGCATATATTTGGACCCTTCCTTAAATGTTGACCCAGGAGTTTGGATTAAAATCACTTCACGTTCACACATCTTCAACCATGCTGGACACAAAACAGACCTTCAATCTTTTGTCAAGTTTGCTTGTTGTTTTGCTATGTGTGTGAGTCGTTTTGACGTCGGTGGTAACAACGTCAAAGAAAGGAATTGCGTTGACAAGGACTGTGCATATAAAACACTGCCAACGTTTGTCAGTCTGATCAAATAAGCGATTCTGTTCACGCAGTGTCTCTTACTGCTCAAGTATAAACAACGCGATTGTGGCGATGTCACAGCACCAATCGTTGTCTGTAGCAATGAATCATGATGTCGCGCAACATCCCGTGGACAACCGCATTAGTGATGAAATGGGTACCCGTCATACTGTATTGTATTATTCATTTATAGATGCACGTCACTAACTGCGTATCACGGATGACAGTGAGCATTTGATGCATGCAACGATATCGTTCAATAATATTTCAAAAGTATTACAAAAAACCGCTATTGCTATGTAGGCACTTTCTGACTAATACTACCACCACCACCACCACCACCACCACCACCATTACCACCACCACCACCACCACCACTACTACTACTACTACTACTACTACTACTACTACTACTACTACTACTACTACTACTACTACTACTACTACTCCTACTCCTACAATATTTCCTTAGCCAGATGGACATTACAACCTCTTCCTGTCCCCGTCCTAGGCTGTTGATCGATGGTCCGCCGCCGAGTGGAGAGAGACCGACCACCTGCTCGCGGTATTGTATCATTAGCCGTAGGCGACGACCGACTCGTGTAATTAAACACACAATCCTCCCAATTTGGCGGTCCCACTTCGTCTCTCTCAAACCAATATATCTTACGTGTGCTTTGTCTGTCTCTGGTCTGTCTGTCTCTCTATGTGTATGTCTGTGAATGTCTGTGTTTGTTTGTCTCCCCCCTCTCTCGTTCACTCACTCACTCACTCACTCACTCACTCACTCACTCACTCACTCACTCACTCACTCACTCACTCACTCACTCACTCACTCACTCACTCACTCACTCACTCAAATAATCACTCACTCACTCACTCACTCACTCATTCACTCATTCACTCATTCACTCATTCACTCATTCACTCATTCACTCATTCACTCACTCTCTCTTTTCTCCTTCTCTCCTCTCTCCTCTCTCCTCTCTCCTCTCTCCTCTCTCCTCTCTCCTCTCTCCTCTTTCCTCTCTCTTCTCTCCTCTCTCCTCTCTCCTCTCTCCTCTCTCCTCTCTCCTCTCTCTTTGTCACCCTTTCTCTATTTCTTCATCTCCCTTTTTCTTCTACCTTCTTCTTCCCCTATTTCTCGGTCTCTCTGCCTCCGCCCCTCTCGCCCTCTCCCTACCTTTATTCTCGGTGTGCCTGTGCGTCTGTGCGTCTGTGCATATGTCAGTCAGTCAGTCAGTCAGTCAGTCAGTCAGTCAGTCAGTCAGTCAGTCAGCCAGCCAGCCAGCCAGCCAGCCAGCCAGCCAGCCAGCCAGCCAGCCTGCCTGCCTGCCTGCCTGCCTGCCTGCCTGCCTGCCTGCCTGCCTGCCTGCCTGCCTGCCTGCCTGCCTGCCTGCCTGCCTGCCTGCCTGCCTGCCTGCCTGCCTGCCTGCCTGCCTGCCTGCCTGCCTGCCTGCCTGCCTGCCTGCCTGCCTGCCTCCCTGCCTGCCTGCCTGCCTGCCTGCCTGCCTGCCTGCCTGCCTGCCTGCCTGCCTGCCTGCCTGCCTGCCTGCCTGCCTGCCTGCCTGCCTGCCTGCCTGCCTGCCTGCCTGCCTGCCTGCCTGCCTGCCTGCCTGCCTGCCTGCCTGCCTGCCTGCCTGCCTGCCTGCCTGCCTGCCTGCCTGCCTGCCTGCCTGCCTGCCTGCCTGCCTGCCTGCCTGCCTGCCTGCCTGCCTGCCTGCCTGCCTGCCTGTCTCTCACTGTATGGTGTACACTTATGCGTGCGTGTCTCTGTGTCAGTCTGATTACTGGCGACAGAAAACGCCACACTTAGCCGCTGCCTGCTGACTCAGTCACAGCATATAGGGGATGTTTTTCACCGCTGCTCTTGCCTTGAAGTCTTACACTAGGGACTACCGCTTTGATGTTCCAGCAGTCAACGACTTGGTGCATCGTGGGACGCCCTCATCATACTAATAACAGAGCATAGACGTCCGAAGGTATCAGCTGCTATACGCTATGCACACCTTGCAGTGATAACATTGTAATAACATACCGCGGGCCATAATCACAGGTTGCCTTCGTCAACGCGTTCCTTTGCTTTGTGCGGTTTTGTCTGCACGGTTTTTGTTACCTGACACCGTTTACAGTGGCGCTAAAACACCAGAAGCTGACTAGATGATAAAAACGACAGTGTCGAAATATCCGCGGACCTGGGCCGCACTTAGACACAATGTGCATGTAGTTTTGTTTACTGCATAGGGCGAACATTGGACCTTGTGTGGAATGGTGTGTAAAAACATGGTTCCTGTCATTACGTAAGCATCACTCTCGCTGCGTCAATGGTGTAATGATTGAAGTCAACGAATCGAATCGAACATCTATTTTACGATGACTCGTCTCGCGTGCATGTAAATAAAAACGTAGTTATGCGGACCTTTCGGCTCTAGTTCATAGGATCCGGCACCGCATGAACCTCGAGTGTAATCAGAGCTGACGGCGGTACATGTGTATAACACACCCTGGTAGTGAGGTACACACTGTGGCTGCTTGTAATAGACATACATTTCGACTTCGAGAACACACTTTGTTTTACCAGACACACCGAGAAAGACATCAGCTTTACAAAGCGGACTGTACACCATTGCACGCAAACGAGAAAGTAATCCAATCCGGTGTAACTGGCCCAGATTTGTTTTGTGCCGTGAATGAATGTCTACCAGGATCGTGCCAGAAGTAAGCGATGCTATTAAGGTGATTTGCCTTAATAATACGTTCAAGTGACACTTGTTAACTTTTTGAATACATATCAAGAAGCATAACTGTAATGACTCGTGTGCAGTTATGTTCACAAACAAACAAGAAGATCAACCAAAAGTCGCCTAATCTTGGCGCGGCAACATGATTCGGGGTCATAAAGTCAAAGAGGCACGCTTGCGCGGTACGCGAAAGCCTACTGCTGGCACGGGGTACTTTCGGCCCGTGACACCGGTTCTCTCCACCTAACAAATCACCGCCGTGTTCGCGGGGTCGAAGCATTATCTACAGTCGTCATTCACAACGAATGTAGCACTTTCGTCTGCACTTGAATGACACTAACGAGAACGCGACACAACATTCTCGTCCCGTGAACAGACTATGTTGGTTAGAATTGCAGCAACGGTGCTATTTAAAGAAGCCCTCTTAGCAACGCATAAAAATATAGAAAACTGTACACCGGTCCGTCAGAAGGAAGACAACGACGAGTCTTATGATAAAACCTATCTTTGGAAAGTAGCGAGAATAATACCATACAACCGACATGTCATTACGTCCAAACCATTGAACAAAACCCTATGCACACATTCCATGTTACGATTAAGAAAGAAAGGCACTAAGTGCAACCATGTAAACATCGCTATACCCTGTTTTTTGTTGTGCCTAGAGAGTTATCAGGGTGGGACGGCACAGCGCTGAAGTGACGCAACACGGAGAAGGGGTGTAATTTATGTGTTTACACGATAAGGGTTTGGAGAAGCAGGAATGGTGAGATGAGGCGGTATACTGGCTCTCGCATTCCTCGTATTTCGGGCGTGGTGCCGCTGCCCCCGTGAATCACACAGACTTCGGACAAACGGGAAAACTACGGCTAGTCTTGCCAACAGTGCGTCACGTCCAACCACAGTGTCGCCTGCGTGCACACATCTGGTTCGTCGTTGGTGGACAAGAAACATTTGACATTGCATGTTTGTCACGACCGTAGAAAGTAGGATCTGTAATAGAATCCAGCGTAATACAGAATAAATGGCTTTGTATATTTACGCTATAAATGTGTGACCATTTCCTAATATTTAACATTACTCAACTAAAATGCAGTGTAAAGAAATACGCTCCGTATGACAGGTGGACAAAGAAAACATCGACTTGTTGAAAATCCATTAATTGAGCGTTTCTATGTTTGAACATCCATGCACTGTCAATTCTGTTTCTAAGAATAGAATATTCACTTGTACAATAAGTAGAACATATCTTCCAGTCACTTTGTTCACGATAATTATTTTGGATGCAAACTACGTGAGCTATGGCGAACCATACAAGTAGACAATCTTCACGAGGTATGCCTCAGGGCTCTGGAATACGGGTGCAATTTAACGTATAAATGGACGACAATGGGCGCAATTTGAGACACAAATGGACAACCGGTGTCACTTAGCGTGTAAATGGGCAATGGGTGTCATTTATGGAGCAATATAAAACACCTTAATATGTAATCTTAGCGCTGACAGCTACGTGTCGTGTTTGGTGACAGTTTCGACGAACTGACGGCTTCCGGGAAGATGTGAAGATACGAGGACTGATGCCACGAGGGCCTTAGCAGGAACGACGTCATATTTTGCAGCGTGCATGCATTATCGGGGTGTGTCGTGCACATGTCACGTGTTGCTATTTAAGGGCGTGGACGGATTCCTTGTCGCACACGTGGACAGCGCGTGATTATAACCAGATTGCGCAACAGCGATGAGAACGGACATCTCGTGATACTGCATAACATGAATTCTTGGAGGCTGGACATTTCATAGGCGTAGCATCATCGTCTCTCGTCGAACAAAGTTTAATTATATACATTTTAACAAGACATGAATTACGGTCATCTTACAACTTGCGCATTTGTGTTTGACTACATCCTTACTATGACTGAACTGAGTCTAACCGTTGTCACGACTGAACACATAGGCCGACTGCATATGTCAGTTCTATGATTGTAAATTCATAACTCCGCTACATTAAAAGACGTTCATCCTGAATTATGAACCAAAACTGTCATTACCAAAGATCCAAAGATAAACGTACTGTTTCCAAAATAATCCTTATCGCCACATTATCGTCAGCCATCGCTAAATGTACATGTGGGCCTATTTACTGACTGCTTAAAGTGCGATGCAAAGTAATGATTACGCAACATTTTCATATAAAGAACTAATCAAACAGGAATCACGAACGTTGCTCTTATTATGCTCTGGACGGCAAACTGTGCACTTTTTAAAATCAATTACCGATTGTGGGGGGAAAGTCGAGACCATTAAATGGCATTACGATTAATTATAATGTAACCATGTTCCAAAAAATTGCATGTCCAACATACGCGCGAGAAAAGAGAGTGAGGGGACAAAGGGGGTAGCTCCCCCTAGTAATTTCGCTGGGGGGCAGACACATGGTTTTGTCCCCTAAGTAAAACTGAGCATGACGGTGGTTTTTGGCGAGTCTCAATTGAGGGGGAGTCGAGGTTTCTGGTGAGCTTTAAAAATTGTGAACGGCTTCGTGAAAAATAGTCAACAGCACCCCCTCCGTATTATGATTCGACAGTGGTGCTGAAACTCCGGCTCTGCCCGCCCAATATTAATGACAGTGATGTCCAAACCACATATACTCCTTTGATTGGTGTTCCTCACGGACAACCGCCAAAGACGTTGCTTTGAACGTTGGCCGTTTTCATACCCAGACGGCGGGCGTTGACAGGCTAGCCAGGCGTCGAGTGACCGCAAGAGGGAAAGTTTACAAACACCGAGCCGCACTTGAACAGCCATATCCATCGCAGATGTCCGGGATAGGCGGCACCTGTCAAGCACGTAACTACCCGGTCAAGTGATCGTTCTAGTTCCCCGTTCCGCTGGGAATCGACTGGGAACATACTGCCTAACCCAACCCAGCAATGTCAGAATAATGCCCTGAGAGTACCGAACATACCGACCGACTAGTGTCAGTTTTCATCGTTATGTTAAAAGCACCTGTATTCACCGGTGGCAGTTTAATGGTTCGCCTGAAGAGGAGTTCCCCGGAGCTCGTGAAAGACGAATGACACAGTCGTCTCAAGGGCCGAGCGACTGACGTCGTTCACTACCCCCGAGGCTGATACAGATCCGAAGGCGCTGCGTGCCCTAGTGGTTTCACATAGCCGCGAAGACACTCTCGTAATTAGCTTTGCAAATTTTCTTGCAAAGATTTGCTGTTTTACAAGGATCGCTTTGGGCAGAGCAACCTGTTACCACAACTACAACTACCCTGCACTGATGCAATCGTCACGGGATTTTGGCTATCAATATCTGCCACCTGCCCAGTTTCCTTTTCGGAGAGCATTTCAGCTCAACTGTCCTGAGTCGAGGCCATTGGTTCAAATCCGTACACCTAAATGAAAATGTTCAATACAGACTCTGATTAAAGCAAACATTGTTTAAAGTCGAACCCTAAGCAAAGTGGATACATTGTAATTATTATCATTCTAGTAATGATAATAATAGTAGGGTAACTTCTTTTGTGGAAACCAAACTAATTCTAGTAGTAACAATATTATTATTATTATTATTAGTAGTAGTAGTAGTTTTAGTTGTAGTAGTAGTAGTGGTGGTAGTAGTAGTAGTAGTAGTAGTAGTAGTGGTAGTAGTAGTAGTAATAGAAAGGTTATTATATATTTATTACACATATTTTGCGAAAAACCAAGCTCATAGGCGCGTCAATACAAAAGGGTTACTCAATCTAAGAATCGATAAGCCATATTAAAGTCGACTTTCTTTTGCCAGCACAAAACCAGAGAGATCAAGCCACATCACAACCAGCAAATGTCACGATCTACGTCGCATTTCAAAAGCTACTTCCAACATCTACCCCTGGATTTGATCCTGGGGCAGACCCTGGAAGCATAAAAGGTTTGACGATGCAAATTGGTTTGGCGTAATACCCTTGAGAACAAAGTGACAAGACATGACGCAAGATTTGATTTTGTCAAGACGGCTATAGGTCATCTGGTTTCGACCGAGCTTATGTGGCATTTTGATTGGCGGACTTGCCGCTGCATCCATTGACGAGTAATTAAGCCATATAATTAACGAGAATAAATGGGATATTCGCTCGAGATTAACTGTGCACACACTAATGGTCCAGCGACCGGTTGATTGAGTGGTCATTGTAGATGATCACACTAGTGGACAGTCAAAGTCGAGTGACCGTCACATATAATTGCTGACTCTTGGCAAATGACCGTAGGTTTCATAAATAGGTGAATACGTTAAACGAACCACACGCGCGCGCAGATGCATGTTTGCATGCTGCGTTCGTTTACAGAAACCTCTTACGTGATTGGTCCGTATACCACGCGCAATGTAATAATCATTCTGCTCTTCAGGAATTCGTCTTGATAGCGTGAGAGCCCAACGGCTAACATGGTCAAGAATAGACTCACTCACAATGGTTTATGCAGCGATCAACACGCTGGGTGACTGGTGTAGATCAAACACAACTCGCTATCAAAGGACGTGCGGTGAGATTAAACTGCTTCAAACAAGGACCTTTTGATGGATTGCAACTCAGTTCTGACCAACAAATCAACACCAGACTGTCAACTGATGTCATATCACTACGTCCACACAAGTCTAAGGTTCCAAGGTTGCGGTAACAACATGTGGCTGGATAACGCAAAGCAACAATGAATATTTGATAAACGGTTCGTGACATAGGGAACATATTATGTGTACCTGTCTATCGTAAAAAGACGTATAACGCATGTCTGTTTACTCGCATCCGCTACGATGCTGGCGTTGATAACAGTATGATCTACGCACAAAGAACCACCAGTCCGCGGCTAAAGGACGGACACCTTGAGCAATATAGGCTATATAAATCGACGTCTGGTGACGCCAAGTGCTAAATGTGTAAAAACGCGTACCGGCAAACACTTGGTTTGACAGCGGTGTTACTCGGTTACAAAGCCCGCATTGATGTCTGATAACTGTTCCTATCACCACGCATTGATGTCTCATAACTGTTTCTATTACCACGCATTGATGTCTGATAACTGTTCCTATCACCACGCATTGCGGTCATCTCGTCTGGCAAATTCGAACATAGACGAGCAAACAACGAACCACAGCGAAGTAAGATGTGTCGACGCGGTTGTTTTTAGATAATGTGTAACATGCCTCCAAAAATAGAAGTCCAGCAGAACGTATTGCATGTGTGTGCCGGATATTCGGATAGGCAAAAACAGCACTGCCACTGGGGAACAGGCGAATGCCCTAATTACATTCCCAAATGGTGACCTTGTTCCGCATCTCTGCCTCCTTGGAAATGTTTTCTTGCCGTTATCTCCAATCTCTGACAGCCTGTCCGACTTCATTGGAGATTAATATTCGTGAATCTCGAATTTTCGCGAAATCAATTCTCTCAAACCTGATAATCTCCTGATGTTTCCCAATCCTACATCCAGATTATAAATCTTACGACACCCAACCTGATCTATCGGCCGGTTGCATGCAACGGTCAGCGAATGGCAATTGCTCAACACTTTAATACACATGTGTACGCGCAACGTTAAATGGGTTCACTTCATAAAGCACAGTTATTCCAAAATCACATTTGACACACCATGACATACCATTTAAGGGGAATGCATATATTCATTAGTGATATAAAGCTGGACGACTTGATCCTCTCGATAAATTACATGCGAAGTCACGTCACGTACGACCAGTACTGCATATATGCATAACGGTCAGTGCTGGGACAGTTTAATCCTTTCTGTTTACGTCGATTGCTCGTGTTCACGTACGCACAATACATCCTTGCATGGGAATCTTGCTTTCAAAGAAGGCATACATCTAACAGAATTGCGTTCATTCGTTTGAACAAGCATAGCATCCGTTTTACGTCAGCATTGTTTGGTAACATTAACTGCGGTAACGCGTATTGCATTCGAAAGGCACCACAGCCTTTTAGTAGATGAAGCCGGTTCGAATGCAGACTCAGAGCGGTACATTCTTAACAGAATCGGAACATTACAAGCAACATAAAATAAATCGGAGATTTAATATTACACAAATATACTCACACGAAGACAACTGCAGTGTGCAGAATGGCATATCTATGTGGTATTTCGATTCAATAATAAGATTTACTGGAGCAGTTTATGTTACCACAAACGGTAGAAACGGTGTCGTTTATATATGACTGTCTTTATGTTGTGGGTGGCTTCCAACCGTTGACACGCTTTAACTGTTAGGGCAACAACGGAGTCGCTAGTGACATTCCTTATCGATTGGCGCACTTTAGCTCTTACAAAAAATGCAAGTGACATTCTTTATCGATCGGCACACTTTAACTGTTACAACGACGAATCTAGTGACATTCTTTATCGATCGGCACACTTTAACTGTTACAACGACGAATCTAGTGACATTCTTTATCGATTGGCACACTTTAACTTAGGACCTTCACAATAAATTGATTGCAACAATGAAAGCTTCCCCGGATTCGTAGAAATGGTGTTTGTATCACTGGGCCTAGAATGGCGGCGCGTATGTTGGGGCCTTGTAAGTGGTTCGATGTGGTTTAATACGTCTACACGTGGCACGCATGTTTTAGTACAAACTGCTCCATATTACAATCATTATCTCTCCGCAAAATGTCCAACAATTTAAGCGTTACAACCCTAGTGGCTAAAATACCGTCACTTCTTGGCAAACAAAATCACCGAAGTAGGGTAACAAGTTAGTGTCTAGGCGCTACATTCTACTTCCGGAAGTCTGACCTCACAAACATCCATGCTGCACAGCGTTGTGGGATCTCATCTCGTATTTCCGCGTCCGGTGAGCGATATTAGGGCACGGCGATCGTCGTGACGCACACAGTGCTGTCAGCACGTCGTCGATTTAATCAATAACACCCTGGACGTGCGTATTCAAATACACACATCTGGGAAGTAAACCATTTCGCGAAGGATTACTGGCAATTTTATTAAGCTGTCGCTCGGCCTGAAAGATCAACCGATCCCTTTGACTACGTACGCCTCTGTGGATCCGACAGACACGGCCCTGTACACGGTGTCAAATGGGTTGGCTTCTGGCTGGGCGCATGAGTGCCTGTTATGCCAACACAATTAACTGTTCCGATAATGTATGAACTTTATCGTGGAGCTCTGGACCCCTTCACATCCAGGTAGACAAAACAGGTCACCTCAAGCCAGTAAATAACACCGGTGTTAAGATCATTAACAGTATGTTTTATTTGTTGAGATGAAGAAAGGCACGATCGAAGAAATGAACGGACGGACGAACGAACGAAAGAAAGAAAGAACGACACTACAATACATTAAACTACACTACACTACACTACACTACACTACTCCACAGTACACCACAACACAACACTCCATATTACACTAACACAATACTACACTTCACCACTTGTGTACCAATCCACTTACATACGTATACAATGTACTCACACGAACTATTCTCTTCTCCAGGACATGTACAGTGCTCTTACCCGTCCAGAGACACGTCTGACTGACACGCACAGCTCAGCCGGTAGATATTTAACTTTTTACGGTAACTCCTCGACTGAATCGGGAAGGAGACGTAATGACAGGCGAGAGTCGAAGTGACACACGCCGCGCCGCTTAGCCACGATGACTTCGACGCCCGCGCACGCTCAACAAAGGACACGCTTCGCGAACCTCCGGGATGACGCCGTACTGAACAACGTATGTCTAGTTTTTGTCTGCCAGTGGGCTCTGCGCAGGAAAAATCTCGACGTATAGTCACGTGTAGTATGTGGTATAATATCAATAAAACACAATCTCATGTAGTATGCGGTTTACTATCAATGGATCCAGCATAAACGTGTCATGCCACTTTCTATCAAAAGAATAATCTCGCAATAATTGCAAAAAATAGTTATCTAGGAGCGAATCGAAGCTCGCGTGATAGCAATAATCAAACCAACCATTTACAGTAGATAATAGAGATCATTGCAGATCATATTATGCTTAATCTATGTTGTTGTCATCGGTTTATCCCATTCAAGGCAACTTATTTCCTACAAGACAACATCCAGCAAATAATAACCTATATTCGTCTTATGACAGTGTTCAACCCCACTCTGGCTCAGACAATCACCGTCTGTGCAGTGTGCATAATATATGCAGCTGCAATCCTTTTTCCTAGCCTCAATTATACAGACACTATTATAGTGGCACCACCGTTTGTTGCATACGTGGGAGCCTGCAATCACTTATTACGTTTCACTGTGACGGATTAGATTGGTTACCCTATTACAAGTAAACACAAAATGACGTCTGAGACAACTCGTTGATGCAAACACAGTTCGTCCATGTAGAACATACTAATAAAACACAAGGCTGAGCAAAACGGGTTGAACGAGTTGTCGTGATAAGAATGCCAGATGTAGACACCATAGTTGGATAACATATGATAAACACAAAACAGATTTAGGTCATACCGAACACACGTCAAACTCAACCGGATACAGTCCAGCCGCAGTAACGAAGGCGATTGCCATTGACCAGCCGGCTGCGATGCACGTCACGCTGGGCATGTCTGTGCACTAACTCGCACGTGCACGGCGTACGAAGTGACACGCGGTTGCACGGTGAATATGACGAGTCCACTCTTCCCTGCAAGCATCCTTACGACGACTATCGGGTATCATTGATTCCAGATGCTAACTAATGTTGTTTTAATTAGTCTGGCATCGACTCCAGCCACCCGGATCCGACGGAATGCCCCGGCAGGCGGGGTGGAGGGCCGTTAGCGTTGATGGAGGGACATTAGCGACTCACTGGTGTCAGGTGTGGGTTCACGAAGGTTTCAGCTGGCAATAATCATAGGGGGCGTATAGGTAAAAACCGTGTTTCTTTCGTAATGACAGGAGAGGGACTTGTGGTGATTTGTTTGGCGTTTGGCGAATGTCTGTTCAGTAGTGGCATACGGGACAGTGCGATGGTGTGTACTGCTAGAGTTAATGTCAACAGTGTTAGACGCCTCACGCAACAGTGACCAGAGTAAAAGCTCTACACAAACCTTTCAAAAGACTACGCGTTTCCGAAGAGTTGGCCTGTATGATAAAAAAATACTTTCTATATAACTGCACATCATCCTACATATTAATTATTTTAAACGAAATTCACATTTGGGTGGCTGGCCACGTGTAACGACTTACACTAACCACGATACCAAAACGTCCGAATTCGCGAGCTGAGATTCAATCAAGTCGTTTTTACGGATGACGTAATTAGTTCCTTTTGGTGTTCATACTTCTCAATTATGGATAACAAAACAACAAGAGAATACTGAAGTAAACAGTATCCGCCTTCCCGTGCGTGGGTCGAGCCCCAATGCGGATACATTCTTTGACATCCGTCAAAATGGTGATCCATGCAAATGGTATTCGGCTGCATAGTCCCACTTGCGTCTCAATTGGCTTTGGGTAGACATTCAGTATCGCTATCCTTGAAAGTTCTGTTTGATTGTCTGTACAACATGTTAGGAATTCATTCACATAGTGGAAATGTTGCTCTGGGGATAAATATGCGTGGTGATGTTCTATTTGCAAAGGGAGACATGATCAGTTTGCGGGAAAATACAGCAGTACGTATGCCAGAGGTTCGACTAAGATGATTTGCCTGTATTCCCTTTGATACAACGAGACATGTCCTGCGTACACGTAGGTACATCGAGACATGTCCTAGTTGTGCAAGGCAAGGGTAACTCGTGCAAAAATATAGCGAGACGTGTCCTATTTGTGCAAAACTGCAGCGATATGCCTCCTGTTTGTGCAAAGCTACAGCGAGACATGTCCTGTCTGCACGGGGATACAGCGAGACATGTAATGTTTGCACGGGGATACAGCGAGACTTGTCCTGTTTGCACGGGGATACAGCGAGACTTGTCCTGTTTGCACGGTGATACATCGAGACATGTCTTCTTTTCATGGGGATACAGCGAGACATGTCCTGTTTGCACGGGGATACAGCGAGACATGTCCTGTTTGCACGGGGGGGGGGGGTACAGCAGTTTGTATGTTGATACATCAAGACATGTGATGTTTGCACAAGACAGAGCAATGTATGTCCTGTTTGTACATTGCTAGAACGTGGCATGTCCTGTGTGTACGATGGCACAGCGAGACATGTACTGTTTGCGCGGGGATACAGCGAGACATTTAGTGAGGATTCAGCTACTTTTCACGCTTACGCGAAGAGGCAACAAAACACATCGCAATCGAATATAGCTGACATTCGCAACGTGCTCTATGTATTATTTACTGCGTTACCGACTGTGGGTAGGTGCAGGGGCCACACGGAAGCACGTCAGATAAATATTCTTCTCAAACAATATCCGACAAAACGACAATGTTCCCCATCGATCATGGTTTTATCAGCAGTAAACGAAACAATTATATAGCACAAAATCCAATAACGCACACGCTCGGCAGTTAAATCGAGGCACTTCCGTCTGTGTGCGCTGATATAATTATTGCGCCTACAAACACACGTCTGATTTATGCGAAAAGATCAGGCAGCGATCGTTATCATGGAATACCAACGCAATGTTTGGTTTATTTACGACGGGTCCGGGGAAACATAAAAAATCACATACTGTGCGGAACCAATTTGCGTTTGCAACTTCGCATCGCAGAGACCCGGCAATGCGGAATACACAAGACAAACCGTCACGGACAGGTCTGTTGATAATCGCTGAAGTTAAATACCGCTGTTGGTTCGTAAGTGGTCCTCTGACAATAGTCCGTAAGTGGTCCTTATGACGGAACCGTATAAATAGCATCCTGTGTTTACGAATATTTATCTGCCGTCAGTGCTGGTATGAATAGCTTTTCACCCTCGCAGTACATTCACTCACGGATGAACATTTTATAAGAGTTTTTCCATCATAATACAACTGCAGTATAGTATATAATTGTCACCTGATGCCACTTTTGCCTTATAATAGATATTATTTTGCATATACTTGTACTTCTACGGCTATATACATTATGGTATGGTTCTGTTATCTAATTTATGAACATTTGAATATATATTTCAGCAAATGAAACAAGTATTGATTGATTATAATTTGTAATTTTATATTTTATACTGTTCGTGAAGAGGGTCTGGTATAGGCGAAGTGCCTAGAGGGACAGCGACGTGGAGGTGGGAAGGTGACCCTAATTAGAAGGTATTTACGTTTGCCTTTTGAACACATTCAGCGACTGGAACCTAATTAATGCCGCTGACCGAGCAGTGTCGCCCCAGCTACGCGTGGGCAGCGCCAGCCAACTCTAACAGGTAATGGGATTACTCAATGTGACAGACAATCAACATGACGTGGGCGGAAGGGATGAATGACGTCACACACCCCGTAGGACACGGCTGACATTCCCATCTGTGAGTGCGCGCTGGGTCTGCGCACTTTAAACTTTCCTCCATAATTAAATTAGCCCATAGCTAGATTATAAAAGCGTGCTACCATGTCGCACTCAATACAAGAATACTTGTTCGTTGTGTCACTAAATTAATCTGAGACGAGTGAAAAAAACGAATTGAGGAGTAACGTTAATGACGGTTAAGGCAAAGCCACAGAATAAAATTATCATCGAACAGAATATGTTACTGGCCAGTGTCAATAACGCAAGGGGTTTCTGCGAGACCTCCGCGCACAGCTATCTTACATCCGACCAGTTTTTGTTGTTATAGAATAGAATAATATTCGTACACCATGTAATCGTTCATCGGTCATAGAGAGTTTATGTGGAGACATGTCTAACACCGATGAGAAGAACGACATCACGGTTAGCAATATAACTATTTTATAACTATTACTGTTATAACTCACAGCTAAAGTAAACCAAACAAACCAACATATAATACTAATGAGAATGCATATGTAGATATTAGTATTCACGTTTGGCGGCTTTTGAGATTAACATCACACGTCATATAGTTCTCACAGCCGGAACGTTTCCGCCCGACCATCAATGCAATCACTGCTCACTCGTCAACGAGCAATCACAAACGCATCATTATAACGTGCGATTTATTGCTACGACATCATTGTTTTTATAACGACCATGTCGCGCTGGCAGATTACTAGCGAGCACCCTAGGCTTTCACACAACACCAGCGGCAGTTTCAAAACTAACTCCCTCTTGTCTAACCAATAATCGCTGCAGGTGTTATGTAGGCATATGCCGACGAGGAGGATCCGATACATCAACGTCGTGCCAGCTAACTCCACGGGAGAAATGTTTGAGTTCACAGCGGCAGGACAATTTGCGCCGACGTGGAAGGAAGAACTACTTCGCAATAAAAAAGCCACGTCCCCGTCTTCCCCGGTTTGATTAATGGAGTAATCCATCATATAGATCTAAAATCCTCACTAACTGCCTGCGCGTGAGTTATCTACAGACAATACCTAACATATCGCTTATTATTATCACACGATTTCCTTGCATTTTCAAGGCATAAAGAACAAATTTGAAACATAAAAATGTTATCACTTCTGTGGATTTTAAACAGTATATTCGAAAACTAAACCACACGTGTCATCAGTTAAATCCGGACATTTGAACGCAATCATCCGACACTGAGGCGTGAGCGACGAACGCGTCATATGTCAAACGATGTTTATTCGCAAATCGTACGTCTTACGTCTTTCGTTTTGACACGTGCCGCGGTAGCGCCCTTTCTGCGGTTTCACGGGGTAACACCCTTTCTGTCGTTCCCTGATAACAGTTTTTGTTTCCTTGATAACAATCTTTCCACGAACTGAAACTGGCTTTGTGCCCACCGCCCTCAGGGCGTTGTTGAGTTTACGAAGCTGACTAATTTTAATGACGTAAGATAATTTAAGACAATTGCTCAAGCTTGATATAATTACTCAAACTGAACATAAAGGTCAACAATTTGTGAACGTTCGATGTAGTTAATCAAATTAAGCATTCACTAGACACGTCGTATGTCATGTGGTCTCCCATTGAGACATCCTATCGTAAAATAGTTAATAATGTGTGTTCTTCGCCGCTTCACTGTACGGATTATGGTTCGAATTTTATTTTTTTTGTATAATACTTTGAACCCGTGAACCATTGTGCGCAGTTAATTCATATGCGGAATGTAACAATGATGTGTACAAAATAAAATATATGGTACATACATATATATATATATATATATATATAATCCTAAATAATAAATAGTTAAAAAGACAACATATATTATTAAGACCCTCTGGTTAAAACACAGTTATTATAATAGTTAAGGCTAGATTTTTTTTATTAAAGATACGATTATGGTCAAGGCTTTTTACATCGAGGCTCTCTCGTTCTATGCCGCAGTGTACGCTAGTGGTTTAACCGTAGTACCTACACCGAACGAAGCGATAACACATTATGACACATTTGCAAGGTCGGAGTCTCTGCTATGATTATGACTGAACGTATTGTATCAAATATCTTCGCCCTTATTGTAGTCAACGCACCTTGGGTTTGGCCCAGCATTCTTCCAACTATGTTTAGAGTGTTTACCCGTCGTGTTTGTTCGGCCCTTTAAGCGTGGCAACCTGCATAGAACCCCCGCGGTTCTATCGACGGCCGATCTCGCGATAACCGGGTCTGGAGACAACAACTGAACAGCAAACATCCATAACTTTGGCAGGTTTACGCGAGAAACAGCAGTAAAACCGTGTTATAATTCCGCAGCTGCAGTACATATCGCTTCCACATCTCCGGGATGCGGCTAATCCGCGTTGATGGAACCTGACGTCTCGATCTATATCGCTCACCATGTCCGTATAATTGATGAAAGCTCAACTCGACAGTATTATTACGTTATCGGCAACAGAATCGTGTAGTTACAATAACCGCCGCTTGTTCTGTGGGGAGCGAGCAACATCCGGTGACGCCATTGTTCTCCAGACATCTCTCTCCACCGATCAGTGGCTAAGAACAAGGGTTGACACAATTAAAAAACCCTTCACAGTTATCGGTTCATATATTTTTCAAGGCACGAATTTAATTATACAAATATGTGGTTTTGTTCTGTTTTCGTTTATATGGGCCTACTAAAAAATCCGGCCAGCCCTATTGCATTGTAATGCGGCAGGTTGACAAATGCCACAGTTTTAATTGTTGGGTATTAGTAAACCCAAAACGCCAATTTTAATATATTGTACTGGCGGTATTTTCTTCAAAATATCGATATCACTGGTGGTGCAGAAACTCGAATACATGACGTCTACATGGGATTATAATATTTGTTTCGTCGTCATAGTGATATGTTTGGTCTACACTGCATATAGAGTTACGCATATCTTGCACTGCTTGCTCGTACGATTCAAAATTGCCACCAGAATGGGAGAAATGAACGGCCACATACCGTTAGCCCGGGGTTGTATGCAAGGAACGGCGCCAGTGCGTGGCGGCCGTGGCTTGTATATGCCTCGAGCGTTGACGGTTGCTCAATCAACGTATATGGTTTGGCATGGCTCATATTAACAGACTAGCACCCGCCAACCCCACCCAGACACTGGGAATTTACAGGCTGGGAAGATATAACGGGGTGGTTATATAATAACGGCCACATCCGTCCTTCCCAGATGGGGACGAGTCTCGCGCTCCCATGGATACTGGCTACCCATTGGAACAAAGAGATTGTGCTACTCACGGGATGTTAACCACGTCTACGGTATCCAGTCGAACACATTTGAGTAACATATGTCGTCGTTGGGGATAACTATGAGGCCCAGCGATTGGAAAGGTTATCAACAACAGATTATACAGTATCGTTGCAAAGGACATCAGCTGACGTATACAGTGGGGAATAGAAAGAACGTGGATAAACAAGCATACGAACATACACACACATACACACACATACACACACATACACACACATACACACACACACACACATACACACACACACACACACACACACACACACACATACACACACATACACATACATACACACACATACACAAACACACATGCATACGGGTGTACATACATAGGTAATACTAGGTATATATGTAAACATGAACGCATGAATATGTACGTACGAATGTATGTATGTATGTATGTATGTATGTATGTATGTATGTATGTATGTATGTATGTATGTATGTATGTATGTATGTATGCATGTATGTATGTATGTATGTATGTATGTATGTATGTATGTATGTATGTATGTATGTATGTATGTATGTATGTATGTATGTATGTATGTATGCATGCATGTATGTAATTATGTATGTATGTATGCATGTATGTATGTATGTATGTATGCATGCATGTATGTATGTATGTATGTATGCTATTTGTCAAATAAACCACCATACGTGTGTGTGTGTGTGTGTGGATGTATGTATGCATGCATGCATGTATGCGTGTATGCGTGTATGCGTGTGTGCGTGTGTGCGTGTGTGCGTGTGTGCGTGTGTGCGTGTGTGCGTGTGTGCGTGTGTGCGTGTGTGCGTGTGTGCGTGTGTGCGTGTGTGCGCGTGTGCGCGTGTGCGCGTGTGCACGTGTGTATGTATGTATGTATGTATGTATGTATGTGCATTCGTGCAGGTGGGTATGTGTGTGCGTGTGTGCGCATGTGCGTGTGTGCGTGTGTGCGTGTGTGCGTGTGTGCGTGTGTGCGTGTGTGCGTGTGTGCGTGTGTGCGTGTGTGCGTGTGTGCGTGTGTGCGTGTGTGCGTGTGAACGTGTGTGCGTGTGTGCGTGTGTGCGTGTGTGTGTGTGTGTGTGCGTGTGTGCGTGTGTGCGTGTGTGCGTGTGTGTGTGCGTACGTACGTACGTACGTATACACTCACTTTGCATGCATGTATGCATGTACACACGTACACACACACATACATACACACGCATATACACACGTACATACGCTCGCACGCAAGCACGCACGCAAGCACGCACGCACCTCCCACATGTATTCCCAACATTTACGCGCGCACACGTTCACAGTTAGACTCATTCATAAAAGGTCTAGCCGTAGATATGTACAACCTCGAGCTTAGACAACGCACATATCAAGTGCGTTCTCAAGTAAGAACACTACTCAAACAAATCACTTACACAAGCATGCTTGAGAACCCTGATCTAACCGGGCTACCCGCAACCAAGATGTTGTATTGGCTAGCCAAACTCTATACATGTCGGGACCAGATGAAACATACAAGACCACAGTTGGAACCGGGTCAAACAGTAATAAATTACACCTGCTCAGACGATGAAATAGTACACACAGGCGACCTGTCCAAACGAGTACTAGACGTAGACCTACCTCCTCTCGATGGGTCTGAGTTCTCGTTATTATACGGCTTGCTTCCAGTAGACGGCTGTCTGGTGGCGGCGCCCGCTGTCGGGGACTGGGGAGGTCTATATTCAAGCTGGCTTCCAATACTGTCCTCTATGAGCTCGACAAAAGACGTGTGCGTGGTGTACAGCGGCGAGTATTCCTAATGTTATCCGCCTCGTGTCTTTGTTGTGATCGTGTCGAGCGTCGAGTGGTGAGCTTCCGTCCGGCCTGGTGACATAACGGACCGGTAGCGAGGCGTGTTGTGACTGCGCGGCCGCGAGTGAGTCAACGAATGGCGATTGCGAGTAGGCGGAGAGGCGCTCCGTTCACCGCTGTCAGCCGGATCATATGTCGTTGTCAGTCAGCTCTCGATACCCGACCCCGGGCTGCGGCGTCAACGGGAGACTCGGGGAAGCATCCTTGCTGCGGGTGCACGACGGCAAGACGCAAGGTAGCTCGACAGACCCGGTACATCAGCGTCCAGTACGAGCGGCGATACACGTGCCTTCCTCTGTCTCGCCGGCACTACACGCCGCCACCGCCGCCACCGCCGCCACCACAATACGCCTTTGTGCACGGAAGCTCTGATTAATCACGCTCTGCAGCGAGACGTGCCACGATTCACAAAAGCGGACAAAACGTTAAACGTATAGCCACGAGCACCGCCAGACCATTCATCGAAACACCCTACCCACGCAATACTTCCACCACACGCGCTACAATGTCGCACCTTTGTGTTATTATTCTCTCCAGTGTAACGAATTTAGTTCCGGTGGCAATCTTTCGCATCACCGATATTACTAAAGTTATCTCATAAAAACGTGTTAAATTATATCATGCGGGTCGGGACTTCGTCGACAAGCAAGTCAGAATTAAGCGAAATACCGAGCTATGGTAACGCTTCTTGCAAGAAGATGGTGTTTATGAGCTGTCGCCCTCGGAGATACATGGACGAGGGTTATTAGTGCAACTGCGCCGGATTAAGCTCGCTATACATAGCAGGTGTACACGGCATGACGCACCCAGTCTAGTGAGAGTACGGTGAAATATGCACCGCACTGGGGAGAAAAACTCCGGGGAAACACTGCCATTGCTACGAAACCCGAGAACGTCTGCACTCTAATGTGATTGTCTGGAGACCTGGCCGATCCAGAATCGGACATTTCAGCTACACGGGAGGTTAGGGTCGCCGAAGATCGGTAGACAAGACAAGGCAGATCACAATATAGATGATGACGTTGAAGGACATGACACCGTTATTATTATTATTATTATTGTTGTTGTTACTATTACTGTTGTTGTTAGTATTATTGTTGTTGTTATTATTATTATTGATGTTGTTGTTGTTATTATTATTATTGATGTTGTTGTTATTATTATTGTTGTTGTTGATGTTGTTATTGTTATTGTTTTAGTTATTATTATTATTATTGTTGTGGTTGTTATTATTATAATTATTGTTGTTATTATTGTTGTTATTGTTCTTATTATTAGTATAGTTGTTGTTGTTGTTATTGTTGTTGTTGTTGTTGTTGTTGTTGTTGTTGTGTTGCAGGCATTATCTCTATTCGACAACAACTCCATACCATCAATGTACACTGTACAACTCCATACCATCAATGTACACTGTGCAACTCCATACCATCAGTGTACACTGTACAACTCCATACCATCAATGTACACTGTACAACTCCATACCATCAATGTACACTGTACAACTCCATACCATCAGTGTACACTGTACAACTCCATACCATCAATGTACACTGTACAACTCCATACCATCAATGTACACTGTACAACTCCATACCATCAGTGTACACTGTACAACTCCATACCATCAATGTACACTGTACAACTCCATACCATCAGTGTACACTGTACAACTCCATACCATCAATGTACACTGTACAACTCCATACCATCAATGTACACTGTACAACTCCATACCATCAGTGTACACTGTACAACTCCATACCATCTATGTACACTGTACAACTCTATATCATCACTGTATCTGTAGTATACTAATGATATGACAGTAAAATAAACCGACAGTAACAGTGTCACAATTTGAAATACAACGCAGTTAATATCTGTATTTGCCTATTGCAAAACTGGCAAATTTATATTTGTGTCTTGTATTGAATGTATCTGATTCGATTACAGGTCGAACACACTACGTTTTATATCAACTCAACGCACTGTTAGTTGTTCAAACATTGCTTTGATAGGAACATATCAAAGTGTTCTTGACTATTCCTATATCATGCCCGTAAGGGGGATGTGATGGGTGCGTACTCACCCCTCCCCCACTGAGGCAAACTAATTCCGCTTGGAGGGAAGTAATTGTGCGTGAATTAAATTTGTTACGTGTTTTTTTAAAGAAGTAGCTTGGTTTGCTGTTGTGGATCTATCTCATGTGTGTGTGTGTGTGTGTGTGTGTGTGTGTGTGTGTGTGTGTGCGTGCGTGCGTGCGTGCGTGAGTGCGTACGTGCGTACGTGCGTGCGTGCGTGCGTGCGTGTGTGTGCGTGTGTGTGTGTACGAGGAAACAAATAGTATTATGGTCTTACAAAGACTTGGGGAAGAAATGCATTATATTTCAAGAACTGCATTTATATTTGACAACATAGAAGCGATGCATTTGTATTTAACTGACGTAAGACGGGGAGGTGAAAGAACAAAAGCAATGGCAGAGAAGTTGAGACGAGTTGAAAAATGAACTGTCAAACACGATGCTGAGGACATTCGTTATGGCAAAAGTAGTTACACAAGACGATGCAGTGAAACGAAGGAGATGAGTACCGTGAGTACCGTGGACAGAGGGAGTACCGTGAGTACCGTGGACAGAGTGAGTACCGTGAGTACCGTGGACAGAGGGACGTAAAGACAAGCACACGACGAAGACATCAAACGAAACAGATAGCAACATGCGTAATGGGCCAACACATTAATCAGAACATTTCACACGGTAGAATACGCGAGTAAAACGATATAAACACAACGCGTGTGTTTGTCTACTAATACGCTAACATTGGAACATTGCAAGTGCATCACCTCTCGGGCGCCGAGGTCCACGCGATGAGTTCCACGCGCCTCTTTTTTTTTAGATTCGTTCGGTTCCTTGGATCATTGGCCTCTAATCTACCAACTGGCGATGCATTAAAACAAATGTATTTATGTAGAATTCTTTAGCGTTTCCGTGGACAAATGGGGTTGTCAGTCATTCCACAGGTGGCGTCAATGGAATTGCATGCAACTGGCGATGGCAGATATTAAATGGTCATTGGAACGAATCTAATTTTAAAATACTGTAATTGTGGACCCGGCTGTCCTTTGTTTTTGCCCCACTGGCTGGTGCAGTACGCTAGGGTGTTAGTGAATGCAGTAACAGTATCATTCCCTTGAACACGGAACACATGCCTGTTGCCATGTCAAGTACACACGAAGTGTATGGAATATAAGTTTTTTGCCATTGGTACTCGTGTGCCATCGCAGCGATGCTAACCGAACATTAACCAGGCACGCGATTGCACGATGTGCCATCCCACACATGACCTTAGACTGATGTATCAGGCTTCGCTCTATTTTCAGCCTCCCGTGAGAAGTACTGACAGCTGCCAGGACATGATAAAATATACTACAAATGCGGCCAGACGCAACCTTTACGGAGAGATCTTAATAATTGATAATTAACACGCCTGTCGTGACCCATCTGATCAGAGCGCGTGGAAGGGTGCGGACAAGTGGCGGGGTTACGGGCACCTGACTATAGATCATGACGTATTCTTACGATTGAACCGAATGTAAGACGACGTGATCGGATCTCGGACAGAAGCTAACGTATGGTCGCATACATAATTAACGCCGTTGATGAGTTGATCAAAATCTGCTTCCCGAAGTGACAGTTT
>CM034532.1:66715409-66802434 GCA_020002185.1 Paraescarpia echinospica
ATGTATACATGCATACATGCATACATGCATACATGCATACATGCATACACAAACACTCACTCACACACACACACACACACATACATACGGCTGCACGCACGCACGCACGCACGCAGATGCGCAGATGCGCAGACCCGCATACGCACATACGCACATACGCACATACGCACATACGCACATACGCACATACACACATACGCACATACGCACATACACACATACAAACATACATACATACATACATACATACATACATACATACATACATACATACATACATATACATGCAATGTTCCCACTGAAACGAACACATTCGATTTCAATCGACACCAAAGTATCAGTGTCCTGTTCAGTTCCTTATGAATAACTGAGCTGGTCTGTTTTATCCGGTTTGCTAACATTGATTCCACGGGCAATTTTAACGGCGCTTGTTTGCTTAATTTAATTTTAGTAAACACCGCGTTTAAGCCATGTCGTGACGCTAAACAACATCCGTCTGATTCAACCTTATTCTTGCACGAAGGATGATACACGACAAATAATTCGACACTATCAGACATACATTCACAAAAGATAAATATATATTGTAACGCGTAACACATAGTAAGAATACATTATAAACGCAGTACATGTGTCTGCCAATTTGTAAAACGTACTTATCTCATGTTACATTTGAATACCAACGCTGAACTAATGGAGTGCACATCATTACGGAATCAGACTCGAAACACAATTCACGTACCAAGTGAACGACAGCTGAGAAAAAATGGCACGCCACCTGCGAGCTTGAAAACACACGGCGACATGCAATATCGGCATGCGTCCGTCGCATTTCAATATTCTTCAATTCGGTAGTGTTTAACAATGAGTCGCGTAGCCATATGATACGACGCCGTAATTAAATTATGCCGTGTCCCGTGGACAATGGCGTGTTGGTGTTGAAATAATAACAATCCGTCTGGAAACTCTTGAGTAATCTCCATGGAACACTCGGTGTTTTTAAGGATACACAGAAACGTCATATATTATAACATGTTACCAGCGCTCTTTTAAAGCACACAATGTATTCTCTACACAGTATATTTTCAAATATAATCACCCAGGATCGATGTTTGCAGCGTGGTTGATTTTTGGGTGGAGGTGGGGTGTGTTTTTCGACTTGCAACTGCAGCCTCGTCAAAACTCATGATGAGACTAACCATTAAACAAAATGTTTTTACGAAATGTACAGCGCAACCAAAGTTAGCCACAAAAAGACAGCAGTCGATAATCGTCTCTGTCTCGTAGGAATTAAAACACGCTTCACGCAAGGCACCGTCTCATGGTAATAAATGTGTCTGCTGCAGAGGTTGGTATCCATCTGCGTTTATCACCTAAAGATAAGGCCAAGCGTAGAATCCGTGGGATGCGGAAGATGAAATATTGTTGTAGGTTGGTCGTGGGCTACGGCAGGCCACGTGCGACTTATTTGTCTCGTGCTGAAGAGGGTGGGTGTGTAGGACGCACGTATAAGTTTCACATTCACTTCGATGACATCTGTCAAGAGCCGTTAAAGTTATTTATTAGTATGGCTACATTGGTCCCGATGACGTGCATGCAGATTGGTGGGCTGACTGTTTTGTTTTTTGTCTGTTTTTCTATTTGGTTGGTTGGCTAGTTGGCTGGTTGGCTGGTTGGCTGGTTGGCTGGTCGGCTGGTCGGCTGGTCGGCTGGTCGGCTGGTTGGCTGGTTGGCTGGTTGGCTGGTTGGCTAGTTGGCTGGTTGGTTGTTTGGCTACAACAGATATTCAAATATTAGGCCACACTAATTTTATAGGGGAATTTATAGTTAGGATTACGTATTGTTGAGACATTATGTTGGGGAGGAGGGGAATGAAAATAAAACTAAAAGTCATTGCACGAGAAAGGTGTTTTGTGTAAATACGTGAATTATCATATGAGCCATACAGTACATTGCTAAAAAACCATTTAGCCTTGTGTCAAAACATACTAGATACGTACTTTTATGAAAGTTTAATAAACGTTGAAAACTATTAGAATTTAGAATAACAAGTATTGATAACAAGACTTGGCAGATACCGTTATGGTGTGTTAACATTACAGCCATAAACATATAGATCAGAGGTAGGATATATCTTGCTGTGATAATATTAATTCGACTGGCATAATTATGATTTGATTGTCATACCTCCAAATATAACTACATTATTCTATTCCGAAGTAATGCAGTGCAATGCTGGTTATGCAAACATTGAAGAGAGTCTACAACCCATTTTCCAAGCGTGTCAACTTGATTAGCCAACATCCGATGTTCAGATTTGTGCATGTAGACAGAATGAGTAGTGCGTTAAACATGCACACGTTACTGGTGTCGCCTGTGTTGTGAGTTGGCAGTTTATTTTCTTTATTGCTATTTTGCGTCGTGTTTAAAGTGTCATCCTTCGGGTTGCCTTTTTGCTTAATTTCGGTGTCACTAACGTTGTCATCGTGCAAGAAAATAAATGTGTTAAATGTTGAATTGCTCATGTAGCATCCGCAAGGACGCTCGCTGTCATTTCGACAACAATCCGCGCATTTGACGCCAACATATACTTTCGATATCAGAGCGACGACGCTACAAACACGGGAAATGACATTGTTGATTGTGTCGGACAATTTAAAATGTGTTACTTCCTTTTGGGAAGCAGCGCCAAACTTCAATTTCCTGATACAAAACCACACTGGAGCGTCTGGTTCAGCCATGGTTTAGATAAATTAATGATAAGTTGGACTTTCGCGGATTCGTTGGATCGTAGACCGAAGGTGCGCAACAACCAATGAAACGGTGTTTGACATACAATGTTCGGTATGATGCGTATGCTCGATGATTCGATACACAATCATTGTTTCGGCATTTCGATCAGAATTAAAAGTTCAAACTTGCAATTTTATTTTTATTTCCGTTTTGTCAAAAACAACGTCGGCGGGTCCTTAATCCGAATATTAAAACTGGTGTCGCCTTAGTGTTGCATAACATTTTTGGACTATCATAGGGTGAACTTAATTGCGAGGCGCCTCTATTACCGAGGTGACCGTGATGAAGTGAGGTAGGACGGTGACTGTGCATCTGTTAAACAATGAAAATTGTTATATAATCGAGCCCCGAGGCCTTCACATGTCTCTTTAACCGGCGGGCCTTGCGCAGCTGACACGGACAGACGAAGTTCACTGATTGCGTTGTAGGAATCACTTAGTCTCATTTGAGAAGTGCTCCTTGTCAGGTCCCACTTACGCCTACCGACCAACTAGTTTACATCAGCCATCTAGAGTAGGGCAACCGTACGTTACGTACGTTACGTACGTTACGTTTGTAGATCATCATTTGGAGATGCTATCACGTAAACACTAAGTTTATGATCGAAATGATGTGAAATCATGCAAAAACGTGGCTTCATTTCAAACTTAATCATCTAAGAAGCATCATCACAACATCACCTCACGCTTGTTGTGAGTTACCAACCTTCGCTACGCATGCACACACACGCACGCGCAAAACGAACAAACGAATGGACCAAGTAGAAGACAGAGATTTGTTGAGGTTAGACGTCGACGCCAAATATTACAACGACATCCACCCAAGCGGGTGGTTGATTTTTTAAGAAATAAAACAAGTCTAAAGGTGAAATGCATAGCGACGAGGGGCTCTTGGATTCCACACCAACATATCAGAGTTTTGCTCCAATCAATAGCACTAGAACCCAATACACACATAGGTGATGCTTAACTTACAAACACAATACACCAATTTTGTAACAAATGTCGTGATTGATGCGAAGTTCCGCGCCGAAACGAGATACCTGGCAATCACGGTGATCTGTCGGTGACGAGGGAAATTGTTTTTACTAAACATGCACTCGTTTCCAACGACACCGGAACACAAAAAGGCCCTATTTGTTGGCCCTCGGGGGACTGCATCCAAGTAGGTGTAGATAATGGTGTCGGCGCCTCGTTGGGATGACGGCGCCTCACAAAGGAAGCCATTGTCCGGAGGCGCGCGACGGGGGCGGCGGGGCTATCAGCTGCCACGGCAGACTTTGGGCACGCACCGTGAAATTGTTCAGCGGTGGAAGTCACACGACGAAACGACCGCGGAAGCGACACCAACTCTTGACTGCCTTATCGAATTGAAGTATGTCAACGACGCCCCGATGTAAAACATAATTAGTAATAGACGCGATAAAGTTACAACACTTCGATCTATACGGATGTCAGCACCGCGTGCGATACAGGAAACACGACAAAGACTCCAGGTATACACTAATCACAATTGACGGAGCCATCATTTTGTCCATACCCACTGGCCTGGAGCCCCGGAGGGGAAGTAATCACCGAACAATTCACTCTTTGTGTTGGCGGTCAATTGTCTTCTGTCTGCAATAGGAATGTAAAACGGCGAGTATGTATCAAGCCTAGACCCCTATGCATATCAGGCCAGTAGGCTGGGGGTGTGATGGATGCGTGCACACACACACACACACACACACGCACACACGCACACACGCACACACGCACACACGCACACACGCACACACGCACACACGCACACACGCACACACGCACACACGCACACACGCACACACGCACACACGCACACACGCGCGCGCACACTCGCACACTCGCACACGCGCACACACCCACACACACACACACACACACACACACATATAGACATTTAATTGTTGTCAGCTCGCGATAGCTCAGTTGGTAGAGCGGAGGACTGTAGTGGAAGAATTCGGTGATCCTTAGGTCGGCGGTTCGACTCCGTCTCGCGAGATTGTTCAACTTTTTGATTAATTCAATTGTTTTTTATTAGTTTCACTGGTTAATAAATAATTTTTTTATAGTTGCTTTATCGTTAATTTTAATTGGTTTATTTTTTATGGCAGAGCTCACGTGTATTGATACTATTAGAAGTGTTTACTTGCACAGGTGTACACCGTTTGTAAAAAAAAATCTACGAATATAGAATCAATCGATTGCGTGAACTCTAATATAAAAAAAATTAAAATTAATAACGATGAAGCAATTCTAAAAATTACATTTATTAACGAGTGAAACTGATAAGTAACAAATCGAATAAAAAAAAAATTGAACAATCTCGCGAGACGGAGTCGAACCGCCGACCTAAGGATCACCGAAAGTTCCCACTACAGTCCTCCGCTCTACCAACTGAGCTATCGCGAGATGACGGATATACAGCGGTTCAATGGGAAATACATTCCACTGGGCTGTGTAATACAACAATATTATCGATACTAGCAGTCTTATAAATGTATTACATGATTATGTTACAGCTAATCTATTAAATAAAAACGTATTACTTTACAGTTGTGTATTTAGGTTATACGATTTGAAAACCAGCAACATATGTCACGCTTTTGTATAATGCGATAGTGCTGCCATGCAGTGACCATAGTTAAGGTAAATATGCGCACAACAGGTGCACCGATAGTAGGCCTACCTTCCAGCAACGCACGACTAAAATATATAGTCCAGTGCACTGATAGTCAGTCCTTTAAACACACCGCATAAAAACGATAGCGGACATTTTGCTAGGCAGCTTGTCAAGTGATGGATAAGTAAATTAGTTGTAGAAAAAGACAGAAATATTAAAATGTATTAGTCGTGCCATCTAGCGGGTATTATGTGCATTGGATTTTTTAGTAGATCGAGGTAGCGCACTTCTTCTTCAGGATTATTGTGGAAACCCCGGCATTCGAGGAATAACTCCACAGTTGTTGGTTGAAGTTGAAAGTTAAAAAAGTTAAAATATAAAAGAGTTAAAAGAAAATTGTTTTGCAGTTCCATTATTCGTAACGGTTGGGAATAATAATAATACAGAATTAAATATATATATATATATAAGTTTTAGAAGGTTAAGATTGCGCATTATAACGGTAGTGGCTATTGTTGAGCAGTCAGCCAGTTCTTTATGGAGGACCTGAAGACTGGGAGGGACTGGGCTTCGGAGGAGTCTGAGGGAAGTGAGTTCCACATTCTGATGGCAGATGGGAAGAAGGAATTGTGATATGTGTTTGTCCTTGAGTGAGGCAGTAGGAGTTTGTTCTGCTGACCACTGGTTTTTCGGGAGGCTGCCTTGAGTAGGCCAGGAGGTGGGTGTAGGTCGACAAGGCCGTGCATAATTTTGTACATCATGCTAGCCTTATCCACTTTTCTCTTGAGTTGCAGATTCTCAAGGTTCAGCTGCTCTACCATGGCTGATGCGTTGGCAGTGGAGCTGAAGTTGTGCAGGATGCGGCGGGCTGCACATCGCTGGACCATCTCCAGAGTGGTCGTCTGAGGAACCACTCAGCCTAAATACTGGCCGAAAAGTGACGCCGCGCAATTTGTGGCGCCACTACTATTAGACGGCTAGCTAGGAGAACTATGCAGCGGTGATAACTTCTCGATACTGTTACACGACGCGGGTTTCACTAAAACAGCGCTCGTATAATTATGTAGGCTACGTGCGTTCGTATGTGTACACATGTTCAAAAACATACATTATTTTTTTAAACAATTATAATTTTTGGTGTACACCATCAAACAATCTTCAAAACGGGCACTTATATATGTTTGGCCATATCTATTAGGCGCAGATCTACGCCCGCTGCATGCTGCTCTCTTGGGCGTGTGAAAACTGAAGTCCTCACATACGAGAACGTCAGCATTGTCCTGTTTCTACCTATTGATGTGGTGAATATGTTATTATTGTTGCTCAAGACGAAGTAAAATGTTGATGAATAAATTAAACACTTAGGCTTGCCAAGAAAATCCGCTCGTCTGCTAAATTGCACCGATTTTCGGCATATGTTCACAGAAAGAAAGGAAGAAAAAAAGGAAGGAAGAAAGAAAGAACGAAAGAACGAAAGGAAGAAAGACATTATCGGATTACTTTATATCCCAAATCGTAACTGATTCTTGTCCGTTTGAAACAGCGGCATGAGTGCAAGAACGAGCAGACAGAAACATCCCCCACATTTTAGCTTACCAAAAGAGTTCTATATAATGATACACTGGTTTGTGTGTGTGTAGAAACAAAATGTATTTACATGGATGCAAGTTACAAAAACGTACACTACGTGCAAAACTGGCTACTCTCTCTTCCTCAGCCAATCGCTACATATAGGTGAACATTCAATTATCCTCGAATAAAGCGACTATTAGTGTGTTGGTGTACGCGCAGCCGTAGGGTGGGTGTGTTGAGCAAGCGAATTGTTCGATTTATTTCATTAGTTAAAAAATATCACGAATGTCGACAGTTAATTGTAATACAACCTTTTCAATTATATGTGCCTTTCGGCATCTTTTTGAAATAGAAAACAAAATCCGAACATTTATTTCTAGAGTTTGAACAATTCAGTGCGTTGCACCAAGCGGTGCAGTCGCGCCTCGGTGAGTAGTTCTCCAGTTCGACGCCGGAGGCAACTGCTGCACATCGGCTTCACTAAAAACAGGAAATAGGTTCTTCTTGCCGTATATTCTTTTTGGTATGATTATTGAGGTAGTTAACCATGCAACAGGCCAATGGTAAACTTGTATAGCGCACACCATTTGAGGGTGTTTAATGGGTGTTTAAAAAAAATCATAACTTCACTCATATCTATCAGAAAAATATGAGTGAGGTATCATTTTCTTTGTAAAAAAACGCTTTATTACAAAACATAAAGAAACACTACATAACATCCGTCGTGTAGATATAAGTAGCTGAAATTCATCAAAACGAAATGCAAACAAAGTGAAATTTCAACCGGAAATTTCGGAGTGATTACATGTCATCATGTCCGATGAGAGAAATGTAGACACACATGTAAATTGCAAAATACCACAAAAATAAATAAAATACGTTCATAAGTTTTTTTCACGAATGTTTACGTAGAACTACCGGTAAATAAAAATTAATTAATTTTTTTATAGATTAGTAAATATATTCTGATATTGATACCATTTTATGCCAATATAACCATGGTGGATCAAAAGCAATGGTTATACAAAGAACATGTTTATATTAGTATGCAGTTTATAATATTTACTAAATAGTTACTCAAAATATGTATCCCGTTATGTATCAGTAACATAACTTGTCTGTGTTCACACTGTTTGTATGCCTCAGAACCTTTCAACTACAACACTACAAGGTCCATACTGCACTACAACTACAAGGTCCATACTGCACTACAACTACAAGGTCCATACTGCATTACAACTACAAGGTCCATACTGCACTACAAGTCCACACACACACTCGTGGTCCATTTTGTGGAAGTACTGCCGGTGCATGCCATCGTCACATTCTGGGCACCAGAAGGAATTCAGTTTGCGGATGCCCCTTGCACGATCGGAACAGACGACACAGTTCCGTTCCCGTTTGCCTAACAGGTGTTCCAGCTCATGACGCCCTAGCTGGGTCATTGCAGGTGGCACGACTGCCACGGCGGGGTCCTCGGCAGCACACATACTCACCTCGACGGAGCACATGTAGTCATGGCGTGACTTCCGCTGTCGTCCGACAGTGTTGAACTTGTACAGTTCATAGCTGTTTAGGAACGCCATGTCGAGCAGGTTGAAGACAATCTTCTATGTGTTGTACTGTGCAACACAGTGTGGCTTTTGATTCTCTACACCTGCAGCGGTCCTCATCTGAAGCATGCCTGCTGCCGTAGCTGTGCTCAGCATCAGCACTGGCTTCCGGGGTCATGTTCTAGTTAGACTTCCTGTGTGGTTACTGAAAAATGCAGTGTATTTTTAGAAATGATTTTTTTTATAATTCACATGCTGTGACATAAGTGCATTTGAGTAGGCAGATTTTCATGTGTGATTGTAGAAGGTGTAAAATGGTGGATTTATAGATGATTTGAATAAGCGGAAGGATATTTGGCAGCAATTTGCCTGTATGACCTGTTTGCGGAGTAATGCCTGCCGGCATTTGTAAATATTGACGGGTGTCACACATACAGGCATTTTACGAGAGCTGGAAGTATGCAATTTGTTTTCAAATCTATCAGCATGTCAACGCGATAATGATAACAGCACGTGAGAAGTTTAAGACATTTTGCAGGTCACGTTTTCTTATAATCAGACAAAACGTTAACATGGTCGCCAGTGGGAAAACCATCTGTGTATTCACCCCTTCCGCTGAGACCGCTTCTCGCGGAAAGCACAAGTAGTACTCCCCGACGCCGGTAGTTCAGCACCTCACCAACTTGCAACTTCGTTAGCAGAGGAGGCAGACCTTTCGAATTTGCACGGACAGTTCCAGTCAAGAGGGTCCCCGCTTTCAACAGTGTCTCTGCCAGTGCTGGTTTTGCATAACAATTGTCCGTAAACAAGTGATACCCTTTGTACAGTAGGTTGGCTTTCTGCATCAGGTCCATGGCTACACCGTGGGTCTGCCCCATGTCGCTGTGGATCGGAAAATCTTTTCCAGCGTACAAATCAACGTGTAGCACGGCATGACCCTTATGTAATTGCTGGAATGACTATTGGTATTGTTGATGGTGTGACTCTCGAGGTTGTTCGTGGTATGACTATTGAGGTTGTTGGTAGCATGACTTTTGAGAGTGTTCGTGGTATGACTATAGAAGTTGTTGGAGACTGTCACTGATGCTAGTTACATAATACATACGAAAACAATGCATATACGGATATTGTTATGGGATTCCTTTATGCAAAAACAAGCATAACCATATAAAATTGTCATGAAACGAAACAAAACAAAAATTGTAACTGAGGCAACTGTTTGTATGAGATTACTTCTGTGTACACGTCCAATATTGCGGCGTCCTGCTGGTGGTGGCGATATCAATGGATCACTTTTATGTAATTCAAGATACCAATGCCGGACAATACATGTCTCCGCTGGTCTGGGAAGTTGTCTTCTAACAGCTGGCTACAGGGAATGAGCTGTTTCGTGACAATTGAGACATTTAGCTAACGCAATTATGGTGCGTTCCAATCACCTCGTGTATACCGTGAATACGACATCGTAACCCCTACTTGAACCAGTTGCATAAATTAATAAATGGTAAACTGCGTATGCGCATAAGCGTCGTAACCGTACGCGAAAACTGGACGCGACGCCAAACTTGAAGTCGACTCCACATCTCGCGTCGTATTAGTATTGCTAGTATTATTAAATTGACTATTTATGTTGTTTTAGCAATATAAAACAAGGAAATGTAACATGAGTAGAGTTGCTAAGTAAATATGTTGTTAACAGCTAATGTTTACATGTGTAACGTAATAACTCGCTTAATTCATTGGTATCGGTACGTGGTGAATATTGGATGGCTGATACTCCAAAAAACTCTAGTTGCACCCTCCTCACCAAAACCCACCTTGAAGCTCTCAAATATCCTCAAATTGCAGACCTTCTTCAGACACGCCAAAACCCACCTTCAGGCTCACCAAAAACCTACATTTACATCCCCCATGAGGCTCACCAAAACGCATTTGTTATTGCGGGCTAATCCTATACTGGGGGCTAATCCTATTTGCAGCCCCCACATAAATATAGTGGGATGACGCAACACTCAACACCCTAAACCCCCCGTTCCAAAGCCTATGCAGTTAGTCGTGTAAGTTATATTACAATTGTTTCTTCTTCTCTTGTATCATAATTATAATAGGCCTATTGGTACAACTTTCTTGACCGTTCTGTGTGTGTGACTTCATGCACGACCACGGCATTGCTTCTAATAATAATAATAGCAGTATATATATATATATATATATACATATATATATATATATATATATGTATATATATATATACTTGTAATCATATATTGTTTGCAAAATACTAATCATATATATTCCATACATTACGTAACTAGTGGCGAGTGTCTACTAACCTTCCCTGGTGTGTTACCGATTAGTCAAGTTCGCAAACACAGTAACACCAGTGTGGGTGTTGTACATAAGTTCACGCACAGCCAGTTTTAATTCGTGGACAGATTGCTATCAATGAAACAAAACACTGCTATCGCGAAACCACAGAAAGGGCGTTACCTTAGCACGTGACAAAACGAATAATCTTTACTGTAATGAGCTAGTGTGTGTGTGTGTATGTGCGCGCGTGTATGCGTGCGTGCGTGGTGTGTGTGTTATGCGATTTTTCGGAAGCGTCTATCAGTTGGTTTGCAAATACCTAATTGCACTAGTGTGTGCGTGTGTGTGTGTGCCACAGCACTGTAAATAGTCCACGCGGAGCAGCACTGTAAATAGTCAACACATCCAAGATAAGTATGTACAACCGCATTACACCCCAACAATACACACACACACACCATATAAATACCAGGAAAACAGGAAACAGGACATATGAGTCGCAATTGTTCTAGAAATAGGAGTAGGTCCCAATTAAACGCTTCTGTGAATGGCAACATGCCACTAAAAGAATAGGGCCTAGACTAGACGGCCAGAAACTATCCCAGGGAAACAAGGCCTGACTCATGACAAAGACATGAACCTCACAGATAAACCAGTCACAATACCCGCTAAGGAGTTGTTGGCGTGTGCCACTGAAATTTCGGGTCAGTCTGAGGGGATATCGTCAAATATGGTCCCAAATCAGGATATTGATGTACATAGCGAAGAGGGAAGTAAAACAGACATGGTAACCGATCAACCAATTATGCTATCAGCTTCTCATTCCGTTCCATCAAATTCAGGAAACACGTCGGTGTCCGGGGTCTACATATAATTTGTGTATATAGTTTTATGTATAGATTCTTATCATTATTGGGAGTGAAGTTTCATTTTCAATAAGTTCGTTTTGTTGTATTGTACAAGTGTTAAGATAATGGTGGTTGGGTTTAATTAAATGCATTTATAATTAAATATTTCACTAATTACGTCGGTGTAAATTGTTTAATTAAATGCAAAAAGGAAATAACCTAAATATCAAATATTGAGACTTTGTGAAGTCTTTGCCTGATATGCCAATCGGCATTCGGGTTTTGATTAACCGGTCATATTTAGTGTATATATTTTATGTTGTAATTATCCATAATTCTCACGAGTTTTTGCATAAAATACTGCATACTCGTAATATATCCAATTTTTTATGATTGGGGGAATGTAGTGCGGAACAGCAATGTAAATAGTCCACACACCCAAGATAAGTACACACAACCGCGTTACACCCCAACAATATAAATACCCGTGCAGCACAATAGCCAGCAGTCTGAACTACCGCCGCCGTGATCGCTCGTCCACTGAGACCCGCAGTCCCGTCGGCCCCGAAGATCTGCGACTTCGCCGTCTTCGCAGGTCTACACATTGATTGTGCCTGCCCAAGTTAAGTGCTGCGCACAATAGCAAGAAGACTCAGGGGAACTGTTGCAATATGTTATATTGTTTAGTTAGTCGCTAGGCGGCGCCACGGTAACGGCGTGAGTACGTGCACGACAGTTGGATACATCGCGTGACTTGAGTTGTCTGCCATGCTAATAAAGAACCTCTGAATTGTGTTTACATAAAGTTTCATCCTTCTACATAGACAACACACGATGCATAGAGAAACAGGAACCGTCTTCTGTGAGTGAGTGTGTAACTAAGTTCATTACTACATATTCCAATAAAAAGAACAGTTTGTTGGAGGACAATACAATGTAAACATATGTGACATATTTTCTCGCAAGTTTGACCTGCGTCGGACTTGCATAAATGTATGCGCAGGCCCCCTATATATACGTGTGTTTATAAGCTCGGGTGCCCCATTTGATTCTTTGTTCAGCATTCGAATTAGATGTCCAGAGTAATAAAGCTTCCTATCGAACAAGGATGAAAAAGATAGATTCCGAAGAACAATAAGTTATTTATTTACAGCTATCACGTGTTGGCTTATACATGTAAATACATACATACGGTTGCTCATAAATAGCTTAATAAAATATGCGATTCAAAACAGAACCATGTAAAACTGGGCAGTTATAAATAATACTGATGACAAAACGATGACATACAACTGAAATATTTAAAACAACTTTCGTCGTTTCGTCGGTTCTCGAGACACTGACGTCACACCATAGTTCGTGTCGGCTGCTGGTGGTAGATGTTGTTTGTTGACGCTAAACCTCAGGGAGCAGTCACCGCATTTCTCCACCGACCATGTCAATTCGTCATCACTCCTGCACGGAGTGACTGCCACTCGACTCAGCTTCACCGACATTCCCTCAGATGGTGTTACCATCCAGTGGTCTGCCGCTACGCTTCCAACGTTTTGCAATTCACATTTTTGCGGGTCGCTTGTCTGCGTAGGTGATAATTCCGAGCAACTGGTGTCCTCGTTGTCTTGGCTGCATGGTGCGACAGTACGCGTGCCCGTTAACGATACTGTCTCCGTACTTGACTCGGCGGCAACGTTTGCCGCATTTGCTGTCTGGCAGATGTCGCCACCTGTCGATTCCACAACGTTTGTGCATAGCTTTCGTTCAGTTACATCCACTGAAAGACCACCAGGCTGGCAAAAACTGTTGACCCAACGACTTCGTAATGACTCGCTGTCGGGAGACCGTATCCTCTCGGAACTGTAGGTGTTGAAAGTGGTAACATACGTCTCAGTAGGTGCTACCTGAGTTAGGATGGGCAGAACGATAGGCGAGGCGTGTCTGCCTACTACGTCGGACAGTTCTCGCTGGAATAAGGAACTCGTGCGCAGATCGTAGTCTATAGTACCATTAGAAGACCGATCTTCAGCACAGCAACACGACGCATAACCGCTGCGCCTACACAGGGCACACCGCGGGGTCAATGTTGACTGCTCACGCTCGGAAATGTCACCATCAACCGTGACAACATCTACCTCAGATGTCGAGGTATCGTTCAAATAGTCCGTAATAACGTTTCCATCTAAACACAAAGTTTGAAAATCATCGACGACTTCCAACAGATGTGTTAATGACGGATATTCGGCGCATGCGTCAAGTTCGATGTTACTGGATGAAACTGGTAGATCACCTATGGATAACAGTTGCGGTGCTGGAGTTTCGAAGTTAGCATCAAGCATTTTGTATATGTTCACGTCTGACAGGGCGAGTTCCGTTATGGGAACATCATGAGTCATAACGCAATCACGGTCGTTGTGTTTCAGAGTGGAACTATGAATGTCTCTGTTCTCGCGGGATACATCACATGAGCTAACATCAAAGTCATCGGCATCCTTGCAACATCGCGTGGCTTCTGTCGTGTTGTAAACGTCGCTGTCCGACATGTCGCTAACCTCCCTTACTCGCTCGTTTATTGCATTTGTGAAGGATGTGTGGTCAACGGTTTTGGTTTGCGAGACGTCTGTGCATCCTACCTCGCCTACGTCATTATCTTGTAGCAACACTCTGGGCACGGTATACTCCGCCATCCGGGTGTCTGCTTCACGTTGGTTGACATCGGCATTGCATATTGTAATGGTAAAGTGTTGGTCAGTTACCTTCGTTGGGTCACACTGTCCCGTGTCCACAGTTTCGGTCTCTGTTTTGCCAATGTTATCCTCTTGGAGTATTGCACTTTTAATGTCACCACCGTCGACAATCTGTATGTCAGTAGTCATGTCCCGGGTTTGTTGAACTGTTAGTCTGGTGTCCGCTTCACTGCACGTTAAGCAGTCACACTGGTTCACGCGTAGACGGTCTACACACGCTCTGGATCGACTGGATATGACACAGACGGCGTCTCCGGTGTCAGGGGCTATAATGTCATACTCGTCCGTGGATTCCTCCGTTTCGTTTGCAGTAGAAAACTGAGCTTGCGTTAAGCATTGTTGCGTCACAGACAGGCTCAACGTATCTTGCATCTCACCAACGTCACCGTTGTCCGGCAGAGAATGCTTCTCCTGCAACATGTTCGCGACCGATTCTGTATTGCATGTGGTGTTTGTGCTGCTGTTGTTATTTTCGTCTTTTGTTACAGCTTTGTCACACATTGAGTCATCTGTCAATTGGGTAGGGTTTTCCGGATCAACAGTATTTTCACAAGGCGTCAAAGTTGTCACATCAGGATGACAGACTGTGTTGTGTAAACAGTCGAGATCAGTCGGCACCGAGTGAAAACCAGATAGCAGGTGTTCAATGGACGACAACTTGCTGATGACATCGTCCAGCGGTGCGTAATTGCCGTCGCAGTTTGCGTACTGTTGGTGTGCCTCCGACCGTCGATGTTGTTGCTCATCGTCAAAACAAACGTCGCAGCATTCGCAAAACCCCTCCTTTCTGAACGTTTTCTTTTGTACAGCTTTCGTCGACGTCAACGTCACCGATTTTGAACTGCACCGCGCGGCTTCAACGTTCTTCACTGTGGCTTTCACGCGTTGGCTGTTATAAAACGGCGACATGTCGTGTGTTGAATCGGCGACGATGGCAGGAAATGACTGGAAGCGTTGCATTAAGGGTCGGAACCTATCGCATTCGTCTTCGATCTTCATAAACACCCCACGTAGCCGCCTGACGACTGTCTTCCCTGCGTTGTGGGCGATAATCGGGTGCGCGTGGGCCAACTCCGCGTGTGTCTCGACGTGTCGTGCGATCTGGTCAAGGATGTCTGCGAGCGTCACGACGGCGACGCCGAGCTGTCTGGCCCGGGCCGCGACGCCGGACTTTCCACCAGCCGAACTTTGAATGCGACCGGAGAGCTTGAGCAAGGCGAGGCCGCGTGACAGGACAGCCGGCTCGGGCGTCGATCCCGCAGAGTCCCTACGGCCCGGCGACACCGTCGACTTGCTAGTGACGACGTGCGTCACTTGATTCGATAGGAACTTGTCGACTTTACCTCCCATGCACACGATGTCTCTCTCCAGCCGTCGCTGCCCGGCGTACGTCGGCAGGTCGAGGTAGTACGTCAGTCCCTCGAACGGCAGTTGGCGGCCGGAGCGTGGACCTTGTCCTTGCAGTCTGCGTGCGTCACCGAGACTGGACGCGACAGTCGACATCTTGCGACGGGGTCGAACTGTCGGGCAGTGGTCAACATCTGGTCATTCAAAATCACCAACTCAAAATATCACACAGCACAACTCGCCAGCGAGCGTCAACCGCGGAGGCTGTACGCATCGGCTACTGGCCAAATCAGGTCACTCGTGCAGCCGAGTTCACTACAACGAGGGGTGGAAGGTTGTTGTTATCTTACAGCTGTTTGCAGCGCTTTGTTTCTTCAGCGACCACACACAATAAGGCGACAACAAACAGCACTTACTGATGATATTACTCAGTCCACACAGAGTGGATATCGAGACAGATAACATATACCGCAGCCCGTGCCTCCAACCTGTCCACCTCTCTCTGGCCATTCGTACCGTGGATATGCGGCCGTAAGCAGTCAAGCGGAACCCGCGGCAATTACGTCTTGATGTCAGCGTAGCCAAGTCGGTTGGCCCGTTTATAACACCCTCTGATCGTACTTGTCACTCGGCAGACTCGCGTTGACGTAACAACCTGGTGGAGACGGGGAGGTGGCGCTGATGTCATTAGGCAATTCGTTTTGTAGTAACAATATTGCATTCAGCGGTTGTTCGCCTAGGGTACAATGTATAATCATACATACGTACATGCGTACATACGTGCATACGTGCATACGTACATACATACATGCATGCATGCATGCATACATACATACATACATACATTCATACATACATACATACATACATACATACATACATACATACATACATACATGCATACATGCATGCATGCATGCATGCATGCATTCATACATACATACATACATACATACATACATACGCACACGCACATACATACATACATACATACATACATACATACATACATACATACATACATACATACATAACAGCGCTGTGGTCCAGTGGTTAGAGCTTCGGACTCTCGACTGAGAGAACCCGGGTTCGGAACCTGTGCTGCGGCGAACCTTGTGCAAATTCGTTCACTTTACGTTGCTCCGGTTTACTCAGTTGTATGAATGAGTACCTGGTTATAGACATTGGTGGATATCTGTGTGGCTGGATGCTTCACGGAGAAGCCGAGACGGTGTGCTTTGCTCAGTCCTGGGGACTGGATACTGCGCTATATAAGAACTTACCTTTACTGTAATACATGCATACATGCATACATACACACACGCGCGCGGACACACACACATATGCATATACACGCACATACACACACATACACGCGCGCACACGCACACATACACGCACACATACATGCATGCATACACGCCTACGTACATACACAAATAAATTAGCAATAACGACCCGACGATAACATAGCAAAACGTTCGCTCGAACAGTTGTATCTGATTAAATTCGACTCTGCTCCGATGGCTCGCAAAACAAGGAAATACAAGGGCATGATTTCCTCCTAGCCCAGTGGTCAGTGAGGACGTCACTCGTTTTAATACGCCTTTGCTTCCAAAGCCATGTATCGTGTATTAGTATTATGCCATTGGTTGCTAACGGACGGGTCCATCACGTAACCGATTGCCTAGGAACAAGATCCGTCAAATTTAAGTCATACCTGATCAACAGATCTCGCGAAGTTTGCCCCAACATATTCTGTTACAAAATTTACGGCGACGTATTGTGTTTGTTGCGAAGGATTGCATGGATATTATGTGAGCTGATTACCGTCTGCATTTTATTTGGTCCACCAGCTCGAAAGGTTGAACAAGACGTAACATCTGCACCAATGGCGTATTCAGGGGGCGGGTATTGAATCATACCCACTTTGGCGGGCATGCTCCCTTTGGCTTTTGGAATAGTATACGTTACCTTTTGTGTCTCTACCTGGTAGCATAACAAATTAATATGTGGCTAAGCATGACCTACCTTTCCGAGATCTTAAATACTCCATTGATCTGCACTATTCACCCGGTAAGTTACATGTCGTTCAGGTAGTGTCTAAATAATAAAACGAGTTTAAAATAATTAAGTGCCAATTATTCTAGAAATAGCTTTTATTACTGCAGTTTAGCATTCACATTGACACTTGGTTGTCGCTGGCATAACACGTGACATACGTTGAGCAATAACAACACCTTTCATGTTGTTGAGGGTATGTTTATATTGTTGTTGAGAGTATATTTATATACATATTATCACCTAGATGGTATAACGAGGTCAGGTGGTGTCGTTAAAATAGGCAAATAATATTGCATAGTTTTCACCATTGTCATACACATATATATCCATAAGTAATAAAATATTGATAGCATCGTATGATTCAAAGATTATAATGTGTGTGTGTGTGTGTGCGTGCGTGTGTGTGTGTGCGTGCGTGCATGTGTTTGTGTGTATGCGAGTGTCGGTGTGTGTGTGCGGCGTGCGCGCATGTTTAACATACGGAGGCATTAGACTTCTACGTCATGTCATGAAGCGGCGAGAAGTGATTCCGAATGGGAAGATTCGAAAGAAGTTGAGAAGGAATTGGGCGTAATTCCGAAAGAGCAGAGTGACAATTGACAGAATGCCTTGCCCCGTATCAAAGTAGAAGCTGAATAAAACCGAGTGAACATTTCGTGTAAACTATGTGAATGCTTTGTTATCGAGATGTGTTTGTTGTTTTTGCGAAGCCCGTAGTTTGAGTTAATGTAGTCACGCATGGTGTAAACACAGTCACCTGTTTGGGTAAGCATTCACCATGCATTTGTGTAAATATTTATTTTAAATGTCAATGTAAAGTCATAAATTATGCAGTTATGCACATAAAGCCCGTTACAGTTTACTGTTGCATATCCGTAGGAGCACCAGGAAATTATATAGATCAATTTTGTCTCTCCAGAGAGCGCTTTTGGTAACTGTGAACACTAACTTTGTTATAGTAAAGTAGACAGTTTCCACAACAGTCAACAACGCAGGTAGGAACATCAAAAAGACACCGGCGAATAAAAAGATCGCAATGGTCACTATCAGCAAAAGTCGTAGTTCGAAAGAATATATGTTCACATGCTGCGTTCCATTGGGCTCGTTTATATCGTAAACACGACTTGGTGAACTCGAAGGTTCAGGAACAGCCCGATTTCACTACTGATAAATTTATGCAACTGGGTCAAGTAGGCGTTAGTCGTATATATCACTCTGCTGCACTGTTTTGGTTGTTATGTCTTTGCACTCGTCCTTATCCGCAGCGTGTTCACCGTCCACCCACCTCTACCTGTCCGACATCGCCTGGTGCACGTGTAAAATGTTAATACATTCGCCATCTCGGTTACTCCGAGAACTTGGATTTCGCTAAACAGCATTAATCGCCCATTAACCAGTCGCGCGCTGTGTGGTATCCGTATCGTGTGTCGTGGCGCAGGTCGACATGCGCGAGTGAACAGACGACGACACTGACAAACACCCACGGTGGTTAACACGTCGTCGGAGCGACAATTTATTATCGTGTTAACGCGACGGACACAACGACGCTGAGGCAGATCAGGAGCCACACCCGACTGCCGGCGACTTCTCCTCCAGCCACCTCCGTGAGACGGTGTCTCCTCTTGTTGCTACGTCTCTCCGACAACATGAAGCTCTCCGCTATCGGCGCGCTTGTTGTCGTCACAACGTTCTTGGTACTGCTAACGACATCAGTAGGTGAGCGGGCACCTGTACCATTTCGTTAACAAGCAGCAGGCTCACGAGTTCGTGTAAGTCCAGACTAGCCTGGTCACATACGACTGAATCCCGGATATATACTCTTATGGCAGATGTGTAACACTCATCCCAAGAGATGCACCAGAAAGTTGTGCGCAAACGTGGCAACACTTTCAAGAACAATCCATTAATGGTCAATTCTGTTGTTCGTCAGGATGATAATACATAATAAGTTTTCTATTTTTCAAATTTTTATTTTGTTTCTCCCAACACGACAACTCTCTTTGTATTTGTCGTTTGTTTCACCATATCATATTTGTGGAGCGCAGTAGCGCAGCGGTAAGTGCTTCGGACTCTCGACTGAGATAACCCGGGCTCGAATCCTGTGCAGCGGTGTCGAACCTTGAGCAAGTTCGTTTACACTACATCGCTTAAGTTCACTCAGTTGTATGGCTGAAAACCTGGCTGTAAACAGTGGTGGATATTTGTGTACGAATAGCCTGCACGCATTAATTGCAGCGTCTCTGAATGCTTCCTAGAGAAGTCGAGATGGTATTCGATTGAACAGGTCTGCCAGAAAGTAAAGTGTAAAGCGCTTTGAGCAGTCCTGAGAACTCGATACTTCGCCATATAATAACTTACCTTTTTATATTTATATCACCATCATTGAAGAAGCGTGTCACTCTCAGTCGATTTTTGTATACAAATGTAGGGAATGTGACGTCATTAATAAGTCACTAAGTCTGTCAATTATCAGTTTATATGATACGCATGTTAAGTGTGTGTTACTCGGGTGCCTGATGGGCGTTGCCCTCAACTATAAACATGTATATGTTTAATTACTTTTATGGCGGAAACAATCACCATTAAAACACACAACAAACTAGAGGTTCAATCTTTTTCACAGTTCCATCGCCATTACTGGTGATCGCTATCTGTCATCGCTATTACTGGTGAGCGCTATCTATGATCGCCACTACTGGTGAGCTCTATATATGATCGCCACTACTGGTAAGCTCTATCTATCATCGCCACTACTGGTGAGCTCTATCTATCATTGCCACTACTGGTGAACTCTATCTATCATCGCCACTACTGGTGAGCTCTATCTATGATCGCCACTATTGGTGTGCTCTATCTATCATCACCACTACTGGTGAGCTCTATCTATCATTGCCACTACTGGTGAGCTCTATCTATCATCGCCACTACTGGTGTGCTCTATCTATCATCGCCACTACTGGTGAGCTCTATCTATCATTGCCACTTCTGGTGAGCTCTATCTATCATCGCCACTACTGGTGAGCTCTTGATAGTTCCGTGATGTCTGCTTTGCTGCATAAATCACCAGTGACTACCTGTGTCACATGCGACTCGATTATATGATATATACAATATTTATAGTGGTCATGAATTTATATAATGAACTGTGTAACGTTCTATATGCAGTCTTTTATCCGGGTACCAGAGTAGACTGTTATAAGATGTGACCTCCTTATAAAAACACCTTATCCAGTCGTTAAATTCGCATAACTGTCAGACATTTATCGCCTGATATAAATCCTGTGGTATGTGATTCTGGGCGTGCAAGCATCAACACGGGTGGTGGCTAGAACGTAGTGTCCAATCATACAGTTACCAACGAAATCGGTCATTTTTTGGGCTTGAATGTATAAGAAAACACCACGCCTAATGGTGAAAACGACACAGTAATGCGTAATGCGATACACGTTGAGTTCCGCGTCGCTTCTTTGTGCATTTAACATAGTATACACGAGAAGATCAGGGCAGGATGGAAGATTCAGAGAGGGAGCGGTGGACAGAAAACTATGGAAAGAAAAGACACAGCGAGTGGTTCAGCTTTACTGTACCTGACCCTCACCCCTGTACAGCAGGGAACAAGGAGGAGACACAGAGAGTGGTTCAGCTTTACTGTACCTGACCCTCACCCCTGTACAGCAGGGAACAAGGAGGAGACAATGAGAGTGGTTCAGCTTTACTGTACCTGACCCTCACCCGTGTACAGCAGGGAACAAGGAGGAGACACAGATAATGGTTCAGCTTTACTGTACCTGACCCTCACCCCTGTACAGCAGGAAACAAGGAGGAGACACAGAGAATGGTTCAGCTTCACTGTACCTGACCCTCACCCCTGTGTAGCAGGGAACAAGGAGGAGACACAGAGAATGGTTCAGCTTTACTGTACCTGACCCTCACCCCTGTACAGCAGGAAACAAGGAGGAGACACAGAGAATGATTCAGGGTTACTGTACCTGACCCTCACCCCTGTACAGCAGGGAACAAGGAGGAGACACAGAGAATGGTTCAGCTTTACTGTACCTGACCCTCATCCCTGTACAGCAGGGAACACGGAAGAGACACAGAGAGTGGTTCAGCTTTGCTGTACATGACCCTCACCCCTGTACAGCAGGGAACAAGGAGGAGACACAGAGATTGGTTCAGCTTTACTGTACCTGACCCTCACCCCTGTACAGCAGGGAACAAGGAGGAGACACAGAGAATGGTTCAGCTTTACTCTACCTGACCCTCACCCCTGTACAGCAGGAAGCAAGGAGGAGACACAGAGAATGGTTCAGCTTCACTGTACCTGACCCTCATCCCAGTACAGCAGGGAACACGGAGGAGACACAGAGAGTGGTTCAGCTTTACTGTACCTGACCCTCACCCCTGTACAGCAGGGAACAAGGAGGAGACACAGAGAGTGGTTCAGCTTTACTGTACCTGACCCTCACCCCTGTACAGCAGGGAACAAGGAGGAGACACAGAGAATGGTTCAGCTTTACTCTACCTGACCCTCACCCCTGTACAGCAGGAAGCAAGGAGGAGACACAGAGAATGGTTCAGCTTCACTGTACCTGACCCTCATCCCAGTACAGCAGGGAACACGGAGGAGACACAGAGAGTGGTTCAGCTTTACTGTACCTGACCCTCACCCCTGTACAGCAGGGAACAAGGAGGAGACACAGAGAGTGGTTCAGCTTTACTGTACCTGACCCTCACCCCTGTACAGCAGGGAACAAGGAGGAGAAACAGAGAATGGTTCAGCTTTACTGTACCTGACCCTCACCCGTGTACAGCAGGAAACAAGGAGGAGACACAGAGAATGGTTCAGCTTCACTGTACCTGACCCTCACCCCTGTGTAGCAGGGAACAAGGAGGAGACACAGAGAATGGTTCAGGGTTACTGTACCTGACCCTCACCCCTGTACAGCAGGGAACAAGGAGGAGACACAGAGAATGGTTCAGCTTTACTGTACCTGACCCTCATCCCTGTACAGCAGAGAACACGGAAGAGACACAGAGAGTGGTTCAGCTTTGTTGTACATGACCCTCACCACTGTACAGCAGGGAACAAGGAGGAGACACAGAGAGTGGTTCAGCTTTGCTGTACCTGACCCTCACCCCTGTACAGCAGGAAGCAAGGAGGAGACACAGAGAATGGTTCAGCTTCACTGTACCTGACCCTCATCCCTGTACAGCAGGGAACACGGAGGAGACACAGAGAATGGTTCAGCTTTACTGTACCTGACCCTCACCCCTGTACAGCAGGAAACAAGGAGGAGACACAGAGAATGGTTCAGCTTCACTGTACCTGACCCTCACCCCTGTGTAGCAGGGAACAAGGAGGAGACACAGAGAATGGTTCAGCTTTACTGTACCTGACCCTCACACCTGTACAGCAGGAAACAAGGAGTAGACACAGAGAATGGTTCAGCTTCACTGTACCTGACCCTCACCTCTGTACAGCAGGGAACAAGGAGGAGACACAGAGAATGGTTCAGCTTTACTGTACCTGACCCTCACCCCTGTACAGCAGGGAACATGGATGAGACACAGAGAGTGGTTCAGCTTTAGTGTACCTGACACTCACCCCTGTACAGCAGGGAACAAGGAGACACAGAGCGTGGTTCAGCTTTACTGTACCTGACCCTCACCCCTGTACAGCAGGGAACAAGGAGGAGACACAGCGCGTGGGTCAGCTTTACTGTACCTGGCCCTCACCCCTGTACAGTAGGGAATAAGGAGGAGACAAAGGGAGTGGTTCAGCTTTACTGTACCTGACCCTCACCCCTGTACAGCATGGAACAAGTAGGATACACAGAGAGTGGTTCAGCTTTACTGTACCTGATCCTCACCCCTATACAGCAGGGAACAAGGTGGAGACACAGAGAGTGGTTCAGCTTTACTGTACCTGACCCTCACCTCTGTACAGCAGGGAACAAGGAGGAGACAAAGAGAGTGGTTCAGCTTTACTGTACCTGACCCTCACCCCTGTACAGCAGGGAACAAGTAGGATACACAGAGAGTGGTTCAGCTTTATTGTACCTGACCCTCACCGTTGTACAGCAGGGAACAAGGAGGAGACACAGAGAGTGGTTCAGCTTTACTGTACCTGACCCTCACCCCTGTACAGCAGGGAACAAGGAGGAGACACAGAGAGTGGTTCAGCTTTACTGTACCTGACCCTCACCCCTGTACAGCAGGGAACAAGGAGGAGACAATGAGAGTGGTTCAGCTTTACTGTACCTGAACCTCACCCCTGTACAGCAGGGAACAAGGAAGAGACACAGAGAGTGGTTCAGCTTTACTGTACCTGACCCTCACCTATGTACAGCAGGGAACAAGTAGGATACACAGAGAGTTGTTAAGCTTTTCTGTACCTGACCCTCACCCCTGTACCGCAGGGAACAAGAAGGAGACACAGAGAATGGTTCACCTTCACTGTACCTGACCCTCACCCCTGTGTAGCAGGGAACAAGGAGGAGACACAGAGAATGGTTCAGCTTTACTGTACCTGACCCTCACCCCTGTACAGCAGGAAACAAGGAGGAGACACAGAGAATGGTTCAGCTTCACTGTACCTGACCCTCACCTCTGTACAGCAGGGAACAAGGAGGAGACACAGAGAATGGTTCAGCTTTACTGTACCTGACCCTCACCCCTGTACAGCAGGGAACAAGGAGGAGACACAGAGAGTGGTTTAGCTTTACTGTACCTGACCCTCACCCCTGTACAGCAGGGAACAAGGAGGAGACACAGAGAATGGTTCAGCTTTACTGTACCTGACCCTCACCCCTGTACAGCAGGGAACATGGAGGAGACACAGAGAGTGGTTCAGCTTTACTGTACCTGACCCTCACCCATGTACAGCAGGGAACAAGTAGGATACACAGAGAGTTGTTCAGCTTTTCTGTACCTGACCCTCACCCCTGTACAGCAGAGAACAAGAATGATACACAGAGAGTGGTTCAGCTTTACTATACCTGACCCTCACCCCTATACAGCAGGGAACAAGGAGGAGACACAGAGAGTGGTTCAGCTTTACTGTACCTGACCCTCACCCCTGTACAGCAGGGAACAAGGAGGAGACAAAGAGAGTGGTTCAGCTTTACTGTACCTGACCCTCACCCCTGTACAGCAGGGAACAAGGAGGAGACAAAGAGAGTGGTTCAGCTTTACTGTACCTGACCCTCACCCCTGTACAGCAGGGAACAAGGAGGAGACACAGAGAATGGTTCAGCTTTACTGTACCTGACCCTCACCCCTGTACAGCAGGAAACAAGGAGGAGACACAGAGAATGGTTCAGCTTCACTGTACCTGACCCTCACCCCTGTGTAGCAGGGAACAAGGAGGAGACACAGAGAATGGTTCAGCTTTACTGTACCTGACCCTCATCCCTGTACAGCAGAGAACACGGAAGAGACACAGAGAGTGGTTCAGCTTTGTTGTACATGACCCTCACCACTGTACAGCAGGGAACAAGGAGGAGACACAGAGAGTGGTTCAGCTTTGCTGTACCTGACCCTCACCCCTGTACAGCAGGAAGCAAGGAGGAGACACAGAGAATGGTTCAGCTTCACTGTACCTGACCCTCATCCCTGTACAGCAGGGAACACGGAGGAGACACAGAGAATGGTTCAGCTTTACTGTACCTGACCCTCACCCCTGTACAGCAGGAAACAAGGAGGAGACACAGAGAATGGTTCAGCTTCACTGTACCTGACCCTCACCCCTGTGTAGCAGGGAACAAGGAGGAGACACAGAGAATGGTTCAGCTTTACTGTACCTGACCCTCACACCTGTACAGCAGGAAACAAGGAGTAGACACAGAGAATGGTTCAGCTTCACTGTACCTGACCCTCACCTCTGTACAGCAGGGAACAAGGAGGAGACACAGAGAATGGTTCAGCTTTACTGTACCTGACCCTCACCCCTGTACAGCAGGGAACATGGATGAGACACAGAGAGTGGTTCAGCTTTAGTGTACCTGACACTCACCCCTGTACAGCAGGGAACAAGGAGACACAGAGCGTGGTTCAGCTTTACTGTACCTGACCCTCACCCCTGTACAGCAGGGAACAAGGAGGAGACACAGCGCGTGGGTCAGCTTTACTGTACCTGGCCCTCACCCCTGTACAGTAGGGAATAAGGAGGAGACAAAGGGAGTGGTTCAGCTTTACTGTACCTGACCCTCACCCCTGTACAGCATGGAACAAGTAGGATACACAGAGAGTGGTTCAGCTTTACTGTACCTGATCCTCACCCCTATACAGCAGGGAACAAGGTGGAGACACAGAGAGTGGTTCAGCTTTACTGTACCTGACCCTCACCTCTGTACAGCAGGGAACAAGGAGGAGACAAAGAGAGTGGTTCAGCTTTACTGTACCTGACCCTCACCCCTGTACAGCAGGGAACAAGTAGGATACACAGAGAGTGGTTCAGCTTTATTGTACCTGACCCTCACCGTTGTACAGCAGGGAACAAGGAGGAGACACAGAGAGTGGTTCAGCTTTACTGTACCTGACCCTCACCCCTGTACAGCAGGGAACAAGGAGGAGACACAGAGAGTGGTTCAGCTTTACTGTACCTGACCCTCACCCCTGTACAGCAGGGAACAAGGAGGAGACAATGAGAGTGGTTCAGCTTTACTGTACCTGACCCTCACCCCTGTACAGCAGGGAACAAGGAAGAGACACAGAGAGTGGTTCAGCTTTACTGTACCTGACCCTCACCTATGTACAGCAGGGAACAAGTAGGATACACAGAGAGTTGTTAAGCTTTTCTGTACCTGACCCTCACCCCTGTACAGCAGGGAACAAGAAGGAGACACAGAGAATGGTTCACCTTCACTGTACCTGACCCTCACCCCTGTGTAGCAGGGAACAAGGAGGAGACACAGAGAATGGTTCAGCTTTACTGTACCTGACCCTCACCCCTGTACAGCAGGAAACAAGGAGGAGACACAGAGAATGGTTCAGCTTCACTGTACCTGACCCTCACCTCTGTACAGCAGGGAACAAGGAGGAGACACAGAGAATGGTTCAGCTTTACTGTACCTGACCCTCACCCCTGTACAGCAGGGAACAAGGAGGAGACACAGAGAGTGGTTTAGCTTTACTGTACCTGACCCTCACCCCTGTACAGCAGGGAACAAGGAGGAGACACAGAGAATGGTTCAGCTTTACTGTACCTGACCCTCACCCCTGTACAGCAGGGAACATGGAGGAGACACAGAGAGTGGTTCAGCTTTACTGTACCTGACCCTCACCCATGTACAGCAGGGAACAAGTAGGATACACAGAGAGTTGTTCAGCTTTTCTGTACCTGACCCTCACCCCTGTACAGCAGGGAACAAGGAGGAGACAAAGAGAGTGGTTCAGCTTTACTGTACCTGACCCTCACCCCTGTACAGCAGAACAAGGAGGAGAAACAAGGAGGAGACACAGAGAGTGGTTCAGCTTTACTGTACCTGACCCTCACCCCTGTACAGCAGGGAACAAGGAGGAGACAAAGAGAGTGGTTCAGCTTTGCTGCCTGACCCTCACCCCTGTACAGCAGGGAACAAGGAGGAGACACAGAGAGTGGTTCAGCTTTACTGTACCTGACCCTCACCCTGTACAGCAGGGAACAAGGAGAACACAGAGAGTGGTTCAGCACTGTACCTGACCCTCACCCCTGTAGTGGTTCCAGCAGGGAACAAGGAAGGAGAGAGTGGTTCAGCTTTACTGTACCTGACCCTCACCCCTGTACAGCAGGGAACAAGGAGGAGACACAGAGAGTGGTTCAGTTTTACTTTACCTGACCCTCACCCCTGTACAGCAGCGAACAAGGAGGAGACACAGAGAATGGTTCAGCTTTACTGTACCTGACCCTCACCCCTGTACAGCAGGGAACAAGGAGGAGACACAGAGAGTGGTTCAGCTTTACTGTACCTGACCCTCACCCCTGTACAGCAGGGAACATGGAGGAGACACAGAGAGTGGTTCAGCTTTACTGTACCTGACCCTCACCCCTGTACAGCAGGGAACAAGGAGGAGACACAGAGAGTGGTTCAGCTTTACTGTACCTGACCCTCACCCCTGTACAGCAGGGAACAAGGAGGAGACACAGAGAATGGTTCAGCTTTACTGTACCTGACCCTCACCCCTGTACAGCAGGAAACAAGGAGGAGACACAGAGAGTGGTTCAGCTTTACTGTACCTGACCCTCACCCCTGTACAGCAGGGATCAAGGAGGAGGAAAACAACAACTAGTATACGTAGAAGTATTGAATAATAATAATAAAGTTGATAAATAACTAATAATGTAAGTAACACCACACAGTCAGAGAGACATGGCCTGGGAAAAATGTTTGGTTTGTGTTGGGGCGGGGGGAGGGTCGTTACTTGTATTTGGCTACGCGAGAAATTGTAACAATTAACTACTAGATATCTTCATTGATAATCTTAGTCTGTTTTTGTGTTATATTCGTAATCGGTTTTGTTTAAATTCTGTAATTGCAATCAGCGTTTTAACCTATTGTTTTCCGTTTTATATGGTGGATAGCTTAAAGAGTGTTACACTGTCAGTATCAGTCGGTTATGCATTCAACGCATATTTGAGAAATGCACATAACACCACCTATCGCCTCTAAAAACAAAGCATGTATATCATTCTATTGAGAAGACTAACTGTTTACCGCTATGTGTACCACGCCCATGCAACACGCGATCGTAATTGTCAGCACAACTATTACTCCACGACGATGTTATAAAGTTACACCTGACGAGAAGTTATGTCGCATTCATTGTGACGTTAGTAGTGTCTGATTACAGAATCGAATACGATTACATTATTAAAACACTTCCAGTACGATTAAAATACTATAACAAATATGCAGTGATTATATTACCAAAACAATTTGTTCAGATGTGAATATGATTAGAGTACTTAAACACAGTCTTAAACAAGTCAATTACGAATATGGTGATACTAAACCAGTTAGACTACAATTACAATACTATAACATGTAAATTATGATTAAGGTAATAAAACAATTCGATTACGATTACAACACTAAATCAATTCGATAATAATTACAATAATAAAGCATTCCCATTACGAACACAATACAAACAGGTCGATTACAATTAATTATATCAAATCGAACCTTTGCAAATTGTATGCAGCTATAATTGTACGAGAAGACGTAACGTACAACTCTAACCCATTTAATGTTTAATTTAATGTTTTAATTAGATTACACACACACAAACACACACACACTCACGCACACACAGACACACACAAACACACACACACACGTTGTTTTAAATGTGCTTGTATGCATGCATGCACGACAGACGATTGCACACGGATGGGTTCACGTGGTTTTTTGAAATACTAGTATAACGAGGGATGGATTTCGTATTGTGTGCGTGTGTACGTGCGTGCGTGCGTGTGTGTATGTATATATGCATGTATATATGTATGTGTGTGTGTGTGTGAGTGTATGCATGTGTGTGTGTGTGTGTTTGTGTGTGTGTGGTGTGTGGTGTGTGGTGTTTGGTGTGTGGTGTGTGGTGTGTGTTGTGCGTATGTGTGCGCGCGTGCGTGTGTGTACGTTTGTGTATGTGAGTGCGTGTGTGTGTATGCGTGTGTGTGTGTTTGTGTATGCGTGTGTGTGTTTGTGTGTGTGTGTGGTGTGCGTATGTGTGCGCGCGCTTGCGTGTGTGTACGTTTGTGTATGTGAGTGCGTGTGTGTGTGCGTGTGTGCGTGTGTGCATGTGTACGTGTGTGTGAGTGTGTGCGCGCGCGCGTTTGTATGTAAAGCTATGTCCATGACGTTCTGGCAGTGCGTGATTGACGTGAAACGATATTCTAATAAACTGTTGTATCCGCAGTTGGTATGAAGCGCATCTGCTACTTCGTGAATTGGGCCCAGTACCGCAAGGGTAATGCCAAATACACCTACAAGGAAATCGACCCGACTCTCTGTTCCCACATCATAATAGCCTTCGTTACCATGGAAGAAGACACCAACAAACTAAAAGCAGCTGAGTGGAACGACGACGACACAGCAACATCCATTGGCACGTGAGTAGGCGATCAGGGATCCAGGACATCCAATGATATCATTGTATTTGTATTTGTAGTAGACCACAGACAGGTGTTCTAATCTTAAGCGATAAAGTTTTGACATTATTCTCATTTTGTAATTGATTTATCTTGTGTAACTGAAAAAAAAACTACTTCATAAAATTCAGTCAATTACGGTCTATTATATAAACACATTTTCAAACCGTTTTCTTACAGTTGTGTCAGTCATAGGCTCACAAAATATCACACTTCCATCAGACCCAAGGCGTGATCATATTGTGAATGTGTCATTCACCTAATCGGTCTAATTAATAAAATTAGGAAGACACATGGTCACACCATTTGGCCGGCAGTGACCACCACTATTGTTTGCTCCTTTTCTCTTTGGCAAGACTGCTAGCTGGTACTAGATTCTATCGGTGCAAGTTGTCAACACATTTCTTCTTCAGAAGACTCAGCATTTCCTCTACTGAGAGCAACACAGGCATTTTATTATAAACTTCCTGGTTTAATGAAACAAACAAAAGGATTATGGTAGTTACTGTTCATCAATACGTGTAGATTATGGGTGTGGATTGTGCTTGTTCTTTCTAACAATGACAGCTGGTTGCAGGTACTCGCACGTAACCGACCTGAAGAGGAAAAACCCAAATCTGAAAGTGATGCTGGCGGTTGGAGGCTGGAAGTATGTACACTACTTGTGATTGACAATTGTAAATAAATGGCGACTACTTCTGGTTGGGTAAAACTGGTATAAACTTGGTATATACTTGGTTGATTAGTTTCGTTTAGGCTGTGGCCAATTTCTTCTTGAATGTTCTCAAAGAAAGCGCTGTTACAACTTCTTTTGTAAGTTTGGAGGGAGATAGAGAGGGTGACAAGAAGAGAGGGATAGAGAGAGAGAGACAGAGGAGGGGGCGGGGGAGGGAGGAGGGGGAGGGGGGACTAGGGAGAGACAGGGAGAGAGTCGGGTGGATTGATGAGTGTTCAACCTATTTGTGATTTTTCGTCAAGCTATTCATAGTAGTTCAATCTGTGCAGCTTCGGGGTAACGAAGATGTCAGCTATGCTGGTGACTAAGAAACACCGCGCGGAGTTCATCAACGACGTCGTGAGGTTCCTACGAACAAGGAACTTTGACGGGTTCGACCTCGACTTCGAGTATCCGGCCCGGCGCGGCAGTCCGCCAGAAGACAAGCAGAGATTCGCGCTGCTCTGTAAGGTGGGTGACTCCTGTCATGGAACATAACAATTAATAATGTTAGTATTATTATTTCTGTCCTAACAATGTGATCAGAAGAGATGTGAATGACTACGGCATTAAACCTTTGCACTGGCAAACATTTGCTGAATACAGATCCACATTGCGAGCCAATTTTACTGGCGGAACTGGTATTTTCATCAAAGCATATTAAACAATAAACCAGACGTTTAAATAGGCAATGTGTCATATGACGTTTTATGGCTAAGACAAACGTTGTGTCACGAGACAGAAGCCGGCCACTACTATTTCTTTCCTATACCGTAACGAAACATGATTTGCAACAAAACGTTGAGTTTTCACTCCGGTCGGGTAACTTTCGCCATTGCAAACTACACTGTGCAATACAGAATACAAACAAGATATTCACTGGATGCGAAATGTAAAACTACAAGAGACATGTAAAAGTTGCAGAAGCTGAATACATACAAATAACTTAAAACAGCCGCATCATATCTTAAAATACTCACCCTACCTTGAGCCAATTTCCAGTGAGTTATGCATTTGAGAAAAAGATCTTACATAATGATAATAATAATTTGCACGATGCAAGACGTGGCAAACAGATACGGAATGTTATAAATGATGCATAACGTATTCGCTTTGCGTCGCATGGACAATTGAGTTCATGTATGTATATTTATTTGTATTTGTTCTAACAATTAATATATTATTATAATTATAAGTGACGAGGTAGTTTGAATAAATAAATGGTAATACGTTTGATAAAATTGTGATCATTTTAATTGACTTGCGGTTTTTAATCATGTTAACGTTAGATAATTAAATACATTTTATTTCCTAGGAACTACGGGAGAAATTTGAGGATGAGGCGGAGAAGACATCGCGACCGAGACTTCTCCTTAGCGCTGCCGTCGGTTGCGGAAAAGCGACAATGGACGCCGCCTATGACGTTCCGGAACTATCTAAGTAGATCACCCCTAAATACTCCTGTAATATTAACTTCTGAATGTAACTTATATCACGTGGTTGACTCATACAAACTCAAATGTTAATGCCATTGAATGTGTATGGTTATAACTTTTATGTTGTGAAACACATTGCACTGTAGACCGACTGTAGACATGTTGCTCGATAAAATATTTTTTAATTAAACGAAATAATCTATGTTGCATGTCGACACGTTGCAGGTATCTCGACTGGATTGGTCTGATGTCTTATGACTTGGAGTATTCTTCAAAGATGATAGCAAAACACCAGTCCCCACTATTCCCCCGGGAAGACGAACCCGCCCCCGACAAGGAGCTGTGCATTGTGGGTACCTTCTTGAATACATACTTGTGCACTACATAAAGGGTTATTCACAAATGATGTATCCAATACGTGACGGTTTGTTCACACTTGTCGACAACTACCTGTTCGTACAGAGCGTAGTCATTCTCAGACCCGCCCTCCCCCTGAATTAGAACTTTAAAATGTCAAAACAATTTGCATAATTGAAATTTGCATGATTGAAAGCAGATTTGTGGCACGGTACCTGCAAAGGACACACAATAATAACTATTATAATAAAAAATTATGATTACACGCATACGGGCACGCGGACATGCACACGCACACACATACACACGCGCGCACACACACGCACACACACACGCGCACACACACACGCACACACGCTCGCACACAACACACACACAACGCACAAACACACACACACGCACACACTACACACACACTACACGCACGCACATGCACGCACGCACACACACGTACACACACACACACACACACACACACATTTGCATAATTAGTACGCGGGCCTTTTTGTGTATGGTTTCAAGCATCATGCTTACAAATTGTGACGTGCGTCTGGAGAGAAGGGCCAGTTATTTCACGATAATGTAGGTTAGGCATTGTACAAACAGGAGACCTTCTAGCCAGATGATACAATGGCATAGGGACTAGATCTGGACAGTAAGCCACTGACCAAGATAATGGTGATGCAGTGACGTAGGGTTAGAAGACCGGCCGCTCAATCGAGACGATCCGGATTCGAATCCCCTTAGTGTCCTTTCGAAGATTGTGCAATTTCGTTCGCTCCACGTTGTTTCACGTCACTGAGCTACATCAACGAGTACCAGGCTATAGACAATGACATATAGTTGTGCAAAAAAGTCTTCGCGCAGTAACTGCAGCATGGCCGAATGCTTCCAAGATATGTTCAAGAGGGTGTTCGAATGAACAAATCTGAAGTGTTAAGCAGTTTGAGCAATGCTAAAGACTGGGAACTGCGCTAAATAACAACTTATCCTTACCTTGATTTTACATGTGATTCACACCTGTCGTTGTGTCCCAGGAGTGGATAGTCGATTACTGGCTGTCGAAAGGGGCGTCGGCCGACAAACTGGTTGTCGGCATGGCATTCTACGGCAAGTCATTCAAACTCAAGTCAGCAGCCAGACACGGTGTCGGAGCCCCAAAAACTGGCACAGGAATCCAAGGCCCTTTTACGAAGCAGCCGGGCTTTCTCGCCTACTATGAGGTTTGTCCATGCTGACGAGGCTGTCCGTGTCCGTGTCACTCGCTTTACTTTAATGCACTTCGTACTAGAATACACTCGTTGAGGCTACCTTGTCCGCCAAAGTGCGTTTAATAAGCTCGAAATAGTATTCGCAATGTAAACATTTTGACCGCAAAATGTTCAAGTTGTAAAGAAAACTTTCAGCTCCAAACGCGCTCTGTTGGCAATATTGTGGACACGGCTAAAATGGCCCATTGATATTCAGCGCGTTCGTGCGATTCCTTCATTCAAGGCAACTGATTTAGCTAACTTCTTGATAATAATTACCACACGTGGTTGATTCCGGGTGACAGAACAGACAACTTCGGCTTAAAGGGAACAATAATTTTGTACTGGGCAACTGATACGCGACCTGTCTGATTTTTGTTTAATTTAAATGCCCGAATTGTCCTAACATCTTGATTTGAAAGGACACCTACACTTACAGTAATACAATTCGTGCTTTGGTCTTTACCGCTGTAATACGTTTACCATTTTAATTAAAATGAAACTGAATTATCTGACAAACCCATAGTTCATTTTTTATGTGTCCCCTTCAAATGTGAAAACTAATTGGTCGGTCTTTTAATGCGATGAAGCGGTCTCCATATATGTCGTAAAACATGTTTTAATACATTTCCAACGTTTGTATTTTCGAAAATATTACGAACTGAAATATCAAGATAGCAACGCGTTTTATATATAGATTTATTTTAAACAACCGACATGTTAAAAATGTTATTACGTTGTAATGGACAACACTATTTTGTTATGTCTTGACGCGGCGGTCGAGTTAAACATGATAGATAGAGAGCATAATTCCCAACAGTAAATTTAAATTGGCTAAATTCAATCATTATCAGTGTGACATGCATCAAATAGTACCTTTGCAACCTGCATTGCGCTGTAATCGTACTCGGCAGTGGCGTAGTGGGTCGAATCTCACGAAACCTGGACGCACTGGTCTTATTTAATTAAATGGCTCGTCATTGAAACATAATTCAAAGGATACGCACAATGCGCCGCATAAGGGGTAATAAATGTAGGCAAACAATATGTAAAACTGGTTGCGCTAGCGTGAATGACTAATTTTTGGGAATATTTTTTGTTTAAAAACTATTTAACCGATACCACGCAAAACGCAACTTTCCGTGAACAATAAACGGAGAAAGAAACATGGTTATTCCAATATTACATATATTACATGCAAGCCTTAAAATATATTACATACGTATGCATAAATGATTTATGTGTAATCTCAGTCAAATCTTGTCGAAAGGATCTTTAAACCTGGATAAATACACCGACTTAACTAGCTAATCGATACCCGTGAGTATGATACCGCGCGAAACACACTAATGTCACCTAACAGTAAAACCCTGAGCTTCAGATCGACACGTGTATGCAAGACCATTATAACTGTGACATTAGTGGGATTTAAATATAAGTTTAATATTTGAGAAAATTTATTCGTGAAACAGTTTTAAGAAATTATTATCAGGGTATGCTGTAGATATTGCATAAAAATGAATTTGTTGTGTATAATTTATTGTGGAAATGGATGTTAAATGAGTACGCTTGATTGGTGCATATCTTAGCGCATGTCCATGTTGTGTTGCGTAGAATAAGCCAATGTTAACTATGCGTTTCGCGTGGTAACGTTGGATATGTGTTTTGCGTGGTAACGTTAGATACGTGTTTTGCATGTCACCATAAATTGTAGATTTATAGCGGCATATATTGTCTTTGCATTCTCTTTCATGAAATATCGATGTGTTTCGTTGGGTATCAATTATTTCGCAAACAACGTATTCTTGCTTTGTATTGTTAATGACGTCAATTTTCCCCAACGATGAGAACTGACGTGCAACAGCATGGAAGACACACCAATAACATGAAGCTCATCGAGGTGAGCTCTGCAATGGATTTATTCTAACATGAATTCACTGACGACGTCGCGTACCTTGGATAACACTCAAGGCAATGGGTAAAAGCGAACGATGGAAAAGGCCGTGCGAAGGTGTGTGCCGTGCTAAAGAGAGTTAGAGGAAACTGCAGTGTGCCGTTCTGTAGAAAGTAAGCGGAAACTGCGGTGAAGAAAGGATATGTATTGTGGAACAAAAATCTTCTACAACCGCTTCGTTACAAAGGAAACCAAGATGACGGTTGTCCGTGTATCCTCCATCTCAGTCAAAGCCAGCTGTGGCATCATCAGTTCATGGAACACCACCACACTTCAACCGTCTCATGACCGCTCACGCTTTGGTCTCAAGTTGAGGCCAAATGTACGTGCGAAACATACCTTGCTTGGCTGGATGTTATCGCGAAAGGCGTTACCAGGCGAAACGCATGCGTTTTGTAACTGTTGTGACAAGACTTATTTCAAAAATGTTATTGTTGTGGTTTCATTGCTAGTACACCCATCACTTGCCGTTATAGAAAACTAGTTGTTAACCAGCCATTCTATGTCTGCCGGGGGACTGTTAAAACATGTTATGTTAATTGGGTTACGGTTAAGTCACAAACAACTTTGTAAATCAAACTATGTTGTTATATATATTTGACCATGTGTCCCTTGTCAAGCTAGATATAAAGTATTCTCAATAAAGCGATTAAACTAATAAAAATACGTTATTAGCTATTCGACAGGTACACAATTATAACAAACATAAGCGATACCCGCGAAACACATTTTCTAAGTCCGCATTCACCATATTATTAATGATCCCACAAAATCAAACTAGATACCATTGCAAAGCCATCTTTTTTATTTCGTCATAAATAACAACATTATTTTCTACGCACAACATAAGTAAACTTATAACATTTGACATGGAGAGATGTATGACGTGGAAGGAATGCAAACAAATATCATCAACATGAACAACAAGAACACTATTAAACCGTGCGTTGACGGCTGAATTTACATTACACATAACGGTTTATGTATTCTATGTACCAGAAAGCCATACACAATACGCTATGTCGAATATTATAGAGATACGAGATGTTGCAAGACGGACGGTATGTGTTTCGCGTGGTATCACACGAATCGGACATGTAACTATAAACCCCTTTCTCTGGCAGGAATACACATATTAAAATGTCCCACGGTTTGTCGTCAAATCGTCAATATGTCTACTTTATTATATTAACAAATTGATAACGATATATGAAAGTCGCCAAATCGACAATGTGTCCAAGTTTCATGAGAATCGACCAGTGGCACATTTAATAGGACGTGGTTTGCAGCGTTATCCGATCACGTGTGTTATTAAGCGTCCTGTATGTCTCGTACAATTACAGTTCAAGCAATTTGCAAAGATGCAATTTGATATAAATGCATGAAACCGGGACTGGTTTGAAGAATTGGTTAAGAACAGTTATATACTTAGCGCTAATTGGATTGTCTTGGTAAATGACGCGTCTTTTTAGGACTTTACATAAATGCGTATATACAAGTAATCGATGTATTCAGTACATCGAGGTTTGCCTACGTCACAATCAAAATGTTGCACGTGACTCCCGTCAAGTTTTACCTTTGCCGCCAGTGTTTATAACGGTTATATACGTGAATTACATTACCATTGCTGCATGACATCTCATAAATCAAACATTTCCTCATACGGTTGTCACTTCAAAAAACTTTGCCTTATGTTTTTGTCACAATGAAACACTTTTGTGACCATAATTTCAACAAAATATACGACGGAATGTCCGAATCCACCAAGTGGTTCTGGTGGCTTGACGGAGGTTTTGCTAGGCAACAGGTCACGTGATGGGTAGGTCAATTGTGTAACCTTAAGTAGACTTCGTGAAACCGGGCACTGATCCGTTGACGTGCGTGGCTGTAGGTGTGTGACCGTCTAAGCGAAGGCTGGAAGAGGAAGTGGATCGGGTCGCAGATGGTTCCGTACGTCTACAACAATACACACTGGATCGGCTACGACGATGTCGAAAGCATGAAAGAGAAGGTATGCAGAGAAGACAGTGTCGCAAAATGTACTTGCAATGTGTGATACAACTGAAGCAGAAAGCTGATACCATCGACGCCCATAATCATGTCTGTCTTAATTGAACTACATTAAATAGCTATATATATATATATATATATATATATATACCATGCTTTTTTACACACACACATATATATATGTACATATATATATATATATGTACATATATATATCTATATATATATATATATATATATATATATATATATATATATATATATGTGTGTGTGTGTATGTGTGTGTGTGTGTGTAAAGAAGCATGGGGTATATATATATATATATATATATAGGTATATATATATATACATATATATATCCATTCAATCATGTTTTAGAGGCTATTGACACAGTGTTTACGATGGTGCTAAACTTTATTGTTTCAGTGCAATTACGTGTCATGTTATGTTGGACAATTCGTATCATTATTCAACATCACGCAAAATATTTAATATTCTTATAATAACGCAGTGATATTAAAATGTGTAACTTTTAATTCACATATATGCATTTTGTTAGGCGATATGGGCCGTAAGTAAAGGGCTGGGTGGCTGGATGGTGTGGGACCTCGCCATGGACGACTTCGGGGGGCACTTCTGCGCCCAGGGCAAATACCCGCTGTTGAATGCGCTCAACGAAAACACCCCCAGGTAACTACAACAGCGAATAACTATCCAGTGTGTTAAAGGACCAGTGCGATTAAAACATCCCGCAGGATAATACTGTAATAGTGTACCAACGTCACTGTATGTCACGACACATTTTACACGAATAAATCAAATATACAATTGCCAATGAAATCACATTAATTGGTCAGTTGGATTGCCTGAGTTGGATAAGAGAAAATGTTTCCCCAGTGTACTTAATACATTTCCTAGCAACACATTCAACAGTTCCACGTTTCTGTTCTAAATTAATTAGTTTCAAAAGGCGTAATTCTTCCAAGACTTCAATTGAATCAACGAAGCCATCTTGATAAGACATATGAAAGTATTTAGAAGGTTTGTTGAAATGAACTACCATGACGTATGTCCAGTAAAGTGTCTCCAATCTCTCGCGTAGAAACAGAATTGGAATTAGTAATGTTTTCTCATGAAAGGAAGAGTGTACAGTGAGAATGGGAATGAAACTATTAATATTTTAAAGTATTATACAGCGTCTTTGGACTGTTCAAAGCGCTTTCGAAGATGTTCACGACATGTAACTTCAATTTATCTGGGGTAAGCCATTTTACAAGGTGCGTAGCCTTGAGCCTATCTTAAAAGACGCAGCAGTGTCATGTTGTCTGAATTACAGTACTTGCAAGGCGGTGGTTCGAAAAAAAATGGAGTTTTCAACATATTTATCCAAACGTTATGGTTGTTTCTCGCAGTTGCAATAACATCTGCCATATTACACTGTTGACATTTGACATTTCAGAGAAGATGTGACTGTTAATCCCCCGAGCTCTACAACATCAAGAAGGTAGGTGACTACTTGCAGAACGAACTCGCATCTAGTGATGGAATAACGCAACTAATTATTGTTATATTAAAGTAATATCACATGTCGTTTGCTTACAGTGACTGTTTTACACCAGAGTATGTGGGCAGTATTTATACGTATTATAAAACAACAAATGTATCCAAGATTAAACCTTAGGATTATGTGGAATGTATAATAATGTCTGTTACCACAGTCGAAACGCCTATGACGACAGTACCATCAGTACTTCTGTTAAAACTCTAAGTATCGTTATGTGTCATCGTGGTGGTATATTGCTAACGTTTACTGAGTACTGTGAAAATTAAAATGTATAATTTGTAACTTTGAGTGAAAGCAACGATATGTTCTCAACCAAACCTAATATAAACTTATGCTGTAATTAACTCGACTGGAGTCGCTAATCACTCGAGTGCCTTACCCCAAATGACTTCCATTATGTTCAAGGAGAAGGAATCAATTTGATTCCAGCAGTCGATCACAAGAGAAGAGTCGAATCTCAGCTATTGCAACCGTAATAAAGAGTTCCTTAGTCACGCAGACCCACGAAATGCTTTAAAATAACAACATCTTATAAACAAGAGCCCTGACAATACCTTCATGACTAACTCAAACTCAATACATGTTTTGGAAATTGACAGACTTTAATTAATTATTTCCCTACTTTTCGCAACATTTATTGCCACACAATGCTTTGTTTTTATTCTTGTCCGTGGCAAGTCGATAGTTTTTTTTATTATAATATATTGTTATGATAATTTGCGATTAACAAAACACAATTCTAATTCGTTCTATTAACATGATTAAATGCTAATTGTGTACATCATATATAGATTAACATTACCAAAGAATTGTTTTAAATTGATAACTATGAGTAGTGTCAGATCTTCAAGTAGTTCTTAGTCCATGCACGCAACGACACGAAACCGACACGTCTACTACTTCCACAACAAAGTTGGCACGGTTCAATGTACTGGGCTTTGACAATGATTCGACACCGTCCGTCAGACTTCGTTTAACTCCACTGGTTTATATGGGGAAAGAAAAACATCCAGCTTCTGTTTATGTTATTGATTCAACAACGAAAAGAAGGAAAAGGGAAAGGGGCAATATATGCAATGAACCGAGAATTGATATAGCGGTAGAGATTAGCGGCAGCCCAAGTCAGATGGATTGATTTAAAAGAGTGCTTCATTGCGTGTGCGTGCTGACTTATAATCAGTTGGGCTGCATAATTAACCATCCACGTGGCAATAAGCTCAAAATGATTTGCGTTAAGACAATTATTTATTGGGCTATTTTGCGCATATAGGAGTCTCCGACCGTACTTTTTGTTATTTACCATACATTACACCATATTTACCATAAGGGTATCTATTTCTATTATATATATATATTTTTTGGACATTGATGTATTAGATGTATTATTTGAACTGTCTGGGTCAAATAAAACAAATTCTTCTTCTTACGGGAGAATATCACATTTTGATACAATGCATTTCGAATGTGTTATTAACTTACAACGAATTGCTTTAAGAACTATGGAGGTCGATGTGATGACATCTGTAGGGGATAATCAAAGAATTAGACACATTAAACGGCTAAAACCGTCAAACGTGCTTTGCATATTTAATGTGTGTGATTTGTTTGAGTACACGATTTTTATTTTTATTTTGACTAACATAGTAAAACGCGATGTTCCATTGACTTATTATGATCGACATCCTGCGACGCTATGTGCAATATCAGAACACAACGCATTCATTACATTTACACACAACCGAAGTCACATAACACCCTAACACCTACCCACACACACACACTCACACACACACACACACATACACACACACACACACACACACACACACACACACACACACACACCCACACACACACACACCATTCACACACACACAGACGCACACACATATTCACCTACAGACACGCACTCGCATACACCCAAACACACACACACACACACACACACACACACACACACACACACACACACACACACACACACACACACACACACACACACACACACACACACACACACACACACACACACACACACACACACACACACACACACACACATACATACACACATACACACATACACACACGTATATGGATTATATATATATATATAATCCGTTTTGTTTTCAGGCAGGAGAAGACAACCCCTAAGAGACGACAATTTACTACGCAGTAAATATTGTCTTTCATTTCATATTACCTTGCGTATCCAAAGTGAATACAAATATAGGATTATATAGACTTTTGGCATATACGGTGAATTCGTACTCTAAAAATGTGGTGGAAAGCCGCTTTCTGAATGATATTGTCTGTTGGCATGCACACATTAACAGTAGAATGCAGTTGAAACGGTTGGTATTTCCATAAATGGGTTGAACAAGCCCATCACCTTTGGCAAGCAATCTACAACCAGTGCATCTACGACTACAATAATTTCTATCTGTCCCATCTAGTCGAAAGTTTGTTACATCTGCTATTCAATATATTTACATCCAGGGACGAAAGATTAGAACTACATTCCACCAGAAACTGTAATCCGCCACAACATTTATCGCACATTGTACATTATATCATATATATATATATATACAAACATACACACACACACACACACACACACACACACACACACACACACACACACACACACACACACACACACACACACACACACACACACACACATATATATATATATATATATATACACAGTTGATTTATATATATGTATATGGTCAGTTATCAAGAAACGTCGACATAATTTGTTGTTGGGGGGGTAAATTTAGAATTCAGTATATCATGTTTTCCTCTTAGTCACTAATAAACAACATGTCAGGCTAATCGTGAAATAAATTTGGGTAGCTTAATTACTAAAAACTGATTCTTTTGGATCAATTTGAGCTTGCGAGTCCATGTTGCTCGATACCGAGCGTATACATGCATGTCATATATTTAACATACTTATTATGGTATTTAAAATTTCTGCTATGCATTTCGATTGTTTTTTTGAGCAGGCTTATGGTTAAGAATTGTTAGCAATGGCAACGTTTGTAAAATGTTTTTTGTTTTCATGCGATTTACAAAATTAGGGTAAATTTTCTGTATGCCGTTTAGAAGAGACAAGAGGTCATATAACTACTTGTCATTCTAAAAGACACTGTTTGCATAATATCACCATAAGTTCAAAGAAGGCGAACATTGAAGACACCGAGTGGGTCGTCACACCTAACAGGCGTACAAAACTCAAAACTGTCATATTCCCATCTTCATCTCTGTAATGCAGCACCATGGGGTGGATGCTTACCTGCGCTTTGTAATAGTATACAGACCCTATCTCCTCCATGTATTTGACCTGTCAATTCTCTGCATAGTCCATCTGGCATGTGACTTCCATAAAAGGTTTAAGCTTACGGTGTGCAGATTCTGCTACAATGAGCTCTGAATTCTGGGAGTTCTCTCATGAGTGTTTGACGGAACGTATCAACAACCTCTGCCACTTCCTGTACCTTGACTTTCTTGATGAGAGTGCCCTTGTACTTCACTTCTTTCGTCATCCATTGCTGCTATTTGATTGGCCTTGTGTCATCTAAATTATTCAGTTTCTCCCTTACGTCTTCATCACTCATCACTCATTCTGATGAGGACTTTGGCAGTACCTTGGAGGCGGTCGCCTTCATGGACATGCTGGCATGACGCTGGCATAGACACACGTGTATCTGTATTGAACAAGCCTAACATTTGACGGTCTCCCCCTACAGAGTGCAGTAAATTACATCTTAATATCGCTGTATTCAAGGCAGAATTTCTTGTATATATTTTGCATAGTATCTGTCAATGAGAAGGTATCTCTTCCCCTGACTTGGTCCTTCTTTCCAGGTAACTCATTGCTGTTTTCTGATCTCCTGAGAAAGTCAACTACCAAGAAGAAGAAGAAGAAAAAGAACATCTTCTGTGACTTAGCTTTTGTCTTCCTCGTGTTTCTTCCTTTCTTCTGGTAAAATATGTAGTCCCTCGACAGGGACACTTTCTAACTGAGGGTCTTTCTGAACCTTGTACTTGGCATTTTCTGTTTAACGTTGGGATTTCTGACTGGATCAAACAATGCTTTCTTCAGTGATGTCCTTGCGGACTTTATAGAAGACATCGTCTGATGTCGACAAACGACGCCTGTCGGATTGTTTATGTGAAGGGCAGTCACTTGCATTGCCGTAAGATGGCAGCAGTACGTCATTTTTGAAATCTTTGATTGGCATACACTCGGTCTCGTGTATATGCTCGGTATCGTCAGCGGTATAAACGTTATAACAAATAGGAACAAAATTACTATATTTCTAAATTATCACTTTTACGTACCTTAAGGTATAACTGGTAAGTGTGTTAAAAAAGTCTACCAATATTCACAATCCTGACCAGAAACAGTACGTCTATGTCATGCGCTCGGTATCGTCAAAAACTACCCCAAATAGATGCAAAATATGAATCTACTAGGCTTTGCTGTAGGTTTACAATTTTTGGAGGTCAATTTAACCAATGGTCGTTTTATCTAAACGGCACTATCAACACATATGTACATTGATTATTTTTGTATTTTATTATTTTCCCTTGAATTTGCTTTGTTGAAATTTTGCACACGCTCGGTATCGGCCAAACTACCCCACCACTATGTTGTCCCCACGACACAACCATTCAACAAAACGCTGAGATTTCTTGAAGACTATGTTAAACTATATACCGTCATATATGAAAACAAAGCACACACTTGTGAGTACTGGTTATTGTATAATTCATGTTAGTGTAATAGTACTAAAGTAAAAACTTCCAAAAATATCCTTTATTTCGCTATATCTTCCATAGTTTTGAAGATACTCACATAAAACTTGGGTTCCCATGACACCTTTTATTGGGACGGTTGCCGTATTACAATAACGTGCTGTATATTGTTGAAATGGTTATGTAAGACAAAAACTTTGTTGACGTTTCATGATAACTGACTATATATATATATATATATATCCGTTTTGTTTTCAGTCAGGACAAGACAACCTATAGGAGACGACACGACGATACTACGGAGTAAGTATTGTCTTTCATTACCTCGATTGATCGTGGCACTAGAGGAAACACAGAACAGCCTGAATTATAGACATGCCACATTTTCCTGGTCCATTCTTTTGACTTGAAATTTAAAAAAAAATCCGTAATATGTTTTTTGCATTGATTACCAGGCCTATAGCGTTCTTATTCAGATCGAGTGTCGCCATCTACCGGAGTACTAAACACGACATCAAACTGAACCAGCAGGAGTGTGTCGGACATGTGCCTAGCACCATATTTACGAAATGTTACAACACACACAACAACGTTACATAAACATCATAACGCGCTCGCAGATATTCGTTGTTTGTGCAAAATGACGAAGGTAGGAGAGAATGTGATGTTCACGTCCATCGATAGGCCCTAGTCATGATAGTGTAGAATAACTGTAACATAATATTCGTATTGCTATGCTATTAGCATGAGTGTAGACGTAAGTGTTATTGTGTCTGCGGCTACTCCATCTTGCCAAGTCTATGTTGCAGTGGTCGTTTTCCAGAAGTATTTGGCGCGCGCGCGTGGTTCCTTCGATTGTTTGGTTACGTTTTACGCATTACACGCACATTACATTTTATGTTCTGAACAATTGATTTACCCAATAACAGGTGAGAATCTTGACATATAATAGTGTCCCAGATATGTTGAAAAGACGTAGGTCTTACGTCCTATTCTATTCATATTCTAGGGGTCATATATTAATCCCTGAAACTTTGGCGCTCGAGGTTCAAGCCGTCTAAGAGGAAAACGTTAACCTACCCGCATACGCAAGTTCGATTAAAGTACTGATGTTGGCTGTTATGTGCTCCTAATGATTTTATATATTTTTCTTTATACCAATAGTTCACATGAAGACTTCGAAGATGACGAAGATTACAAAGATAACATAGACGACAAAAACGACAAAAACAACATTGATGATGAAGACTACGACGACTATGACTACCAAAGGGGTGCCGCTACTGCTGCCACGTAAGTCTAGTTGATGTTATTGATTATCGCCCGCATTATCCACACATTATCCACACATTATCCACACATTGTCGTTTATGTGTCCGCAATACGTACCTCGCGTGAGTGTAATCTTATAAGGATTTTCAGTTGCCCAATGCAAGGCGTACACTGCTCAACGCTTGCTGCTAATCGTGTGTTTCTTCGATTTAAAAACAATACCTCTTTCGCGATCAAACAACTTGTGCAGGTCGCTTGTGTTGCCATTTCCGGTCGTTTTACGTTCGTTCCAGCCGCACATCTACATTACAGACAGCGTTGCTTGTCGACGCGCGACTCTCAAATAAAAGATAGCATTGCTCGAGTGTAACATTGACCTAATTGTTTGTTGCCACAGACCGTCGTTCCACACGGCAGCGGTGCTCGCTATCGGCGTCACAGCGGGCATCCTCGGCCGCGCTCTTTGAGGCCAAGCCACGCCCGTCTTACGACGACCCGCGTCCAGTGCGAGGGTGACCAAGCCCTGCACTAAGGTGATCACAACAAGTCCGACGGCAGCTATATCCGGCCCGAGGATGACCATATCAAACGCCACTGAGACCATGTCCTGCCCATGGATGACCACGCTCAGCCCGTAGGTGACCACGCGCAGTCCGTGCATGACCACGCTCTGTTCGAAGGCGACCACGCCCTGTTCGAAGTCGACCACGCCCTGCCCAATTGTGACCTTTCCCAAGAATGACTACGTCCTGCCCGCGGGCGACAACATCATGGATGAAAATCCACGCACACGGTAGAACTCTCTCCACCAGTGTCAATGTTACAAATTCACCACAAATCACATCTTTGATCCTATGGTATCAGTGTGTCATTGCATTGTGTAATATGCCTATACTATTAATAAAAGACGTATACATTAAGTAACTTTATTAATACATCATGGATGTGTTGTTATTTCTGTCTACAAACCTGTCAAACAGTTTGTAAGGCATTTCCTGGTTATCAGTTAACTAAATATCGGAACATTAACAAAATATCGGAAACATTTACTTAAACAGTCACAATCAAAACCTGTAGGTTTACATAGTTTTATATAACTATAAGCTGCACGGATCACAAAGTGGGCACGATTTTATGTTGGATGGTTCTTCGATAGCCTGTGGTCATTGTAAGCCGACAAGCATCGAGAGGATATAAGCTGTACAGGCAAGATCAGTTCGCTTCATACAACAGGACTACTGAAAGAACACCAACTACTGCAGGGGAGGATAACTCGTGTAAAGGGCACACCCTTCTGGGTCACCAACAATATAATCGGTATCGACATAGAAAATCACTTATGTCCAATCTCTACGTCGAGAAGACCACGTTCTGATACTCAATAGTTTAGTAGGGTCACTAGACACTCAGTGGGATCACTAGACACTCAGTGGGGTCACTAGACACTCAGTCATTTCAAGTTGTTGTTAAAGTTTACTTTTCGATACAGGCTGGTGAGTAAATAACATTTTTGGTGCGAGTGTACAGCGATCACCCGTGGGGGGCACACACACGCTAGCTCGATTACACATCTGTAGTACTACATTCACTTAGTTGTAAGGTGTTATATCCATTGTGGCCCCATTATATAAATGTACCCGTGCGATATTCGATATCTGCACTATCAGCACCAATATATGTTAGCGATTCATTGTCTTTTTTTAATCGCAGTCCTCTGGTATTAAAATAATGATTTGTCTTGTTTACGCGTAAATAAGTAATTACATGAATAACGCGCTCAATACTTGCTGTCAATGAATCCAATATGCATACGCTTTATTTCGTTCTCTCAAAGAACTTTTTGCCTTCTTTTTTATAAACGAAGACGCCATTTTCACTCGAGACAATAGCGTAATGACGTCGACGGAAATGACGCTACTAGCCGAGCTAGGAGTATGGATGTTACGTCAGGTCAGTGTATTTCACCCAGGTGCTCGCAATTTGAAGCGCACCGATAAGTAAGCAAATACGCGTTCTCCATCAGGTAACTCTTTCCTATTACCATGTCGGTGTTTCGCGTTATCGTGAGTGGCAACTTTCAACAATGTGTGTGTGTGTGTGTGTGTGTGTGTGTGTGTGTGTGTGTGTGTGTGTGTGTGTGTTGCATGTGTTCGTGTGTGCGTTTGTGCATGTGTTTTATTCGGACGAGTGTGTGGATGTAGTTGTGCACAAATTTAAGGCGACATCCTGGATTTCAGAATAATATAATTTCAGTAGACCCATGGAACTCTTGATATAATTATTAACAATCAACTAGTACACATCGCGATAATAACTGACAGCCTACCGTGTTTAATTCCTATATGCTAGCTGTCTGTCTGATACATAAAAGGAACACCTTTTTAGTACACATGTGCTTGAAGGTTAGCTTTAATAACGGCATCCGACGTTGGTGACGACGTTATACATTTATGTTGTATCACATTTAACCATGTCATTCAGTTTTAAATGGGGAACAGTTTCGTGAAAAGTGCAGCAAATTATATGCAAGATCGGCTAATCAAAGTAGTGAAACTCTGCGATGTCTTATTTGACGTTAACATTCACATGGACTCCCTTTCTCAAATGTATTATTATGTGCTAAGGGAGCCATGCGCCAAATATAGTACTTTGGTCCGCCCAGTAATTATGATCCTGAAAAGTGTCGCTATGTCACCGGGCTACGTAAAACTGTGTTCCGTCCTTCAAACCGTTGTCCGTCGTTCAATTACTAGGCTATGCAGAGCCGTAGCCCGCCATTCGGTCATTGAGATGCATAAATAGCATTTGCATTTATGTTTGGATATGCACATCGAAGCAGTAGCATGCTGCGATACAAACATTCATTGTTCATACAGTAAAAGGGATACATTGTACACCAATAGGGTAGCCCGTCATTCAGACAGTGCGTTACACACTGTGGAAGACCCGTTTTGTCATTAAAATACACAGCAAGGTAGCCATTCGTTCTGTCACTAGGATACAAATAGCCTTGGTCCGCCATTTAGCTATTAACTAGCCAACATCAGCCGAAGTCATGCCCATAACACACAACAGTAGCCTGCACACAAACAATGCGCAATTTTGCCAAATAAAATGCGTATCATGAAGAAATCAATAAGCCAGTTAAAGGTAAAGTAAAATCATATCATTTAACTGTTCCCATGCAGACGGTCGCGCCAAATAGTTAAATAATAGACGGTTCTACTTGTTCGTCTGCGGATATGCGCGCGTTGGATACGCTCATGTCGTCGCAAAGTTGACCGCGACACCGAAATTAACTGATGTTGTCATAGACGACACAGTGAATGTCAGAAGACTCCAGGGATGATTTTGTAGGGCACCTTGTTGCAATATTCCTGCCAGAAGATCGTGTACTTATCGCTGCATTTCTCGTCGTCGCGGAATGTTCGGTGGATAAGGAGAACGGTGAGGAATATGAGGTAGGAGTAGGGCATGACGTGTGAGAATGTTGCCGGCACAGTCCACAGGAAGGCCAGCAGCAGCTCGGGTAGGTAGTGGAAGTGGCGGGCGAGGCCCCAGTACCCGGACACCAGGAGAAGGCTAGTCCGCTTCTCGCCGCCAGCCACCACATACTTGGCCCGAATCACTTCCGGTCGACGGCCCCACACCAAGCACGCGCCGTCGGTCCGTCGGACGTCCTGCTTCTGCTTGTCGGCCATGTAGTTGACGACGATGGCCGTTATCCCGGCCGAGACTATTGCTAGGCTCAACACATGACCTAGGTGGACTGGGTGGTTGACCATGTAGAGACTGACAGAGGCGTACAGGCCCGGGATGAACACGAGACAGCCCCAGCAGATGTAGAAGCCGGCGCGATCGAGCATGATGTCGATGGTGCGCATGTAGCCCGACTCCCACCAAAAGAACTTCGTGAAGTAGATCATCTGCAGCGTGGCCGATATCCACATGCTGTCAACGAAGCCCGACACCTCGTAGCTCTTCAGCGCGAAGATAAGCACCAGCAGCGGCCAGACGGTCATGCCGAAACGACAGTTGGTGAACACTTTCACGTCGATGCCGAACACGCGCGGGTACAGCTCCGTGCCCCAATAGTAATCGAATATCAAATTGCCGGTCGTACCGCTGTCCGATGAGCTGGGGAAGAAAAGGCCTTTGAGGTGCAGCGTGATGCACAGCACATGCGAGAACACGGTGAGTGTGCCGAGGAACTCGTCGAAGTGGTCATAGACAATGGTCGGCGACATTCCGTACTGTTTCAGACCGACTGTCAATAACACGAAGGCGACGATGGTGACGACGTAACAAAGGAAGCCGTTGTCGGTGTAGATGGGCACGTTGCCGCGCGGCGTGACAGGACCTTCAACGCGAGGCCCGGGCAGCAGCACCATGAGCAGCAGCGCCCAGGCCATGTAGCCGAGGATCACGCCGACGGCGAGCGGACTAACGATGTCAGTGCCACTCCATACCTCGACGATGCCTCCGACTACACCGTGGCCGGAGAACATCGACCACAGCTGCTCAAAGCTGCCGTCGCAACGTTTTGCCGTGTACCACAACAACATCACCGCATTCGGACAAGTGACCATGAGGAACAATGGCGCCATCGTGCGAGTGAACAGTCGCACGAGGAACCTGTCGCCAGGTGGCGCTGCGTGCGAGCTCGAGTTTCCGTTCGGTAAGACGCCTGTTGTTCCGTTCTCGTGTACCCCATTCTGTTGTCCAGTTGTCGACCCGTTGCGGTAACTGCCAGCACCGTTGCCATTTTGTTGAACGTGCCTGGTGCGGCCTCTGGCGGCTGACGCTGTCATAGGTCTTGGCGGACGTGTCGGGACATCCATTCTGACGGTCCTGCAGTCAAACGAGTGACATACTTTAAATGGAGGCAGTTTGTTCCTAGTTGTTCATTTATTAATTTATATATGATGTTCTTAAAACTACCTATACTAACTATGCCGCCAAAAAGTGTTTCGTAAGTCCGTGACATCGTTCGCAATTTGAAGGTACGACCCCGGAGCTTGTTCAAATAGTAAACAAAACATCCAGTTTCAAAACAAGCTTTATTGGTGGCAATACAATTTGATGTTCGGTGATGTCCCATTTTGACACGTTCAGCACCGTAGAAACAGAACAAGAGCGCCGCGCGCACCGGCGTTGTCAATGTTTACATTACTCTTCAAGATTAAACGTTAGACCAAGGCCTACATAACTAAACAAATCAAGAAAATTAAAAGTTAACTAAAACAACATTAATTGTTATTGAGACATCATGAACGGTCTATGCGTTTTCAATGGAGAACAAATTATTTAAAGCCAACGCTAGATGGAAACAAAAGACATCTAGTTGGCGCTATGCAAAATAGTTAATGCAAATTAACCATATGCATCAGTAATAAAACTATCACGCTAGTGGTTTACTCAGAGTGGAAGATTCTAATGAAATATCCGATCTCGTAATGAAATTATGTTCTTAACGCGGATGCGTGACCAATTAGCGACCAATAAACACGCAATATGCTTTAAGGTGGCGATACACGTTACGAGACAATCGGACCGATTGACTCGTACGAGTGACTCGGCCGAGTCAATCGGTACGATTGAATTGTACAAATAAACACACGTTACGATTGGCCGTATTTCGTCGGCAATCGGGCTAGTGCGGTGTTAGGGGTAGTGGCTGGTTTTATATTTTGTGTAACTTCTTGTGGCGGTGCTGTAACATCACTTACGGGCATAATTATTATTTTAATTAAATATTTTGATGTCATACAGACACTTTTACATAGTAGATTTTTTAAAGAACGAGACTGATGCACTTACGTGACGAATTCAGCCGGCAGCGTTAATTTTAAGTCATGCATATTGTGTTTAATAATGATTATTTAATATCTTTTATAAATATTATAAAATATGTACCTGCACATTGAGGTGAGGGGTTATTTACATTAATCTTTGGATGGTTTCAATTCGATCAAGGTTGAAAACATCCATGTTTTTTTCTTTATTGTGTAGTGCATAGTGACAAAAATAATGATATAATTAAACTGTAATATATTCAACTGACCTAACACGTACTTGCAAACAAGCAGAACTGTCAAATATAAAATAGATTATTGGACCCTGGAACGTATACAATGCAAAATATGTGCATTCGTATGATTATTTTGGAATTATCACTTCCAACTTTGACCCACTGCTATTACCACAGAAGTAGGATTTAAGGTGGCCAATTTCTTGGTAGGGTTCCCCAACATGTCTATTTATGGTAGCAAAGGCTGGGAACAATGCAAACAAGTAAGTGATTTTATAAAGTGCTGCATTTCTGTGAGAATTGTCCACATATATATATATATATGTGTGTATATGATTATATTCGCAATTGCTGGTCCACGTGTAGATGACATTTTTATTATTTATTTGAACAATATGTATATATATCTACATGAATATACATACATTTGATGTTGGTTCATTATCAATGCATTGAATTTTTATTTTTCCAACTATAGTACAAACTAATAAGACAACACTATGATGCATCACATATTTTATTACACAATAAATGCACTTAGAGTAAACTGTTTTAAAGCAATGTTCAATAGATGCCATACCTTCAAATATTGGGTGTAGGACACTATATTAAAAGTGAAACCACAACAACAAGGAGGCACATCATACATATTTGTCTCAGGAATAAGTGTCTCAGGAGGGTTACAGTTTGATGACCAAATTATATTTGTTATTGTATTCTAATATGGGGTAATAGAATGCAAACCTCTCTTTACGGTCACCTCGGTAATACAGCCTCCTTTCAATTACATGGTTTCCCTAGGAGAGTCCCAAACTATTTATGTGGCCACACTGCAATTACTGGGCACACGAAGACTATTCCTACACAAAGTGTAGTTAATAGTAGTAAAACAAATAGTTGCAATACATAAAGCATTTAGCAATAATGTGTAAAACATAGTTACAATAATTGAAAATGTGAAATAACATATTAATGTAAATGGCAAATAATAAAGGAGAAAAATTCCTCTTGATGCACAACATATCATAGAATGAAGTATCACATGGACTGACCTAGTTTTACACATGAACTGACACTTTCATTCATCCTTCAACACATTACCAGGTAGTCTGCACCAAAGTGGTAGGAACAATGGACTCCCACCATGACTGTTAGGATGCCTAATATAACGAACATCCGCTTAGTTAAGAGGAACCACTGTGAAACACCCATTCTGGCTTGAACTATAATGTACAATCATTGACACAAGGAACATTATATATATATATATATATATATATAAGTTCAAGTGTGATCCTTATCACGATAATTCATACAATAACAGTTTAATACTACAAAGTCATGTTAATGCTATAAACGTCTACAGAAACATACATAATCCACAGCTTCAAAAATAATGTTACATTATGTTATTTTTAACATAGCATTGCATAATAGTATATTTTAAATTTGCCAGAATACATAAATAACTGTTCACAGTAAAATCATTCCTTGTGGCTTGAATCGATGACACAAAGTCTTCATGCAAGATATACTGCATGATGTTGATTGTAATCTTGGTCATGTTCACCTTTTCTGAAAACAAGAAGGCAAACAAAATCACTAGTATGTTCAGTACACGTTTTGTATTAAAAAGATATACACATTTATGTGGATCTAATCACAAATCGCACAATGTTGTGTCTTCCAAAAAACTGACTTAACAATAATCCTAACCCTAAATTAGCAATTACTTCACCGGTTGAGTACAAAAAATGGTTGAATATTGTTTTAACAAAATATTAAAAGACTGTCATGTCATCTATATCAACATGTCAACAACAGTGAAGACCCAGATAGCATATTGACAAAGACACCACATGCACAGGCATAACTTTCAACAATGTGCCATCTACCCAACCCCTTTCTAGTACCAGCCAATGCCTAGATGTCAATATTTGTTTATAAAATGTTCACACTGGTAACAGAAACGCTCACACAGCCAGTAAATAGTATGAATGTTTCCATTCTACGCGTGAAAGAGAACAAGTGAACTATGAAGTTTACTAGTTCCCAAAATTCGTACGTCGCGAAATTCCGAAATTGATATAGTGTCGTTTTTCTCAAATCAACAACGTTTGACTGGATGGTAATAGCCAACCAGGTTTATTATTATAAATTGTAGCTGTCAATTCAACATAAACTTTCACTGAAGCTGGCTAACGGAAGAGAAAAAATGACTCAATACCAAGTCCAAGGCCCACAAGCACAAAAGTGGTACACGCAACGATAGTCAATAGGTTTATAATTTAGTACGAAGTCGAATGTCAAACACGAAAATGACGTTTTTAAAAATGCCATTGCCGCCGCCTCAACATTTAAAAAAAAGTAAATTCTAGTATAATTTCATGGTTGATACAAGTTTGATACAGTGTTGGCACTTGCAAGTTGCAGCGATAGTAAACAATACAAAGAAAGGAAATGCACAGCCACAGCCCAGCCCCAGGACAATGACATGTCAATCATCAATGTCGACAATGTTATGAATGTATTTCAGACGAGCACTGCTTTGCAGAATAAAAATGCACATTTCACTTCACGTTGACACTTATCAATAAAACTATATAACGTTTTAACTTAAATACAGTTATTTGATAATCCAAATATCATGACGTCGACGTCGCCGTCACTACTTACTTCTGACGTTCTGTCATTTCTGACTCGGTCTGTTCGCGGTCCGTTGGCGTTGGCGTTGACAATTCTGACAGTGACAGACGTCCTGCGTTATAATCTTCCATTTTTTAAAAACTTGCGTCACTAGCCGTCATCCTCGAGAACTTTCAGACGACCCGTAACCGTTGCTTCTGTCATTATAAATTGGGTTCGCCGCGTTCCATGGCGAATCTTTCATGATATAGCTCAACAAATATTTAAGGTGAGGTTTTACCGAAATCATCGGAGACCATTTTATTGAAGGAGGTCGAAGTTCAACCTTGTTGCTGTTTTCTGATTGGTCAATATCACCGAACGTCCGGTGGAATCGTACGAAAAATAGAACCTGCTCTAAAAATATTTCGTCCATGTGACTCGGATGCGATTGACTCGGCCAGAGAGGCACACGATACGATTTCATCGTTTACGTGGTAATCGGACGGTTTCATCCGTGAAAATCGGACTGTGTATCGCCGCCTTTAGTTTTTGAGCATAGTATGACAACACCCACCTAGGCCACCAAACTTCTCGTCATTATATCAAACACAAATAATATATACAAACTACCTTATGAAAAAGTACATTTACATTCATATAATGGCCAAAATCTACAAAAACTGGACATTTGTTTGCGTTACGCAGAACCACTGTATTCAACTGCGCAAGGTGGCGCCACTTGATCGCCACGGCGTGGTTTGGCCTACCTCGCACATGCAATAAATTGCACCGAGTCTGGTGCCTGTTGTTGGATCTATTATCCAGTTAATTCGAATTAAATTTCGTTGTTATGGTCAGAAGAATCGGGACATCCATGACGTCATATTATCTAAACACAGAGTGCTTGCATGACTGCATGAATGCATTTACGAGCGCCACGCATCTGAAGTGTGGAAAACTAGTTGCAGGAATTCATTACGTAGGTTTATCGACAACAACGATGAAGCCCATTAAATACTGTTGTTGTCTGCTAAAAAAAACTGTTCCTAATACTGGCGTGCTAATTGTTATTGTAGTAGCAAATGTTTAGGTTGCATTAACTCATTTAGATGCATTTATAACTGCTACCATCTGGGCGAAGCCGGGACTTCTTGTATAAACGCCAATCTCTAAAATGGACAGGGGATATGATGTCACAGAAATCATCCACATATGAACAATTATTACTAATACGATTATAGCTCATGTTGGTTCATACACTCGTTCATAATTCTACACACCCATCGAACAGAAACACGAAAATAAATCTCCTACACCAACGTTTCGTCACAAAAATCTCCCATCACCAAAATAGCAATGCACGAATTGTTCTCATTCCGACGGACAGATAACATTGAATCACTTAACACTACACTCTAAAAAGTGAAGTTTTCAGAAAGCAATCTCTAAGAAAACCAACCTGCCCCTGAAAGTACCCGCTGTGTTGACAGAGAAGTATTCACAGTGCCAGACAGTTGTTCGTAAGCTCTATGCGTGCCCGGGTGCAAGGGATTGGACGTCTGACGCGAGCAGCCGTATAAATGTGTGATCTACCACTGGCGGTCGGCAAATAGTCTAACACCGCTACGACAGACCTGAATGCGAGCATTCATCGTCAAGGACACCAATCCGAGTATTGACTCGGTGCTGGAACAACTCACACGCCGTCAGGCTATCGTCAGTCCCGTTTTAGCCGTCTCCCATTGTGTTGTGTGTTAGTGCCAGACAATTCAGTAACAGGGCTATCGGCCACTGGACTCACTGCGGCCGCATTACGTCGCTGTATACTCAAGTGATTTGGCTAGTGCCCTGGGCAATGAGACGTTACACTTGTGCGTGAACTTGCGTGTCTAAATAGAGCATTGCTGTGCTAAATAAGACTCGGCTTTCACGACGCCAACGTATAATCATCGACATTGACGGTTTTCTAGGTAGTTTTACTAATGAGAAAAAACAGTTTGATGTCTTGTATAACGAGATTCGACCAATGATGTATGTGTGTTTCAAGAGACTAGCAGACAACCGTCTAATAATTAAAGGGAATAAAAACAGTTATTGCTCGAATTCATGTTATATTACATCCTGCTATCTATACCCACGTCCACCAAGCCAACAAAATCAAAAAATTCAATAAATTAGAAATTCCACATTTTATGGTGTGCATCCGGACATTTTCGAATATGCATATTTTTTGCGCGCTTTTCGGGATGCCGAGATGTGACGTCACTTATGACTCAAACTCGCATCAGGCCAACCCTTTCCATGCATTCAGAGCATGTTTACGAGTGTAGCTTTTGGGTCGAAATGAGCGTCAGAACGAGTTATTGTGCAATATTCCGACGTAATACAAACACTAGTCATCATAGAGGAACAAGCAGTTATGTTACGGTTCCACGTGAATCGAATTTTATTCAAAACAACGAATGCGAATGGGCCTACAAGTCGTCTAGGTTTCGCCGAGTTTGGGCTCGTTTTCAGAATAATTATATCGAATGCAACCAACGGAAGATAATCTACACCAATAAACATACATAGCAAACATATATTGTATCCAGCTACATAAAGTAACGGTTATAATCTCATAATATCACTAGAATATCGATATATGAAGGAGTTGTACAATTTATCATAACAACTTAAATCAGTCAGAGAGTTTCCGTTGGTTCCGCTAGCTCAGTGGGTAGGCGCTTTGGTTACTTGTCATTTATTTTACAATCGGGCGACGCCGGTTCAATCCTGACAGAATGCAAACTTTTGATTTTCTATACACTTTTTTTATGTTTTCACGAAGTAATATAAACAAAATCATTTATACTATAATGCACTGTTTGTAAATATAATTTTTATTTTTGTAGTAATTATTTATTCGCCACAAAAATTAAAATATGGTCATTATATATAACGATGTTTCTAAATTGTATTTATCCAGACAGATCTCAATCTGTTTTCACATATATAATTACAATATATTACCGTACAATATATTTACAATTAATACATTATATATCCATTACATATAGATTTGTTTGGATAAATAAAATTTAGAAACATCGTTATATAATGACCATATTTTCATTTTTGTGGCGAATAAATAGTTACTACAAAAATAAAAATTATTTACAAACAATGCATTATAGTCTAAAATTATTTTGTTTATATTACTTGGTGAAAACATAAACAAAAAAGTGTCTAGAAAATCAAAGGTTTGCATGCTGTCAGGATTGAACCGGCGTCGCCCGATTGTAAAATAAATTACAAGTAACCAACGCGCCTACCCACTGAGCTAGCTGGACCAACGGAAACTCTCTGACTGATTTAAGTTGTTATGATAAATTGTACAACTCCTTCATATATCGACATTCTAGATATATTATGAGATTATACACGTTACTTTATGTAGCTGGATACAATATATGTTTGCTATGTATGTTTAATGGTATAGATTATCTCCCGTTGGTTGCATTCGATATAATTATTCTGAAAACGAGCCCAAGCTAGTCGATTTGTAGGCCCATTCGCATTCGTTGTTTTGAATAAAATTCGATTCATGTGGAACCGTAAGATAAATGTTTGTTCCTCTATGATGACTAGTGTTAGAATTACGTCGGAATAACTCGTTCTGACGCTCGTTTCGACCCAAAAGCTATCCTTATAAACATGCTCTGAATGCATGGAAAGGGTCGGCCTGATGCGAGTGTGTCATAAGTGACGTCACGATACCACGTGATCGCCTAGCTCATTAAAATTTAATTTTCCGCGGGAATCGCTTCACAGACGGGCTTAAAATCGAATTTATGCTACAAATGTATTTTTCTGTATTTGTTTAATGTTGTCAAATGTTACATACAATGTTAAACTTTGTGTACACATGGAAAAAGGATTTTAGCTAATGCCTTATTTTTATTTCCTTTAAGAACAAAGTAGAATTTCCGCTTCAAAGGATAACAACAGTCTCGGTGTAAATTAGGAGAAATGACACGAAACAGCTACCGAAAGCCGTGTCTTGAGAAGAAAAAAACAAGTGTTCTATAATTATAGTGATGATTTTAACGTAGCTGACACAAATATTTTGTTTAACGCAAGGAAAGATATGAATTAGCATTACGCGTAGTAAAGGATTACTATGTAATACAATGTGAGTAAACATTAATCTTAATGAATTCTACAGTAATTCTTTACTAACGCTAATTCATATATTTCCCCATTATAAGAAAAAATATGTCAACTACGTTCAATTCAGAATTAATTATGAGTAAACATAATATGTTAACTCTCCATGAATCCTGTAGTAATTCTTAACTAACGCTAATTCATATAGTTCTCTGCGTTTTAAGAAAAAAACGTGTAAACTATGTTAAAATCATCATTGTCATTGGAAGGGATATACTTCCGGCTTCTTCCAATATAACACATGTAGCCTCAATATCATGAAGATACGATCTAATGATGACGCAATTGCCTGAATTACAAACTAAAGCAATTGCGTATCTTACCTGTTCAGTTTATTTAAAACAGATATTATTTCGTAAAGAATTTTTGAATAAGTAACGCGCTAAAAAGCCACGTACAACGCAATGCTGAAAGATCGTATACGTCATCGTAACGTCATAGACGATTTACGTTCACGGCGACAATGTGAACGAATTATTATTATTTGTAGTAGATCATCTCTATGTGGCTGACTTCTGTCCCGGGAAACGATACCATCTACTTCATAAACGTTGTGATGTCGTACTCTGGTTGTACGATGTTTGTTGGTGTCAATGTCTCGGCCAATGTGAAACATATCCCGCCAGCTTGGTTTGTCTACGGAAACAGCGGGTCGTGTTGCAGGTCGGATGGTAAACTATTTAATTATGATGATGATGACGTTGTTGTTGATGATGATGATTACGTTGTTATTAATTATGATGATGGTGATGTTAATAATAAGGTAAATTCCTTTGCGCATAAATCTTTGGAAACCAAGCTTGGAAGAACAACAAGACAAACGCATTAGTCAAATCAGTTATTAAAACATCTTCACTGTGAAGTTGTAGTGTGCCTATTGTTTTATTCACATCCTACAAGTCCTCAAAGAAGACACTTTTGAAAGTATGTTCTCCGACCCATAAACATACCCAGTTAGGGTATTCAGCAATGGCCCGCGGTAGGCACGTACACTCTGGATAGTCACGAACACACGGGAGAGCGATGTTTTAGCAGTGTACTAGTGGTGATTGATGTAACAAGTTATCACGACCATTTGTTGTTCTCTTCTTTCCCTGTATGTCCGGGTGAGACGGGCCTCGATACTGGTCCTCGATTTCTTGTTTTGTTTTACTCCTCCCCCCTCACTGTTCTTGCAATACTGTCTTCACCAACCGTGTCCACCCCTCTGTCTTTCGCTCTCGTTCTTCCCTCCTCTATTCCTCATAACAAATTTTGAATTGTAAATACAGGAAATATATGTCGATTTTTACACCCGACGCACCTTGGAAATGCAATTGCTCTGACACACGCGTTTTAATAAGCTTGACTTGAATGCGAATTGGGTGTGATCTGCATAGAAATGGGACTTTAAAATTATTGCTTCTTAGAAACGGACGCTATATTTAGCTGGAACATCGGAGATCCCATGTGAAAGAGGACGAACGGTGTGGTCTATCCGGTTGAGACGTTGCAACAACTTTGTGTGGTTATCAGCCATTATATCAAGAAGCATACAACCAATAGATCAAGAAGCACCAGGTTAATCACGTCTTTGTCGTCTAACGTTACTGCGAGCAGGAAGTCGTTCTGTGCGCACACAAAGGCCGTCTCAACGCTGTGGTTGGGCTTGTACGAGGACTGGTAGGACTCACAGAGATTGTGCTCTGATATGTGTGCCGAAAATCTATCGACAACGACATGTACTGTTATTTTGGATAAGTAGGCCATATTGGACACGAGACTGTCTGATATTCTTTTAAAATCCATGCAAATTGTCAGGTATTAGCGTTGGCATTCGTTGCGTCACCGAGTCGAGAGCTCTCACATCTGGCGTTCCGGAAGTTCACATCAAGCGATCGCTTGACGCTCTTTGACCTAGACTGTCGCAATCCACGGTCGAGTTCCATTCATCAGCGCGAGCCGAATATATAAAAACAGAACCGCCAACAATCTACCCTGCTGCCAGAAGTTTTGAATGCACGTGTCTCATTGTAACTTTATATGTTGTCGAGTTAGTAGAAAGGTTCGCAGTGTTACAACCACTGTGAAAGGCTACTTTTATTAGTCATCCATTTATAAAATTAGCCTAGGTATGTGTACAAGATACGAATGGTGATAAAAAGTTATTATCATAACATACTACGTGAATTTAATACAACTGTTTTCCCTGTATATACGTCTCCTTGTTTATTAAGACACATTTGAGGTATATGTTCTCCAGAAACACGTCCAGGGTAAACATGTAACTGACACACGCACGCACGCATGCACGCATGCACACACACACACACACACACACATGCACACACACGCACACATGCCTCCAGGTTATTTTTTTGAAAATCTATCCCTTGACTGACACAAAGATGCGGGTGGGTATGGATCGAATTACATCCACTAGATTCGTTACAGGTGTTGCGCAAGCGCATGGCAGCATTTTAACTTCTGACATAACCGAGCGGTTAGCTTACAGCTTAGTTCATGCATTCGGCATAGCAAGATATAGTACAACCAAACAAAGTACGTTCACATACATAGTACACCATGCTGGATGCTCAGATACAACGTTTGCGTTTTTAATCATCGTTGTAACCGATGTGAAAACAACGTGATTTTTGTTTTACATAAAACATTCTACATTTCCCCGATACGCGCCAGTCGCAATACGTGTTCAGAGCGTCGTTTGTGTTCATCAAAGAAATCCCTAGCATTTGTGACCCGAATAAAGTTGTGAGCTGCACCTGCTTGCCGTATCTATAGAGATTTCTTATCACGGCCTATTTGTTATGGCTGATTGACGCTGTGACGAAGTTCTAAGAAGACACAATTCGTTCATTGTCGGTGCACGTTGTCCCTTGCCATGCTTTGTCAAATTGTGTGGTGTTTGCACTTTATTTGGTATAAGTAGACTGTAGTGCAGCTTGTTGTCACAGTGCATTATAAATAAGTCATGTTAGTCCAGGCGCTTAAATAGACGCAGGTCGTGCAAACATTGACCTAAGTGGACAGGGTAGGCAATTCAAGAGGGCGACCGTCCAGGTCCCAGTAGATCTAAGCCTTAGACATGTCAGCAGTTTGCTTTGCATCGCTTAGAAAAAAGATTGCAGTTGTTGTCCTGATACAATTGCGAAGACTGGGAGTGTGTTATTGCATGGACATATAACGTGAGTGAAATCACAACTAATAATTATGAAATCACAATAAGAAGTCGGTGGCCGTGTACCTGACTTGTGTAAGTGAAGACGAGGTATCTAAATGCAATTTGAGTAGTAAGAAAGGCAAACATTACGCCAATAGGTTATTAGTTAGCTGATCAGTCAGCCAGTCAAACTAACATAGTCAGAAAGGTAATGATTAACTAGCCAGCTGGTGAACCCGCAGCTGTAGCGAGGTACATACAAAAACAGCGATTATGAAGAGCCTAGCCACAGCCAAATAGGTATGGCCTAGTTAGTAAATGGGACCAAGTCATAAGAAAGAAAACAGAGGAAAAACATATACAACACACGGATTTGCGAAAACTGTGATGTTGAAATGACTGACCAATGTTTTCTCAAATGAACAATCAACCCTTATCGTAGCGGTTCGTCTACATCCTGGCTCCGACGGACTGGTGATAATGAAGATAACATGTCGACGTTAGAGATAATACATAGCGAACAACCGCGTAGTAAGTTGGGGAACCAATCGGGCATTCAGAAAGCCTGCTATATCTCCTAGGTATATTTAACGTTGCGTCTCAGCCTTTTTGTGCAGTGTCTGGATCGCGCTGCGACATTTATATATTGACACCGTATCACAGAGATGTATCATTTGCTTGTTTGGGGCGGAACGTGGTTCAACCTCTCCATGTGCCGATACCGTAACGTATCGTCGGGTGGCTTCGGGTAAAATGCATCCGCAGGCAAGTAGTGAATTAACTGCACTGGTGCTACACGCTCAAGAACAAACGCCCTCTGTTTGTTAAAACTGCTCACGAAACGCAACTCGTGTTACCCAAAGAGTGTTACCAAAATTACACTAACATATTGCCCAGCTAGAGTAGTCGCGTTTACCAACACTGTTGAAATAGTAGAGGTTGTGACGACATAATGTAAGCTCGCTAGATTCACAGCGCTACACACAAAATACGCTATCAAAGCTGCTACTTGTCCAAGAGTGTCGACCCATTCACATGACACGCCTGTATTTACGGGGTGTTTTTACGTAATCTGTCACTTTTTGGGTTCCTCACGTACGATTAATTTATTACGTTTCATTACTTGTTAAGAATAATGCAGAGTAGAGTTATATCGCAACTGCACACGATTTTAAATTTGTGTCCGCCTCCGCTGGCTTTAACAAAGGTAGAGCTGTCAGGGCTTAGATATCAACGACCTATACTGGGTCTTTTTGTTGCTGCGTGGGTGCGTTCCTTTCCCAGCCACCGGTTAACAAACGGGATCTGTTGCAAACTACTCGACAGCAAAATGACGTGAATTTGGCGTGTTTAGACGCGTACGCAGCGATTTGAGAAACGGCACTTCTTTCTTCTTTGCTCCACCGGCTAGACGCGCAACATTGGATAGCTTCGACTTTGTTATAGGATATCACGGGATGTCATCGCTACAGTAGCGTTCACCGATTGTCACTGATGTCTCGTCGGGTCAGCGGGTGGCGTGACACGAATGGGGGCGGGTGGCGGCGGGGTAGGTCTACTTGGTAAACATATAGATCATCACACACCCCGGTATATACACAATACGCTACAATACTAACTGAAATCTACTCAAGCTAATGTGGTGGGTTTTTATGTAGACGCCACGTACTTAGAATGCCGTTGCACACTATGGACAGTTTGGGACGGATTGACAGATATACATATATATATATACGTACGTCACACGTGTTACTGCGCTACGGCAATTCAAACACCGAAAGGCCTCACGTGAATGCACAGGATCGAAGCGTTTAAACGTCATTGAAACTTCAGCAAAATATCCTGTTCCAGCGGCTGTGATTAACACTTGGGTTTCGTGGACCTGTGCGTTATATGCAACCAGTCGTTGGGTGCATAAATCAGAGCCACGACTATAGGTCGTGCCGGTTGGTTTAACAATCCGGGGACACTAATTGAATGGCGAGGGGATCCTTCGCATACAAACAGAACTCACCGACGCGTTGAACTCAGACTGCTACTGCAGGACTCGACTTATTCAAGTGCAACTTTCTTACAGAATAACGACTGGAGGTGAAATGTTACTTTGACTGACCCAATGGGTATCTATTATCTAACTGTCGCGACAAGAACTTACCTGTGTCCGAGCTGCTTGCGGCGTGACCTTGGGCCCTCTTGCTGGCACTGACAGGCCGGCCGGCCGGCGTCGCGTGGGCTTATAATTATACCGGCGACCGCCTCGAGTGCTTCTTGCGAGATCGAGACAGTTAACCAACCGATCAGCACACAATGATCGACGTCACGGCTGGTGATCTGTCACGCCTACTATTTCTGCAGTCAGCGATTCCGGTATATGCTAAGTACATACGTTAGGTGGATCCACTGAGGTAATGTCGTAGGGACCAGTCACGCCTAGTGTCCGTGACGCTGGATACTAAACACATCCATGAATTCAGTGTTTGTGACATAGCAAAATGAACACACTGAGGGGCTCGGTGATCAGTCACAACAAATATATGTGATGTGAGCCACCGAAATGCATCTGGGTTTAATGATCCGTCACGCATAGTGTCTGTGACGGCGGATCCTGAACACGTCCATGGTTTGTGATCCGTCACGCCTGTATCATGCCTACTGGACACGAGCGGGGCTGGGGGTTGGGTGGGGGCATTACTACTATTATACTAATTACATATGTATTCGTGCTACAAAATATACATTTCATGTAAACAATGTGCATTCGATTACTGTGCATAGAGAGAGAGAGAGAGAGAGAGAGAGAGAGGGGGGGGGGAGGGAGAGAGAGGTGGGGGACGCGGCAGAATGGGAAGGGAGAGAAAGCAATACCAGTAGTAGACTTTACTTACAAAGCAGCCCTTCATCCGGTGGAATGTCTACTCTCCGAGTGGCGCTATAGATACACACAATCGCAAAAAACGGTTTCCCGAAGAATTCTTACTGACGTTTGTTATGACGTCAATTTGAGCAGGCTTTCGCAACACCCATAACTGCACGGTGGACGGTTTGCGTAGCTCGGGACAATCGCAGAAAACACGTGTAACGTTGTCATGTAAATAATCAATTAAGATCCGTCTAATGTCCAGTGCGAACCCTAAAACCGTGAATAGTATGTTTAGTCGGACTAAACATACCACTACTGTGCGTAACAAACATAAAGGATAGACTTATGCCTATAATGCAAGCTTATTGTCAACGCAGTAGTATACCTTTTCAAGTTTTCCTTAGCTGTGCGCGGTGCCCCTCGTTATCCCATTCCTTTCTGCAGCTCGGTGAGCGTGCGCAAGACGATTACGTCATCAATAAGTCTTTGGTTCTCTCAGTTGAATGTCTGCACTTTGTTGCTGGGCCATAAGCTCTGATTCCTTACAAAACTTACCCTACTCAGACCGGCTAGCTCCTAGTGGTTATGACAGCTTTGCGTCACGTTCTACAGCAGCTGTGTGTGTTTTCGGATTCCCCGCAAGTAGTCCAACTACTGTCAGCTGTCATTGATTGATCACCCGTCTGACGGCGCCACTGTCTGAGGCGTGCTCACGAATGGATTGTGTCAAAACGGGTCAGCGGCGTTATCGCTCATAGTTAGGTTACGTGTTTGTGACTGCTATTCTTGTCTAGTCTAGTCTAGTCTAGTCTAGTCTTCAAAACCGCAAACGTTTACTTGAACTGAAGTGCTTTATAAATACCGTATAGACGCGAAATAAAATGCAGACTAAGACGCGAAACGTTGTAAAGACGCTCTCCTCGTTTGATTGAGTTTCTCGAGGGAGGGTTTCGTAAGACATGATATTACCTGGCGAGTAAATAGGTACGTGGTATTTTTAACATTACCACAGTATCATAATGGTAATATGGTAATATGCGGTATTAGAATTGTTGCCCAAATAACAACACATTTTTTGTTAGAGCTTCTAATCAAATCCGGCATTTTAACATTTCGCATAACTAGGTCTCTTGCACGATAAGAAATTCTTATTATAAACTAGTGGAATTCAGCATGTTTAATGTGTCACATTTATGCATGAGTATAGCATGCTACGGACTCAGTGCAGCAATATTCATATTTCATTTATCGGTTTCTATAAATGCCAATACATGTACATGGCTGTATTTGTATTCCAAACCACAATAACCATGCATACTAACCTTTGTTTGTCTCCAGTCCTGACGTTCATAAGGTAGGCTCTCACTCTGAAATTAAGCTAACTGCGCATTGGCCTGCGCAGGTGACGGAATCTGGCGTAGTCATGAAATACAGCCGACACAGAACGGGCCATCCATAAATTAAGTCACGTTATTTGTGGACATTACCGAGACCCCCGTCCCCTTTATCACGCTACGTTAAGCTTGCATGTTCACCCCCTAAATTACATTCGTTTTGATGCATAGGTCTTATTAGTACTACATAAGTTGCATATTTTTATTGGTTCGTTGTTTACACGTAGATTTGTCTGTGAAATAATAAAAACCAATACCACATTGCAGTGTCGGATTTGATTCAGAGTTTTGACTTAAATTGTCGACTCACAGTTTTGACTCACGATGTTGATTCACATTTTGGACTCACAGTGTTGACTCACGTGGTTGACCAACAGGGTTGACCCGTAGTGTTGACTCACAATGTTGACTCAGTGTTGAATCCCAGTGTTGATCCACAGTGGTGACTCACTATGTTGACTCACAGTATTGATTCACGGTGTTGACTCACAATATTGACGCAGAGTTGACTCACAGTATTGACACTTATTGTTGATTCACTATGTTGACTCACCATATTGATTCACCGTGTTGTCTTATAGTGTTGACTCACAATGTTGACTTACAGTATTGACTCACATGTTTCACTCACAGTTTTTATTCACCTTGTTGTCTCACAGTGTTGATACACAGTGTTTTCTCTCCGAATTAACTCACAATATTGACTAACATTTTCACTCATAGTGTTGACTCATACTTTCGACTCACAATTTTGACACACCGTGTTGTCTCACATTGTTGATACATAGTGTTGACTCACAGTGTTTACTCACAATGTTGACTCTCAAGGCATACTCACAACGATGACTCACGCAGTTGACTCAATGTTTACTCACCTTGTTTACTCACGTTATTGACTCACGGGTTTGGATCTCAGTATTGACTCATAGTGTTGAGTCACAATGTTGGCTCAGTGTTGACTCTCGGTGTTGACTCACAGTGTTGATTCGTTGTTGACTCACAGTGTTGACTCAAAGTGTTGACTGGGTTCCTTTCACTCACCTGTCAAGTACATATACAATTTGCATTGCATTTCAAATTTATAGAAAGCTCACTGCTCATGTTTATGGTTGAACCTTGTGGATTTCGTTTGATATAATGTACATTTTATGTCTTGACATGTGACATTTAATGTGCGTTGGAAGTATGCAGATAACTTTCAAGACGATTGTTTCAATTAAAAATTAGCATTTTGTAAGAGGATCTGCCAATGGATATATAATCAGCAGCGCCCTCTGGCGGAGATGGTCGGTGTTTCTCAGAACAATCGTAGAAAATACGCGTAACGTAATGCACGATTTTCTGATGTCTGGTAAAAACTCTTAAGCCATTAAAAACCCCGACCCACTGGCCACTTTGAAATACATATATTAGCTTGATCATACTTAGATTGCGCCAAAGACAAAATAATATAATTATAATCAGTTATCCGCATACTTTATTGATCCTAAGCTGTTTGTTGATAATCAATATGGCTTTCGAAAAAATATTCAACCAAATATGCATCACTTGAACTAGTACATAGAATAATTACATAAATGAATAAAAATGATGTACCATTCAGTATTTGTCTTGATCTCCAAGGCCTTCGATACAACTGATCACTCGATACTATTAAATAAACTAAGATTATTATGGATTACATGGTTCTACTCTTAATCTATTTAAACGTTACTTTGGCAACAGAAGACAATACATCGAATTTCAAAATGTAAATTATAATTTTTATCTATCACAATTGCTGTACTACAAGGTTCTATCGTTGCTCCGGCTACTGTCTTCAATGCAAACAGTGTGTGTGTGGGTGTGTAAATATGATACTTAAACTTAGTTATAATAATTGATATTCATGACTACTTAGTGAATTCTTGAATTGAGCTTGTACTGCTGTAAAATATTTTTTTATATTACTATTTTTATGTACTAATGCATGAGGGTTGATTTTGTTTGTATTGTGTTGTAACTGCATCCTGCGTGAACGAGTTCCACAGTGAGGTAGGGCGTACATAGAACGAGTGCAGGAGGCTGGCAGTGTTCGTAGTTTGTATTGTGTTGTAACTGCATCCTGTGTGAACGAGTTCCACAGTGAGGTAGGGCGTACATAGAACGAGTGCAGGAGGCTGGCAGTGTTCGTAGTTTGTATTGTGTTGTAACTGCATCCTGTGTGAACGAGTTCCACAGTGAGGTAGGGCGTACATAGAACGAGCGCAGGAGGCTGGCAGTGTTCGTAGTTTGTATTGTGTTGTAACTGCATCCTGTGTGAACGAGTTCCACAGTGAGGTAGGGCGTACATAGAACTAGTGCAGGAGACTGGCAGTGTTCGTAGTTTGTATTGTGTTGTAACTGCATCCTGTGTGAACGAGTTCCACAGTGAGGTAGGGCGTACATAGAACGAGTGCAGGAGGCTGGCAGTGTTCGTAGTTTGTATTGTGTTGTAACTGCATCCTGTGTGAACGAGTTCCACAGTGAGGTAGGGCGTACATAGAACGAGTGCAGGAGGCTGGCAGAGTTCGTAGTTTGTATTGTGTTGTAACTGCATCCTGCGTGAACGAGTTCCACAGTGAGGTAGGGCGTACATAGAACGAGTGCAGGAGGCTGGCAGTGTTCGTAGTTTGTGTTGTGTTGTAAGTGTGCTCGTAGTTTGTATTCTTGTTTTCGTCTGTTGCGGTCATCTGCTTTGGTATTGATGTTAGCGAAGCTGATGCGCACTAGTCCGTGGTGAATGTTATAGAACATAGTGGCATCTCTTAACCGACGTCTTGTGTATAAAGTGTTCCACTTCAGGTTAGCTCACATAGCCGTTACGCTTGAGGTGCTGCGGTAATCGCCAGTGACAAAGCGAGCTGTGGAATGGGGGCACTTGCTCTATTGTCTGAATACCAGTCTTGGTGTGGGGTGGCCAGGCACAAGTAGTGTACTCAAGCGTTGGTCGGACGAGTACCCCGTATGTTGTTTACCTCACTCGAGGTGGCGCCGCATGTAGTGTTCTTTTAACTAATCCAAGTGTCTTTTTGGCTTTGTTCTGTACTCTGTTGATGTGTGGCTGCCATGATAACTTTGTGTCAATGGTAACACCCAGGTAGTCCTGATTGTCAGTCCGTGGGATCTGTTGGTCATCCATGTAGTAATCATAGCTCGATGGCTTCTTCTTGATGGTAACTGAGAGGATAGCACACTTTAACACATTAAAGTCCATTTTCCATATCTTTACCCAGTAAACAAGTTTGTTCAGGTTGGATTCAAATGTCAAGTGGTCAGCTGGTGTGTGTATTTGATGATAAACAACACTGTCACAAGCAAACATGCGTTTTTGGGAGTCCACTCCTTCGGCGATGTCGTTAATAATCGTTATTGTCGCACATCGCAGTTGTACAGTTTTTTTTAATACAGAGATTTCCGTAATGATACGATCAACATCATCGACGTCTAAAATATTGCATGTCTTAAGACCATTCCTGATGTCTAACATTTCCGATAATACGTTCACGTTCGATATTGTTACGTTGAACAAACCAGCCTGCCACACACGGCCAATATCATACGTAGACACTTCGTACATTGCATCACATTCACTTAAGATTTAAAGGTAGTTTGAGCTGCAATTTAACCATGGATTTGCAATGGACAACTTAGCAACACTGCTTATAATCGGTGAATTGTGGTTCATACACAGTTCTGTTGTTGGGTTTACAGCTACGACCTCTAAAAATCCAATATCTACTCTTAGTACCGTTAACATTTACACAGTATTCGTCTGCATAGTTTTCGCATATATTGATTAAAACCTTGAGTCCAGATCTTGTGGGTGTTAACAAAGTGAGATCATCTGCGTTTCCGACACAACCCGTATAGTGGTTGCCCATGTGGCATCCCACTCCACTCTTTTCTAACTGTTCAAACAATCCATCCCTGTATATGGAGAAAAGAATAGGAGAAACAATTGCTCCCTGTTTGACTCCTTTACATGCGGTAAACTGGGATGACATACTAGAGCCCCATCTATACTTGAAGTTTTTGTTTAGTATACATATACAACAGCAGTCTTAATTCCAGAGGTGATACCTTACGTTTTAGAAGTACTCTAAAAAGCTTACAATAATTGACCCTGTCAAATGCTTTGCTGGCATCTAACATGAGTGCATACACATTACTGCCATTTGCATTATAATAACTGATTGTCTCCATCATAACATATATGCAGTGAGTAGTGAACATATTTGGTTTGAATTCAAATTGCAAATGCGATGTTACAAGCGCACTTTGTTCCTTAGATAGTACAACAACATCGAACAGTTTGGCAACAATGCTGCCAAGAGCAACAGCTCTAAAATTGTCGGATGTACATACTAATTGTCACTTGTCTTTTGGTATAGGAACCATAGTTCCCACTAACATTGAGTCGGGGCTAAAACCAAGTATCAACATACTGTTAAAAATTAATGCTAACAGCACAAAGAGTATTTCCGGACCATGTATAATATGATCAGAATTGAGACCCTCTTAACCATCCGACTTACCCAGCTTCAGTGATATATCATACGCAATATTTTCTTTAATCTGCTTATTTATATCCGTATTTATAGCACTCATGTCATCAACATCACTGTTGTAGAGATGATGATATTTATTGGAAAAAATGTGTGCCATTTCTTCATCACCAACCACACCAGCAATACTTGAAGGCAAGAATTTATTTCTGCCCTTTATCCGGCGTATCTCAAACCACAAGTCCCGGTTTTTTCACAAATGGCTTCGGCCATCTTAGTAATACGAATTTTGTCATCCTCTCTCATAATATGTCTAACAGCCCTATGGTACCGAGCTCTTGTTATACGCCTAATTTCTGTAATGTCACCCTGATGAGGCTTTCCCACTGCTCGCCACTGTCGATGCCAGAAAATAGCCTCCTGTTTCAGATGCACAATTTGTTTTGACCACCCAGGAAGTTTCCTTCCGCCACCAGTTGAATTAAGATTGTTTTTAGGACAGGTGGTAGGTATACATTCCGATGATTCTATGCACATATTTAATATGTCATTGTATACTCTAGATCATTCGTTCTCATGTTTTTTACACATTACATTCTTACACAGCAAAGCCTCTTTGTCGTATTGTAACATGGAGAGTTTATACTCAAGATCACTACTGTATTGGTTAATAAGTTTCGTACTGGTTTTATGCCATGCTAGTTTGTGACATTAGTTCCTTTCGAACATGTGGTCTACATTTATATCTAACCTGACTTTATGCGGTACATGGTCGGAAAACAACACGTTGTCTGTAATAGAACATTCGAGCACCCTCTGTCCTAAATTGGCCGTGGTTAAAAAATTATCAATTCTGGAGGTAAAACCGTTTGGACTAACATAAGTATGTGGCACTTGCGCATCTGGGGCATCTATACATACCGTAAGATTAAAATCCAATATAAAATTCCTTAATGCATGTGCACGAGGCGTATTCCTAGTCAAATCTGTATTCATGTCACCCCCGTATATAACATGAGAGGGGTTGTAAGTGTGTATTCATGTCACCCCGTATATAACGTGAGCGGGGTTGTAAGTGTGTATTCATGTCACCCCGTATATAACGTGAGCGGGGTTGTAAGTGTGTATTCATGTCACCCCGTATATAACGTGAGCGGGGTTGTAAGTGTGTATTCATGTCACCCCGTATATAACGTGAGCGGGGTTGTAAGTGTGTATTCATGTCACCCCGTATATAACGTGAGCGGGGTTGTAAGTGTGTATTCATGTCACCCCGTATATAACGTGAGCGGGGTTGTAAGTGTGTATTCATGTCACCCCGTATATAACGTGAGCGGGGTTGTAAGTGTGTATTAACTGCTGTATTTCACCTAGCACATCCATATATTCAGCAAACTTATCGTCTTCCGACCAGCCATCGCACGGCATGTATACATTGAGACACATGATTTCACAGTTGTTAATTTGTATCATAATCCCACACAATCTCACGTGATTGCATTTAAGCTCTTTCACTGCAGACTTAAGTGATAATTTCCACAGAATTGCACATCCGCCGTATGGGCGTCCTTCCCTGGCAATACATTCATCCATGGAACTCTTACCAGTTATTCCCATACCGTCACCTAATTTGTACATCTTTACTAATATTGTATGTAAATCAAATCAAATTTCGGACCTCTGTCTCTAAAATGCTTACAGTTATAACTAATAACAACCAGTAGCTGTGTACGATTAGTCGGTGAAGCATTGAAGTTGATTGAACGTTATTGCAAATATTTACACAGTGACACAATATCCTTATTTCCGATGGATTCACTCTTTGTTTTAGCATCCCATCTCCTCACATTCCAGCCCTTGGATGGTCCTTTACTTTATTTATGTCATCCACAGAGATTGTTAATTTGAAGGAGTTCAGTTTTGTATTGTCATTGCTGGCTTTTGTTAGCTTACGGTATTTCACTCCTTTTCGTGTGATGTATTCACCGACCTCACTGACCTCGTCCGATTTATGAACTCGACATATGAAGAAGTCTCTATCGGAAGGGGGCACCATGGTAACTCCTGCAGCGTCGATCCCATGGCCAACGATGGTTCCTCGCTTCTGTGTGTTCCGCGTTTGCTTACTACGGTTTTCTCTCTGCAGCTGTCTCTGGTCTGTTGGTATTTCAAAAGTATCATGTAACTGCTGTGTCGTGCCACCTGTCTTCTGTTGTAGTTGAGTACTGCAGCCAGCGGCACAACCTCTGCCAGTGGTGGGTACTTCGCATTATGATCATTGGTTTTAACCAACACCTGCTGGATCAGTTGCCCGTGTAATTTAGAGTCAGTTTCCAATGGTGAGATCTCCTGGCTGTTATTTGCGGCATTAGATTAAATACCATCAAGAGTGTCCACGAACACTTTAAGTTTACCCTCAAGGTCTGCCAGTTTCTCGGCGAGACTAAACTCGTTTGCTCCCTCCGGGTGACTTTTTGGAATTAGCTTCCTGTCCCGTGCAACATACTGCACTTCTTCCAAGACCTCTCAGAATGTCATCACTCATAGCCTCTCTGTCGGTTCTATTACACGATGTTTGTCTGGCTTGCATAGGTTCTAAAATGTTAGAATCTTCAAATTGTGACCACAACATACACTTCGCGTCAACCAGTGTGTCACTGGTATCAAATGCCGCCTACATTTTTACAATGCTGTCTCTGCTGGCACAGTCTCTGTGATATTGGGATTAGTGGCTCATTCCTCAGAATAACAACGTCATTGTAATCAGATCTCTGCGTTTGTGTGAGGCCGTTCTTTCGTGTACATGCTGTACAGAGGGTACTACCAGTTGTTTACCCTTCCTCTGTTGCATTTCACCCACTTGCCATTGATACTCGCCACGACAACGTGTCTCTATTAGGAGGTGTACGGTATTGTTTACATGACCGTGCTAGTGGCAATGGCGGGAGCTCGAAACAAACGTTTCACAAAATGTTTTTCTCACTTATCGTTTCTGATGTGAATAAGTGACAAAACGTGTCGTCGATGGTATTGGGGGACCACCGTCCACAGGATGGTATACTTGAGACGTCGTAAAATGTAGTACACGTTTCAAAAATTCGATATTTGCAGCGCATGTCGTGTAAATTCAAACTGTATATTAGTGTCGCCACCTAATGTACAGCAAAACAGCATTTGCCAAAACATTATTCCTTGTGAGGCTCCAGAGAGGACGTCAGCTGACCGCGATGTCTACCCATTGACGACAACTTGTTGACTGGGAGAACTGAGAAACGCACTGATCCAGGAATGTGTTTTTCCACTGATCCCGTAATACTGGATTTTGTGGAGAAATTTGTATTGTGACACATTGTCAAACACTACTAAAGTTCACATGTTGCGCGAGTGGCTGTGCATGTACGCGTGCATGGGTGCGAGCGAGCGAGCGTTCGTGTGAGCGCTTATGTTCGTACGTGTGCATATACATGGATGTGTGTTAGTATGTGTAACTGTGTGTGCGGCGTGTGTGTGTGTGTTACGTGTGTGTGTGTGTGTGTGTGTGTGTGTGTGGGTGTGTGTGTGTGTGAGTGTGTTGCGCGAGTATGTGTGTGTGTGTGCGTGCGTGTGTGTGTTGTGCGAGTGTGTATGTATATGTGTGCGTACGCAAGTGTGTGTGGGCGTGTGTGTGTTTTGAAGGTTGTTTTGCAACTTGCTATCTCTTTCCTGGCAGTAATATACCTAGTTTGCAGAAGAATAAATCAGAAACTTTCATTTTTCATATCCAAGATGTATTTAATTTATCTGGAAGAGGCTTTCGTCACGTATCACGTCGACTTCACCAGTACCGATGACGCTGAATGACGTCTTCGTACACGTGAGGCAGTTTGTAATTGCCCTCGTCTCTGATGGGTGTTCTAGTTTTCCTGATCCAGATGGCTTCCTTGATATGATTCTTCTGTTGGGTTCCTTTTCTACAATTTTCACTTCCTCCCAGTCTATGATGTGGTTTTCAGTTGTCGCTTGGTCTGTAATGGCGGATTTATTGATGGTAGACATCAAATCTTTATGTTTTGCTCCTTGCGCATTTCTCTTTTTTTGTGTGTCTACGTCCTTTCTGTGTTTCTCCAGTCGTGTTGTGAGTAGTCTTTCTGTCTCCCCAATGTACTTAGCACCACCATTCTTGCACGGTATTTGGTACACCAGTTCACCCTATTCTTCTAGCTCTACTTTGTCCTTGGGATGTACCAACAGGCGCCTGAGGGTGGTGTGGCGACGCATGGCTGCTTCTGCTGGTAAATTTCTCCTCCAAATCTGAAGTATGTCGTCTCCTAGAAAAATGTCAACAACTCCATGACGTCGTCTACGTTTAGGGTGGTTCTCTTCTTTAGTATCTTGTCATTCTGTAGTCTTTTTCTTATGATTTCGCAAGCTTCTCTGCTTCGTGAACAGCGACACAACATCATATGACACAAATGATTCTCCTTCTTCCATTCTCAGCTTTGTCATGATACGTTGACGAAAGCCTCTACCAGGTAAATTAGATAGATCTTGGATATGAAAAACGAAAGTTTCTGATTTGAAAACGAACTACCCTGAAGAATGTTCAGTAATAAAATAAAGATAACGTCACCATTTTGTTTAGAAGTTTTTTTTCGTATAGCGTTTAAATAGTGTGATTTATTTGTTGTTTAGATGTGGCTCAGAGTAGCATAAAACAAACTCTTTACAAGCATCAACGGAATATGTTTTATGTCTTGCCTCTTACATCTAGACTATCCTAGTGGTACTTTATACCACATTACGACGTAGTAGGCTCAGCCAAGACAATATCGGTGTGCACCAACCATCGTTTATGTTTTTACGAAATAATATAAACCAAATAATTTTTATACAATGATGCATTGTTTGTAAATATTTTAAAGTTCTGTAGTACATGTAATTATTTATTCGCCACGAAAATGAAAATATGATACCTGTAATTATACATAACGATGTTTAGGTGCTGTCGAAAAATTTAGGTTGCCAGTGTAAATTGTGTCTCATTTTTTATCTAAATATTTATAGCTTGTTTAGTCGTCATAAAAACATTTTAATAGGTGTCCGTTTTTATGTAATTTTGACACGTCGCCCGCGTGACCAAAAATGACTGCAAAAAGACGACCATACTTGAATGCGTGTGTGTGTGTGTGCGTGCGTGCGTGCGTGCCTGGGTGCGTGCTTGCCTCTGTGCATGCGTGCCTGGGTGCCTGCGTGCGTGTGTGCGTGCGTGCGTCCCTGCCTGCGTGCGTACGTGCCCAAAGGCGGATCCAGAAAGCGAATCTGGGGGGGGGGGGCAAAAACCTCCACTGGCGGCCGAACCAAATAATGATACCATTTACGCTATCTTGGCTCGACTGGTGACATCCGAAGACGGGGGTGAGTGGAGGGGTGTGTGCGTGGGGGTGGTGGGGGGTGGAAGGGTATGTGTGTGTGGGGGGGGGGTCCTGTTGTGGGGTCCTGTTGAAGAAATTTTGCCGCCGCGTAACTTCACCATATAGTAATCTGAACGGGGGCACAATTTCAACGCTCTAGGGCCCATTCAAAAATGTCTTCGGGCACGCAACATTACAACGGTCTAGAGGGCACGTGCCACAGGCCCCCTTCGGTCCGTAAGTATTTAAACAATAATAAAAATAAATGCTCTAATGATTTGTTTTTCCTCAGAGTAGGTCTAATTTACGATTTATATACTTTATTTACTTGTTAGTGTAGTGGTGGACATTTGTGGACGAATAGTTTTTATATATTAATTGCATCGGGACTGAATGCTTCCCACATTCCGTATGTACAACAATTATTTCGGCCCTAAATATTTAAATAACATTGTTTAATTACCTGTGATTGAATAGCTTATTAGTAGCGACACCTGGCGAACAAGTGCACAGTTATATCGTATTGTGTAAGAGCTACAGAAAATGTTATTTCGTTTTTGTAAGCAACCCGGAATCCTACGACATTACAGACAAACACGATTAAATTTATCGAAAACATTTACACCAGGATTGGTTGAAATAATTTGATACGTCATCGTACAAACTAAGGTTAACACGAGTTCATGACATAGATTAGACAATCCATAAGAACATGACAACGAAGTAACACGCTTTTATTTATTCGGTCAAATAGCATGGGTCAAATAGCAGGGGCTACTTGTCCTTATCCGGCCAAGTAGCCCCGTTGTGCTATCAGACGGTATTTGGTCAAATAACGTATGGTCGATCATGGACTATTTATCCGTATTTATCCGGTAAAATAGCGTATTATAAGCGATCATGGGTTATTTGCCCATATTTATAGATGATCATGGACTATTTGTTCACGTCCCGTCCTATACCCCCAGAGTATTCGACCGTATCCGATTAAACAGACACGGCCTAAATTGTGTCAACTTTCTTCACGAGCAAGTATGGGTAGCTTCGGTAATTGTATAGTTCTGTACATAATAAGTCCCTCATAATAGCATGTAGTTATTTTGTGGCTCTTCTCTGGACGTTTGGCATTGCTATTTTATGTGTACTCTTGTATGGGTACCGTACTGCTACGGTACAATCTAAGTGAGACCATACCATTGTCTTACTACAGGGTGTTACCCTGTCTATGCTTGGGGTATAGTGTATTTATGTGTCACTTGAATTCAAACGTGCTGATCCTGATATTGTGCTCATTTAATTATATTTTGAGGTGACCGACGGAATAGAAAGATATTCGTTATTAAAAAAATAAACAAGTAGAATAAGAATTTGTACAAATTAAAGACGGGCTTGTAATGATAGATCACACGCATCTCGTACCACCATTACCCTTACGGGCCTCGCGCACTAACGGGTCACACATGTTTGGTTGGCGGATGCGGCGAGCACGGCCAAGTTCTGAGTGTACGGTTATACACAATAAAAGTATTACATCTTATACCATTATATATATCGTTTCATGGTGTCAGAAAATAGGGAACACACGTCCAGAGACACGCAGCAACGTGTCGTGTCGCCGTAGAAGAACATCATGGACCAAAATAGCGCGTTGTATCCGACGCTGGACTAGGACTCGCTGGCGCTGTCAGAAACATGGACAAAATTCGAAAAACACGCACGGCTAATGTTCGCTGGGCCGTTACACGACAAAACAGAGGTGCAACAAGTGAGTTATCTGTTGTTGTGGGTGGGAGAGAAGGGCCGCGACATCCACTCCGCATTCTAATTCGATAACGTCACATCAGAAACTGACCCGAATGACGGACAAAGAAAAAATTTGGACACAGTGTGTGCCAAATTTCGCGCGTACGTAACACCGAAGACCGAAGAGTAACGTCATATTCAGCCGATATAAATTCTACAACCGCGTGCAAGGGGTTGGCGAACCTGTTGAGAGTTTCATCATGGATGTAAAAAATACTCGCACGTGATTGCGGTTTCCCAGCCAACGTCATTGACGAAATGATCCGGGACAGGCTTGTATATGGCATGAACGCGCGGAAGGTACGTGAAAAGTTTATAAACGTCGGCGGAGAACTGAGTTTAATAAACGCCATCGACATCGCGCGCGCGCATGAAAGCGCGCAACAATAACCAAACAACATGATCAGTGAACCAACATATGTCCAGATGGTCAAATCAAAACAAACACGCCGTGTTAAAGCTAACAGAAACGATATGAGCTTCACTCGACCTACATAAAGCAGTCAGACGAAGAAGACGTGCGGACACTGCGGATACAGTCAGCACACGAATATGGACGACTGCCCTGCTCGAGGCCGCACCTGCAACAAATGCAAACGGCGAAACCACGTTGATCAGCCTGACATTGAAGACAGCGACAGCGACGTAAATGATGAGTTCTGTGTTGATAATGTTGACTCTCACAAAACAATAAAGATCAGGCATATGTCACAGTCACGTGCAACAACACAAAACTAAAGCTCGAAATAGACACGGGGGCACAGGTAAAGATTCTACCTAAGTCCGTGTATGACAAGCTCCGAGCCAAACAAAAGTACAACAAGCTACAAAGCAGCAAAGTAACACTTCAAGGTTACGGTGGCCATGCCCTCAAGAACTTGGGTACATGTGAGCTTCGTTGTTTGCACAAAAGCTATGCACTCCAGTTCCAGGTGGTCGACGCGCGAGCTCCTCCCATCTTGGGGCTGGCAACTTGCATCGAGATGCGAATCATACAGCTTGTACTGTCTGTCGATGACGGTAAGTCTGGCAGTGACATTGATGCCGACCTTCGACGCAACTGTGATGAACTATCCGGTAACGATGATGATGATAACGTCGAGTATAAACCCGATCGCGATAAAGATGTTGTGCGACTGCTCGCCGAATATAGTGACTTATTCGAGGGCATCGGTGAATTTCCTGGGGAACACTCGTTCACGTTACACCCTGATGCAAATCCTGTCGTACATCCGCCACGCAGCATACCAGTGGCACTTCGCGACAAGGTCAAAGAAGAAATATCACGTATGGAAGCCAGCAACATCATCGTGAAAGTAACGGAGCCCACAGACTGGGTAAATTCCATGGTTGTCGTGCAAACGCGTAATGGTGACATACGTGTGTGCCTGGACCCTCGCGACCTGAACAATGCGATAAAACGACCGTACTACCCAGTACCGACGCTAGAGGGCACCACCAGCACGCTGACGGGCGCAAAATACTTCTCGCTGCTCGACGCACGAAGTGGTTACTGGCAGATAAAACTGACAGACTCAACATCTCGATTGACAACATTCAACACATCATATGGACGATACCGATACCTACGCATGCCATTCGGAATCAACGCAGCTCAAGACATATTTCAGCGCCGTGTCGATGAGACATACGAAGGTTTGCCACATGTTACTGGCATCAGCGACGACGTACTTGTCGCAGGCACGTCAAAAGAAGAACACCTTCTTACACTACGCGCAGCGCTTCAACGAGCCCGCCAAAGTGGTCAACGTTTCAAAATGGACAAATGTTGTTTTTATATGCCAGAGGTTGCATACTTCGGTCACGTCATATCTGCCGAGAGCATCAAACCAGACCCAAACAAGATAGAAGCTATCGTCAAAATGGCAAACCCTGCTAACAAAGCCGAGCTACAGCCCATACTTGGTATGGCCAACTATCTTGCTAAGTTTGCGCCAAAACTGAGTGAAATCACTGCCTCGATGCGCGATCTATTGAAGAAAGAATCCGAATTCGTGTGGGATGCGCAACAAGAACCTGCATTCGCAAAGATGAAGGAGATCATCACAAAAGCAGCCGTGTTAGCTTTCTACGATCCGAAGAAGGAGCTGACACTACAAGTCGACGCCTCATCAAAAATGACCAGTGCCACACTCATGCAAAAAGGACGCCCAATCGAGTACATGTCACGAGCTTTGGACCAGTCCAAACAAAATTGGGCTACGATCGAACGAGAGATGCTAGCCATTGTACACGGGTGCAACAGATTCCGCCAATACATGTACGGACGCAAAACAACTGTGGAATCTGACAACAAACCACTTGAATCCATCATGCGCAAGCCACTATTGGCAGCCCCGAAACGCCTGCAAAGCATGGTTGTCGAATTACAGCGATACATGTATGATATTCACATCGTCCACAAACCTGGTAGGGAAATACAAGTAACCAACTGTTTGAGCCGTAACCTCACTTCAAACGCTATGCCGATCTACGATGAATTCTCAGAAGAACCAGACATAGCCGTCCACCATCTGATGGCAACTCTCTCGATCAGCGTTTAGTGGCTGCTTACAGACTATTGAACCTAAACTCCCATTGGTGTGAAAAATATCACAATATTATATTTGTACTGGTTTTACAATTTGTACTTGAACTGGCACGTATCTGTCAACCAAGCAGCAGTGTAGCAGTATGGTTTAATTGGTTGTCAGAAAACTATTATAAAAAGTAACAAGAATTAAAGTAACTCAAAAGTGACATTATTGATACAATTTTTTTAAATTATAAAGTACTTTTGTATTAAAAATGGTAGCAGTACATCACCAATAGATGATTACAAATTGAATAAGGCAAGATATATTAACATTTGAAATACTGATTGTTTTATTAAATTTTTAAACTTAACGTAATTATAAAATGAAGTTCTAAATGTCAAATTGCTGTAGCCTAAGCATTACTGAGAGGCTCCTATTTTGGTTTCATGTTCATCTTCTCAAGGGATATCACCAAATTGATTTTTCAAAAACTGAAGGGATGTGTGCAACCAATTTCAGAATTATTGATTACCTTCACATAAAATGACCCACTATATGACCATAGTATTAATGATAACACTCCATAATTAATCCAGACATGATATTTATTCAGTATCTGTCTCTATTGCAGACCATTACACAACCATTGTCCATTCGCATTCCGCTGTCCCCAGTGCCTACTACATCAAGCAAGTCTACTGCACATCGCATCAAGTCGGTATGTCGGTATTCACATGGAAACTCTTATTGATTGAAACATTTTATTGAAAAAAACTAATTCTACATTATCTTTTTTTGTAATGTGCTAATTTACCAAATTATTTACCGTAATAGTGCACAAACACAATGTCATATTTTACAGATTTCACGAAAGAGGGTTGTTCATACTTCCACCATTACATCACAACATGTTGTCTGCAAGCCCTTCCCCACCTGTCAAAGTACTGCCACACTGGACAATTTGAAGTATTTCACAGTTACCTGCTCAAGTACATCTCCAAAAGACAGCACTTCTTCCATGAAGGTAGGACAGAAGTCATACATTGCAATAGGCATTTAGCTATAAAAAAAATTGACCTCAGTCATTCTAATAATAGCACCACTGACATATTGTGGCATGGTAACATAGTGGTTAGATCATCAGACTCTTAAAGGGATTCTTTGAGAATTTTAATATCTTTGTAATGTACGCAATTATTAGGTAATCCTGTTAATATGATTATTTCATGTAATTATATGCATTTATTTTATTAAAATTATGTTTTATTAATCATTAAAGACCCTGACAATATATCAAAAAAATAACGCAGAATTTCTACTTTGGGGCCACCTTCACGATCCGTATAAGGCATGCTCATGAATATTCGGGACTGTCCGTCAGACTTCGATTAGCTACGCCGAGTTAATAGATGCAAGAAATACGTCATCAACATGTGTGTATGGATTAGCCACCGCTATGCGAATGGCAGCGAATGAGTTGTGACCGATAAAATTATGAAAATGAAACGTGGACCATCTGCTGTTTATGTCACAGATTCAGCAAAGAAAAGAAGGAAAATATATAAATAAACGGAGAATGAACATAGCGACAGTTCATAAACACCACCTCTCCATGCACCAAGCTGCCGATGGCGACGCCGATGTCATATTGAATAATTGGCATTGTTTTTGTTGGAATATAAAAACTATGGTACTATCATGTTCCTTTTTCACTGGGTACATCTGGCTATACATTTTGAAGTGAAGTTTTAATGAAACGTTTAGATAACAGAAACATACTGAAGCCGAGAAACATTCAATAATGAAACCATTTTATTTGCACCATAAATCCAGCTGCTATTTCCATAATCAGTATAAATACATTATACATCACTAAAATAATTTACGGTATTAAAATAGGATAGGTGGTTATGTAGTTTCCTATCTACATAAGGTTTACTTTTAGTTTGAAAAATGTTGATCTATAAAGAGCATAACATTATTGTCGACAGAATATTAAAATATATTGCATCAGTGTAAAACATGTTTTATTTTGTACTGGGAGTGCAATAATTATTTGTTCTGTCCATCATTTAGAGTAAAATATATTAAATTTGTTTCTGTCAAACTCCTGTTTCGACAACAAATAAAATGGCCGTTGTATGATGGAAATATAGTTATAAAATTACAAAACTTTAAAAGTAATGCATATTTTAAAACAGCGTTTTCAGCCATCATTGGTGTATTTAGCTCAAGAAGATCCCTAAAACATTTTGAATGTTGTGGGACATTTATATTGTATAAATTTTCAAAATTATTGTAAAAGCAATTTTGTCGACACCTTTTTATACACTACTCCCAGTATAGTTCACTTAACACAAACTTGTTTCAAATTGTTTTGAAGAATATGCTGTAGAACACAATCCAAACATGATGAGCATAAGAAAGCATCAATGTTATTATGTATTCCTACTTTGCAACATAATGACGGGATGATGTGCATTTGGATGCACACATTGATCGATTGCACAAATCCATTTGAAACTTAGTGATGTACATATTCCCAGCAGAAGCCACACGGAACTAATGTGGCAGAACAAAGTCAGACATCTTCTTCACTACTACGTCAGTTAACATATTGTCCTATTAATAGCACTGCTATGTGTTTTGATACACAAAGCTATCAGATGCACACATCCATTTGAAACTCGAAGTGAGGTACAACTTCCCAGTAGATGTCGCACTGAACAGAATGGGGCAGAACAAAATCAGACATCATCTTATGTCAGGTGACCCATTGTCCAATTAATGGCACTCTTAAGTATTTCCTCTTTCCATCAGCTCAGCTATTTCCAATGTTCCTGCAAATAAACGAAGTTGAATTTAGGAAACTGAGCCTAAATATGAGTTAACTACCTCAACACTGTGCATATTAATTCAGTTTATATATTGGATTATGGGACTTATCACCAAGTGTGCAGCTGCCTAAATGGAAAAGAAATACAAGAGAACCTTGTTATGTTGATTCAGTCAGACCAAAATCCCAATCCATTACTTTGGCCAACTTTTAATTTGCTTCTACATAATTACCTGTATGCATTGGCCATATACTGTGCACTCCAGATAACTCTAACTCACATAAGTGAATTTTCGTTAAGTTAAGTCAATCTTTTCTTCGGTCCAGGACAAAGGTCCCAAATAAGGGCACCTTCTGATAACTTTCTAGTTATCAGAAATTCCACTTATCAGTAATTCCACTTATCAGTATTGTCATGGGTCCCAGGAAGTTCGACCTTATCCAGACTGCACTGTATATTTTTCTTTATTTTTGCTCTAATAATTAATGTTGTATATAAATATACATATGGGCCATTATCGTGAAAAATATACAGTAACGGTAAAGTAACGTCAAAAATGTATATTTAATTTGTTTTTAGCGAGTACTATTATTATCAAATGTGCTATTCACATGAAGCAGCGCAATTTGATCTGATCTATTATTATATTTAAAAATATACATTCATGCATTAAAACGTATGTATACAGAGTGCAGATCTGCTGGTGTCCAAAATTCGTGCATCGCAAAATTCCGTGGCAACATGGTATTGTGTACTTTTTAACAAACCTAAAACGTTTACATTGAATGATGACATTCCAGCCAGGTTTACTAACAATCGTAGCTGTAGCATTAGAAACAGTCTGTGAATGTACGAATATCACATTTTTATGTTTCGGTTCAAATAAGGGGGGAACTGTGATTTAAAAAAAACGGCTGACTGGAATTTGGAAAGGCAAAACCTGTAGAGTGTAGTCGTAGAAACACCCAAATCCCAGATTTAGGCAAACAAATTATACCCACGACCAGGTTAATCCTCTTGCTATGGTTGCATATACCGATATTTTAGTGTGCATTTTCGTTCACTGCAATTCAGATACTGGACAATGCAGTTTTACTAACTAGAAAGGCGAGACCCTTGCCTAGGGGTAGGCTAGTTACTGTAGTAGAGGCCCGACAGACTCAGACTCAGTGACAGTCCCAGCGACAACTGACACCGACTGCAGCCGTCCGCGTCGGCGGACGTTATAATTCTACTTAATCGAAACGTTACTCGCCTGACGGCATTGGGAAGCAGGATAAATAAACAATGCATACGCTTCCTACACTTATAAAAATAGCTGTCAATATGCATATGTCTACAAATTGCTTATTTACAATGCCATTGCTTGAATAAACTCACCTCGGAATCTAAAATGTCAACTGTGTGTGTGACGTCAACGGTCTTTGTGTGCGCGTGCATGAATATTCATTATACTCGGGCTGCAGAATTAATCATCCACGTGGCAACAAGCTCAAAAGGATTCGCGTAAACACAATTGTTTATTGTTCAGATAACACCCAAACTATGTATAAACATGCAAGACATAACTATCAGAGAAAGTACTTATGGGAAATTGATACGTTTTGATACAGTACACCTTGAATGCATATTACAGCTGTAGCTTACAAAGAATCCCTTTAAGTCTCTGCCATTTCAAAGCTTGTGGAGTTTTGTTCACTCCAAATTGCTCCAGTTCACTCGGATATACAAATGAGTACCTGGCAGTGATATTTTCGTAGTATATGCTGCGTGGAGCTGAATACTTCCCAGGGGAGGATGGTGGTTGAATGGACAGGACTGTCAGATGTTAACTATGTCACAGAGATGGCGTGAATACTTCACAACTGTATTAACTTATTTTAGAGTAATAAATTCTCCATGTAATAGTAACGATAACAAAATACAGCCACTGCATATACCGTATATAAGATACAACATGACAAAAACGTGTGATGATAAATACAATTGTGGAGGACTGTCATAATGGGATGCCTTGTTTGTAAGATCAGTATTGTTTTTTTCAATGTCTGATTATGAATACTTGGCCATTTGAGTACGATTCAAACAGTCAACATTTTTAAACACGATTACCGAGTGCAATTATAGAAAACATATTTATACATTATTGTCATTTGGAAAAAAAGGCGTTTCGAAGTTCAATGAAAGCCGACCAGTCGTAAGGAAAGCAATTCACAACAGCTTACTAACAAGATATAAATGCTGATGGGTTTGTTTCTTTTTATTGGTAAGAATTTTATTACAATTCTGTATGCCCAGTTTATTATAGGGACGAAAGCACGGCTCATGGCTGTCTGTTCTGGCATGGAACGTCCGGCCACGCCCTAGCGCAGACAACCCTGTTAACGTGGCGAATGTCTGGTCAAGAAAGGCGCAATCAGTCTTTGTGAGAAATCTGAAACTGCCAGGAATCACTGTCCCAACTGGAATTGCAGTCCTTGGAGCAGATGTGCCCAAGCCAATGAAACATGATCTGCTGGCATCAAGAAGCAGTTGAATTGTAAATAAATGGTCAATCCAACTATTTATTAAATTTTACAAATTGACTGACAATTGACAAGGACGTTTCAAGGGACTGGCTGTTTTGCTTGCATTTCCAACTACAGCCATAGTTTTGTATAAGGTGACAAGTGCATCCTCTAGTTTAGTCTAGTTCAGTCCTCAATTGCCAAGTGATATCCCTCATGTTATGTCCTATCGAGTGCAGGGAAGTGTGATCGTATTTGATGGCTGGCACACGCTGGTATAACTCTCCGTACCCTTCGGCCCAGCCTGCCATGGATCCACCAGATGAACTGTCTACATGCAGCCCACACGAGAGACCTGAAATAAAATAAGGCTCAAATAAATTTATTAAAATTGTCATCAGGTGATGTATGAAAATGGGTTTGAGGTAGTTCATTTCCTTGTCAAATTTGTATATATCAACAAGCAGTTTTTGTATGAACTCACCTGAACTTTTCTTCAATTCTCACGTAGGCATGCTACTCAAAATGTTCTAGAATGATCCTATGTTGTTTACTATTAAACATTAAAAAATGTTGGCAGATTTCTACTAACTATGCCTAGTATATACAGTTTATGAAACTTCATACATATTATATATTTATACATTTTAACTGTTGCAACGCAACAGCAATTTCAAATTGATGTTCTGGTTACTGTAGTATAATCTTCATTGTTGATATATGTCAATAAATATTTAACAACACATTTCACTGCTGTTATAACACATGAATATATACTTACTTGTTCGTTGGCGGGTCTAGTTGCCAGTTATCTAACCGAATGTGATTCATAACAACTAGTATATTTCGTAGCACTAGCTGCTCCAAACACAAAATACCAAATCCGTGGCCATTCGTAACGCAACCATAGTCCACCTGCAAGAAAGAACCAAACGTTTAAATGAAAATATTACATGAATAATAAACAAATAGGGATTGTTATTACTACAGTGGAACCTCGCTATATGGTCACCTTGGTAATACAGCCACCTTGCAATTAAGGTCACCTCAGGACAGTACACAATTATTCTTACACTCGGTATAGGACAGGATATCAGTACCGCTAGTAAGGTCACGTTTATTCTTACACTCGGTATAGTACAGGATATCAGTCCCGCTAGTAAGGTAACGTTTATTCTTACACTCGGTATAGTACAGGATATCAGTCCCGCTAGTAAGGTAACGTTTATTCTTACACTCGGTATAGTACAGGATATCAGTACCGCTAGTAAGGTCACGTTTATTCTTACACTCGGTATAGTACAGGATATCAGTACCGCAAGTAAGGTCACGTTTATTCTTACACTCGGTATAGTACAGGATATCAGTCCCGCTAGTAAGGTAACGTTTATTCTTACACTCGGTATAGTACAGGATATCAGTACCGCTAGTAAGGTCACGTTTATTCTTACACTCGGTATAGTACAGGATATCAGTACCGCAAGTAAGGTCACGTTTATTCTTACACTCGGTATAGTACAGGATATCAGTCCCGCTAGTAAGGTAACGTTTATTCTTACACTCGGTATAGTACAGGATATCAGTACCGCTAGTAAGGTCACGTTTATTCTTACACTCGGTATAGTACAGGATATCAGTACCGCAAGTAAGGTCACGTTTATTCTTACACTCGGTATAGTACAGGATATCAGTCCCGCTAGTAAGGTAACGTTTATTCTTACACTCGGTATAGTACAGGATATCAGTACCGCTAGTAAGGTCACGTTTATTCTTACACTCGGTATAGTACAGGATATCAGTACCGCTAGTAA
>CM034532.1:66803434-66891876 GCA_020002185.1 Paraescarpia echinospica
AGTAATGCAACATAAGGTAAATTAATTGTTATTATAGAAAACCTGTTAGGCCTATGTGTACATGCAGGGGCTATACAATATACAGTGGCAATGTTGCTTCGTATTTATGATATACGTTATGACACTTTTTATTTAGTGCAACCCTTCGTCCAAAATGCAGCTGACAACTACACTAATGCAGCTATGCAAAATGTGTTCTGGCCTTCCCTGGATATAAGAGTTTATGTATATATACATATATATATATATATACATAAACTCTTATATCCAGGGAAGGCCAGAACACATTTTTCATCTAGGTCAGGGAGCGCGCCTATTGTAGTGGTTAGCACATCCGTCTGACATGCCAGCACTCTGAGTTCGAAATCCGGACCGGGCAGGCATGATATTTCGTTAATACGTTAATGTCGGTACCTCAATGCCAGCATATAAAGGTCGGTTTGGCGATAATGTTCTGAAAAAGACTGACTAGTTGAATGAGACCGCATGAGACAATTACATTGTAACCACAATAATACAAACTAGTCAGTTAATAGAACATAGCCGAGCGGTGGAAACAACTAAGAACTAGGACAACTAGGACTTAAACATAATGTTGTAAAACTATAATCTTCATAACATCAAATACAGACACAAATTCAAATTCTTATTATGAAAACAATATGTAGATAACAATCCTAACCACGTGCATTGCCTTAATCCCAGATGTGTGGAGTGCAATTAGATATGTGTTTTTATATCTATGTTTGGATTCGAACAAATCTTTTATAATTGTTTTCTAACAGTAATTTTGGATAATTCGATTTTTTATTGGACCCACAATCTGTTCCATACGATCATACACGTATGATTATATATTTTCAAAGTTTTTGTTTTGTAAGTATGGGGTCAGAGGAAGACAGCATATAATATGCAATGTGAGCATCATGCAACACAACTTTACCCTTTTTTATGGTTGTTTTTGTTCATACTATTGGTGTTGCTGTTGTTGTTGCAAAATAAAATTCGATTTGACTTTGATTTGATTTGATATATGCTAATTATGTACTTTCTCTCGTTCAGAAGTGACGCTCGGAAAAAGGAGAAGTGAAGATGCGGAAACTAAATCATCTCAAGTCTCTCATGGTGTGCATCGCTGTCGCCGGTACTCTGTTGTTCACCGGGAGTCAATACCAGTTAATTCTTCAGCTGTGCGATGTCACACGAAGGCTGTCACTGATGGCGCAAGTCGGCGACATCCCTCTGCTGGTGCATCGACCGCCAGTCTGCCAGAAGGAGCGGGTAAACATTGTGTACGTGAAGACCCATAAGTGTGCCACGTCCTCAACATTTCATCTTATCCTTTGGTTCGGTCTACGCCGTAATCTCTCGTTCGTTCTGCCTCGTCCACCACAGTACACACTTTGCTACCCGTACCAGTTCGACACTCGTTGTTTCCTTCCGCCCAAGAAGCCGTTCAACATCATGGGCCATCATGTAGTCTTCAACGACGATGTAATATCACGTGTTATGCCTCTCGACTCTGTCTATATCACGAGCATTCGAGAACCTTTCAGCCGGATGAAATCCGCCTTTAACTACTATTCAGTTCATAAGCGGTTACCCATGTTGACTCACGCTACCGAGCCGCTGCACGAGTATCTACGAGACATCCCGAAGTACGAGGTGATGTACTCGGTGCCCGGATACCGGCATTTGAAGAAGAAGTGTATGGATAACTTTAGCTTCACCCACAATACTATGGCGTTCGAACTCGGATTACCGACCGGCTTCCACGTCAAAACGACCGACCAGTCGAACAACGACACCTACATCCGGCACTGGATCGCCGCTCTGCAGCGTCGCTTCAGCCTCGTTATCATCCTTGAGTACTACAACGAGTCGCTGGTGTTATTGCGGCGTCTCATGTGTTGGAAGCTGGATGATATAATTTATATTCAGCAGAATGTAAGGTCATACACATATAAAGGCACGCAGATCGAACAGACTCTCGTGAATAACCATAAGCGTTACAACCACCCAGAGTTTATACTTTATGATCACTTCAATACAACGCTGTGGCGACGCATAGCGGAGGAACCAGCTGACTTTTGGGATGAGTTGAGTATATTTAGAGCATTACTTACAGAAGTAACCGAATTCTGTACGACGGCAAAACGCAAAGATGTGCGTTCGTTCCACTCGTCCAAATGGAACGAAGATTTTGTTCTTACAGGAGCATGGTGTAACAAACGCGCAATAGAGACTGACGTGTACAATGCCTATCTACAGAACCCGGCCAAGGTTGTCGAAAACTCGAATTTTGGGCCTGGTTGTTGAATGATGTTGAATGTATTAAAACAAATATGTAAATACATAACATAATTAGGCGCGACATCGTGAGAACGAAGACAGGTGGGCGGGCGGGCAACAAAGATACAAATCGCATACACAGCTATACAGTATACTTCCACGACTTTGCCGAACAGAAGACAATACGAATATGACCAAAGAATAACGTTTGTATTGTGTTGTAACTGCATCCTGTGTGAACGAGTTCCACAGTGAGGTAGGGCGTACATAGAACGAGTGCAGGAGGCTGGCAGTGTTCGTAGTTTGTATTGTGTTGTAACTGCATCCTGTGTGAACGAGTTCCACAGTGAGGTAGGGCGTACATAGAACTAGTGCAGGAGACTGGCAGTGTTCGTAGTTTGTATTGTGTTGTAACTGCATCCTGCGTGAAAGAGTTCCACAGTGAGGTAGGGCGTACATAGAACGAGCGCAGGAGGCTGGCAGTGTTCGTAGTTTGTATTGTGTTGTACTGCATCCTGTGTGAACGAGTTCCACAGTGAGGAAGGGCGTACATAGAACTAGTGCAGGAGGCTGGCAGTGTTCGTAGTTTGTATTGTGTTGTAACTGCATCCTGTGTGAACGAGTTCCACAGTGAGGAAGGGCGTACATAGAACGAGTGCAGGAGGCTGGCAGTGTTCGTAGTTTGTATTGTGTTGTAACTGCATCCTGTGTGAACGAGTTCCACAGTGAGGTAGGGCGTACATAGAACGAGTGCAGGAGGCTGGCAGTGTTCGTAGTTTGTATTGTGTTGTAACTGCATCCTGTGTGAACGAGTTCCACAGTGAGGTAGGGCGTACATAGAACGAGTGCAGGAGGCTGGCAGTGTTCGTAGTTTGTATTGTGTTGTAACTGCATCCTGTGTGAACGAGTTCCATAGTGAGGTAGGGCGTACATAGAACGAGTGCAGGAGGCTGGCAGTGTTCGTAGTTTGTATTGTGTTGTAACTGCATCCTGTGTGAACGAGTTCCACAGTGAGGTAGGGCGTACATAGAACGAGCGCAGGAGGCTGGCAGTGTTCGTAGTTTGTATTGTGTTGTAACTGCATCCTGTGTGAACGAGTTCCATAGTGAGGTAGGGGGTACATAGAACGAGTGCAGGAGGCTGGCAGTGTTCGTAGTTTGTATTGTGTTGTAACTGCATCCTGTGTGAACGAGTTCCATAGTGAGGTAGGGGGTACATAGAACGAGTGCAGGAGGCTGGCAGTGTTCGTAGTTTGTATTGTGTTGTAACTGCATCCTGTGTGAACGAGTTCCATAGTGAGGTAGGGGGTACATAGAACGAGTGCAGGAACTGGCAGTGTTCGTAGTTTGTATTGTGTTGTAACTGCATCCTGTGAACGAGTTCCATAGTGAGGTAGGGGGTACATAGAACGAGTGCAGGAGCTGGCAGTGTTCGTAGTTTGTATTGTGTTGTAACTGCATCCTGTGTGAACGAGTTCCATAGTGAGGTAGGGGGTACATAGAACGAGTGCAGGAGGCTGGCAGTGTTCGTAGTTTGTATTGTGTTGTAACTGCATCCTGTGTGAACGAGTTCCATAGTGAGGTACGGCGTACATAGAACGAGTGCAGGAGGCTGGCAGTGTTCGTAGTTTGTATTGTGTTGTAACTGCATCCTGTGTGAACGAGTTCCATAGTGAGGTAGGGGGTACATAGAACGAGTGCAGGAGGCTGGCAGTGTTCGTAGTTTGTATTGTGTTGTAACTGCATCCTGTGTGAACGAGTTCCATAGTGAGGTAGGGGGTACATAGAACGAGTGCAGGAGGCTGGCAGTGTTCGTAGTTTGTATTGTGTTGTAACTGCATCCTGTGTGAACGAGTTCCATAGTGAGGTAGGGGGTACATAGAACGAGTGCAGGAGGCTGGCAGTGTTCGTAGTTTGTATTGTGTTGTAACTGCATCCTGTGTGAACGAGTTCCACAGTGAGGTAGGGCGTACATAGAACGAGCGCAGGAGGCTGGCAGTGTTCGTAGTTTGTATAGTGTTGTAACTGCATCCTGTGTGAACGAGTTCCACAGTGAGGTATAGCGTATATAGAACGAGCGCAGGAGGCTGGCAGTGTTCGTAGTTTGTATAGTGTTGTAACTGCATCCTGTGTGAACGAGTTCCACAGTGAGGTAGGGCGTATATAGAACGAGCGCAGGAGACTGGCAGTGTTCGTAGTTTGTATAGTGTTGTAACTGCATCCTGTGTGAACGAGTTCCACAGTGAGGTATGGCGTATATAGAACGAGCGCAGGAGGCTGGCAGTGTTCGTAGTTTGTATAGTGTTGTAACTGCATCCTGTGTGAACGAGTTCCACAGTGAGGTAGGGCGTATATAGAACGAGCGCAGGAGGCTGGCAGTGTTCGTAGTTTGTATTGTGTTGTAACTGCATCCTGTGTGAACGAGTTCCACAGTGAGGTAGGGCGTATATAGAACGAGCGCAGGAGACTGGCAGTGTTCGTAGTTTGTATTGTGTTGTAACTGCATCCTGCGTGAACAAGTTCCACAGTGAGGTAGGGCGTACATAGAACGAGCGCAGGAGGCTGGCTGTGTTCGTAGTTTGTATTGTGTTGTAACTGCATCCTGTGTGAACGAGTTCCACAGTGAGGTAGGACGTACATAGAACGAGCGCAGGAGGCTAGCAGTGTTCGTAGTTTGTATTGTGTTGTAACTGCATCCTGTGTGAACGAGTTCCATAGTGAGGTAGGGCGTACATAGAACGAGTGCAGGAGGCTGGCAGTGTTCGTAGTTTGTATTGTGTTGTTACTGCATCCTGTGTTAATGAGTTCCACAGTGAGGTAGGGCGTACATAGAACGAGCGCAGGAGGCTGGCAGTGTTCGTAGTTTATATTGTGTAGTAACTGCATCCTGCGTGAACGAGTTCCACAGTGAGGTAGGGCGTACATAGAACGAGCGCAGGAGGCCGGCAGTGTTCGCAGTTTGTATTGTGTTGTAACTGCATCCTGTGTGAACGAGTTCCACAGTGAGGTAGGGCGTACATAGAACGAGCGCAGCAGGCCGGCAGTGTTCGCAGTTTGTATTGTGTTGTAACTGCATCCTGTGTGAACGAGTTCCACAGTGGGGTAGGGCGTACATAGAACGAGCGCAGGAGACTGGCAGTGTTCGTAGTTTGTATTGTGTTGTAACTGCATCCTGTGTGAACGAGTTCCACAGTGAGGTATGGCGTATATAGAACGAGCGCAGGAGGCTGGCAGTGTTCGTAGTTTGTATAGTGTTGTAACTGCATCCTGTGTGAACGAGTTCCACAGTGAGGTAGGGCGTATATAGAACGAGCGCAGGAGGCTGGCAGTGTTCGTAGTTTGTATTGTGTTGTAACTGCATCCTGTGTGAACGAGTTCCACAGTGAGGTAGGGCGTATATAGAACGAGCGCAGGAGACTGGCAGTGTTCGTAGTTTGTATTGTGTTGTAACTGCATCCTGCGTGAACAAGTTCCACAGTGAGGTAGGGCGTACATAGAACGAGCGCAGGAGGCTGGCTGTGTTCGTAGTTTGTATTGTGTTGTAACTGCATCCTGTGTGAACGAGTTCCACAGTGAGGTAGGACGTACATAGAACGAGCGCAGGAGGCTAGCAGTGTTCGTAGTTTGTATTGTGTTGTAACTGCATCCTGTGTGAACGAGTTCCATAGTGAGGTAGGGCGTACATAGAAGGAGTGCAGGAGGCTGGCAGTGTTCGTAGTTTGTATTGTGTTGTTACTGCATCCTGTGTTAATGAGTTCCACAGTGAGGTAGGGCGTACATAGAACGAGCGCAGGAGGCTGGCAGTGTTCGTAGTTTATATTGTGTAGTAACTGCATCCTGCGTGAACGAGTTCCACAGTGAGGTAGGGCGTACATAGAACGAGCGCAGGAGGTCGGTAGTGTTCGCAGTTTGTATTGTGTTGTAACTGCATACTGTGTGAACGAGTTCCACAGTGGGGTAGGGCGTACATAGAACGAGCGCAGGAGACTGGCAGTGTTCGTAGTTTGTATAGTGTTGTAACTGCATCCTGTGTGAACGAGTTCCACAGTGAGGTAGGGCGTATATAGAACGAGCGCAGGAGGCTGGCAGTGTTCGTAGTTTGTATAGTGTTGTAACTGCATCCTGTGTGAACGAGATCCACAGTGAGGTATGGCGTATATAGAACGAGCGCAGGAGGCTGGCAGTGTTCGTAGTTTATATTGTGTAGTAACTGCATCCTGCGTGAACGAGTTCCACAGTGAGGTAGGGCGTACATAGAACGAGCTCAGGAGGCCGGCAGTGTTCGCAGTTTGTATTGTGTTGTAACTGCATCCTGTGTGAACGAGTTCCACAGTGGGGTAGGGCGTACATAGAACGAGCGCAGGAGGCTGGCAGTGTTCGTAGTTTGTATAGTGTTGTAACTGCATCCTGTGTGAACGAGTTCCACAGTGAGGTAGGGCGTATATAGAACGAGCGCAGGAGGCTGGCAGTGTTCGTAGTTTGTATAGTGTTGTAACTGCATCCTGTGTGAACGAGTTCCACAGTGAGGTATAGCGTATATAGAACGAGCGCAGGAGGCTGGCAGTGTTCGTAGTTTGTATAGTGTTGTAACTGCATCCTGTGTGAACGAGTTCCACATTGAGGTAGGGCGTATATAGAACGAGCGCAGGAGGCTGGCATTGTCTGTAGCCTGTATTGTGTTGTAATCCTCGCATCCTGTGTGAACGAGTCTACAGTGAGGTAGGGCGTATATAGAACGAGCGCAGGAGACTGGCAGTGTTCCGTAGTTTCAGGTATTGTACTGAATCGTATCCTGTGAACGAGTTCCACAGTGAGGTATGGCGTATATAGAACGAGCGCAGGAGGCTGGCAGTGTTCGTAGTTTGTATAGTGTTGTAACTGCATCCTGTGTGAACGAGTTCCACAGTGAGGTAGGGCGTATATAGAACGAGCGCAGGAGGCTGGCAGTGTTCGTAGTTTGTATTGTGTTGTAACTGCATCCTGTGTGAACGAGTTCCACAGTGAGGTAGGGCGTATATAGAACGAGCGCAGGAGACTGGCATTGTTCGTAGTTTGTATTGCGTTGTAACTGCATCCTGCGTGAACAAGTTCCACAGTGAGGTAGGGCGTACATAGAACGAGCGCAGGAGGCTGGCAGTGTTCGTAGTTTGTATTGTGTTGTAACTGCATCCTGTGTGAACGAGTTCCACAGTGAGGTAGGGCGTACATAGAACGAGCGCAGGAGGCTAGCAGTGTTCGTAGTTTGTATTGTGTTGTAACTGCATCATGTGTGAACGAGTTCCATAGTGAGGTACGGCGAACATAGAACGAGTGCAGGAGGCAGGCAGTGTTCGTAGTTTGTATTGTGTTGTAACTGCATCCTGTGTTAATGAGTTCCACAGTGAGGTAGGTCGTACATAGAACGAGCGCAGGAGGCTGGCAGTGTTCGCAGTTTATATTGTGTTGTAACTGCATGCTGCGTGAACGAGTTCCACAGTGAGGTAGGGCGTACATAGAACGAGCGCAGGAGGCCGGCAGTGTTCGTAGTTTGTATTGTGTTGTAACTGCATCCTGTGTGAACGAGTTCCACAGTGGGGTAGGGCGTACATAGAACGAGCGCAGGAGGCTGGCAGTGTTCGTAGTTTGTATTGTGTTGTAACTGCATCCTGTGTGAACGAGTTCCACAGTGAGGTAGGGCGTACACAGAACGAGCGCAGGAGGCTGGCAGTGTTCGTAGTTTGTATTGTGTTGTACTGCATCCTGTGTGAACGAGTTCCACAGTGAGGTAGGGCGTACATAGAACGAGCGCAGGAGGCTGGGAGTGTTCGTAGTTTGTATTGTGTTGTACTGCATCCTGTGTGAACGAGTTCCACAGTGAGGTAGGGTGTACATAGAACGAGCGCAGGAGGCTGGGAGTGTTCGTAGTTTGTATTGTGTTGTACTGCATCCTGTGTGAACGAGTTCCACAGTGAGGTAGGGCGTACATAGAACGAGCGCAGGAGACTGGCAGTGTTCGTAGTTTGTATTGTATTGTAACTGCATCCTGTGTGAACGAGTTCCATAGTGAGGTAGGGGGTACATAGAACGAGTGCAGGAGGCTGGCAGTGTTCGTAGTTTGTATTGTGTTGTAACTGCATCCTGTGTGAACGAGTTCCACAGTGAGGTAGGGCGTACATAGAACGAGTGCAGGAGGCTGGCAGAGTTCGTAGTTTGTATTGTGTTGTAACTGCATCCTGCGTAAACGAGTTCCATAGTGAGGTAGGGGGTACATAGAACGAGTGCAGGAGGCTGGCAGTGTTCGTAGTTTGTACTGTGTTGTAACTGCATCGTGTGTGAACGTGTTCCACAGTGAGGAAGGGCGTACATAGAACGAGTGCAGGAGGCTGGCAGTGTTCGTAGTTTGTATTGTGTTTTAACTGCATCCTGTGTAAACGAGTTCCACAGTGAGGTAGGGCGTACATAGAACGAGCGCAGGAGGCTGGCGCAGTGTTCGTAGTTTGCATTGTGTTGTAACTGCATCCTGTGTGAACGAGTTCCACAATGGGGTAGGGCGTACATAGAACGAGCGCAGGAGGCTGGCAGTGTTCGTAGTTTGTATTGTGTTGTAACTGCATCCTGTGTGAACGAGTTCCATAGAGAGGTAGGGGGTACATAGAACGAGTGCAGGAGGCTGGCAGTGTTCGTAGTTTGTATTGTGTTGTAACTGCATCCTGTGTGAACGAGTTCCACAGTGAGGTAGGGCGTACATAGAACGAGCGCAGGAGGCTGGCAGTGTTCGTAGTTTGTATTGTGTTGTAACTGCATCCTGTGTGAACGAGTTCCACAGTGAGGTAGGGCGTACATAGAACGAGTGCAGGAGGCTGGCAGTGTTCGTAGTTTGTATTGTGTTGTAACTGCATCCTGTGTGAACGAGTTCCATAGTGAGGTAGGGCGTACATAGAACGAGTGCAGGAGGCTGGCAGTGTTCGTAGTTTGTATTGTGTTGTAACTGCATCCTGTGTTAATGAGTTCCACAGTGAGGTAGGTCGTACATAGAACGAGCGCAGGAGGCTGGCAGTGTTCGCAGTTTATATTGTGTTGTAACTGCATGCTGCGTGAACGAGTTCCACAGTGAGGTAGGGCGTACATAGAACGAGCGCAGGAGGCCGGCAGTGTTCGTAGTTTGTATTGTGTTGTAACTGCATCCTGTGTGAACGAGTTCACAGTGAGGTAGGGCGTACACAGAACGAGCGCAGGAGGCCGCGGCAGCAAGCAAGTGTTCTTCTTGTAATACAGGTTGTAATTGGCATCCTGTGAACGAAAGTTCCAATAAATGAGGTAGGGCGTACAGAACGAGCGCAATGAGGCCGTAAGTGTTCGTAGTTTGTAATGTGTTAACTGCATCCAGTGGAACAAACGAGTTCCACAGTGAGGAAGGGCGTACATAGAACGAGTGCAGGAGGCTGGCAGTGTTCGTAGTTTGTATTGTGTTGTAACTGCATCCTGTGTGAACGAGTTCCACAGTGAGGTAGGGCGTACATAGAACGAGCGCAGGAGGCTGGCAGTGTTCGTAGTTTGCATTGTGTTGTAACTGCATCCTGTGTGAACGAGTTCCACAGTGGGGTAGGGCGTACATAGAACGAGCGCAGGAGGCTGGCAGTGTTCGTAGTTTGTATTGTGTTGTAACTGCATCCTGTGTGAACGAGTTCCACAGTGAGGTAGGGCGTACATAGAACGATCGCAGGAGACTGGTAGTGTTCGTAGTTTGTATTGTGTTGTAACTGCATCCTGTGTGAACGAGTTCCATAGTGAGGTAGGGGGTACATAGAACGAGTGCAGGAGGCTGGCAGTGTTCGTAGTTTGTATTGTGTTGTAATTGCATCCTGTGTGAACGAGTTCCACAATGAGGTAGGGCGTACATAGAACGAGTGCATGAGGCTGGCAGTGTTCGTAGTTTGTATTGTGTTGTAACTGCATCCTGTGTGAACGAGTTCCACAGTGAGGTAGGGCGTACATAGAACGAGTGCAGGAGGCTGGCAGTGTTCGTAGTTTGTATTGTGTTGTAACTGCATCCTGTGTGAACGAGTTCCACAGTGAGGTAGGGCGTACATAGAACTAGTGCAGGAGACTGGCAGTGTTCGTAGTTTGTATTGTGTTGTAACTGCATCCTGCGTGAAAGAGTTCCACAGTGAGGTAGGGCGTACATAGAACGAGCGCAGGAGGCTGGCAGTGTTCGTAGTTTGTATTGTGTTGTACTGCATCCTGTGTGAACGAGTTCCACAGTGAGGAAGGGCGTACATAGAACTAGTGCAGGAGGCTGGCAGTGTTCGTAGTTTGTATTGTGTTGTAACTGCATCCTGTGTGAACGAGTTCCACAGTGAGGAAGGGCGTACATAGAACGAGTGCAGGAGGCTGGCAGTGTTCGTAGTTTGTATTGTGTTGTAACTGCATCCTGTGTGAACGAGTTCCACAGTGATGTAGGGCGTACATAGAACGAGTGCAGGAGGCTGGCAGTGTTCGTAGTTTGTATTGTGTTGTAACTGCATCCTGTGTGAACGAGTTCCACAGTGAGGTAGGGCGTACATAGAACGAGTGCAGGAGGCTGGCAGTGTTCGTAGTTTGTATTGTGTTGTAACTGCATCCTGTGTGAACGAGTTCCACAGTGAGGTAGGGCGTACATAGAACGAGCGCAGGAGACTGGCAGTGTTCGTAGTTTGTATTGTGTTGTAACTGCATCCTGTGTGAACGAGTTCCACAGTGAGGTAGGGCGTACATAGAACGAGTGCAGGAGGCTGGCAGTGTTCGTAGTTTGTATTGTGTTGTACTGCATCCTGTGTGAACGAGTTCCACAGTGAGGTAGGGCGTACATAGAACGAGTGCAGGAGGCTGGCAGAGTTCGTAGTTTGTATTGTGTTGTAACTGCATCCTGCGTGAACGAGTTCCACAGTGAGGTAGGGCGTACATAGAACGAGTGCAGGAGGCTGGCAGTGTTCGTAGTTTGTATTGTATTGTAACTGCATCCTGTGTGAACGAGTTCCACAGTGAGGTAGGGCGTACATAGAACTAGTGCAGGAGACTGGCAGTGTTCGTAGTTTGTATTCTTGTATTCGTCTGTTGCGGTCATCTGCTTTGGTATTGATGTTAGCGAAGCTGATGCGCACTAGTCCGTGGTGAATGTTATAGAACATAGTGGCATCTCTTAACCGACGTCTTGTGTATAAAGTGTTCCACTTCAGGTTAGCTCACATAGCCGTTACGATTGAGGTGCTGCGGTAATCGCCAGTGACAAAGCGAGCTGTGGAATGGGGGCACTTGCTCTATTGTCTGAATACCAGTCTTGGTGTGGGGTGGCCAGGCACAAGTAGTGTACTCAAGCGTTGGTCGGACGAGTACCCCGTACGTTGTTTACCTCACTCGAGGTGGCGCCGCATGTAGTGTTCTTTTAACTAATCCAAGTGTCTTTTTGGCTTTGTTCTGTACTCTGTTGATGTGTGGCTGCCATGATAACTTTGTGTCAATGGTAACACCCAGGTAGTCCTGATTGTCAGTCCGTGGGATCTGTTGGTCATCCATGTAGTAATCATAGATCGATGGCTTCTTCTTGATGGTAACTGAGAGGATAGCACACTTTGACACATTAAAGTCCATTTTCCATATCTTTACCCAGTAAACAAGTTTGTTCAGGTTGGATTCAAATGTCAAGTGGTCAGCTGGTGTGTGTATTTGACGATAAACAACACTGTCACAAGCAAACATGCGTTTTTGGGAGTCCACTCCTTCGGCGATGTCGTTAATAATCGTTATTGTCGCACATCGCAGTTGTACAGTTTTTTTTAAATACAGAGATTTCCGTAATGATACGATCAACATCATCGACGTCTAAAATATTGCATGTCTTAAGACCATTCCTGATGTCTAACATTTCCGATAATACGTTCACGTTCGATATTGTTACGTTGAACAAACCAGCCTGCCACACACGGCCAATATCATACGTAGACACTTCGTACATTGCATCACATTCACTTAAGATTTAAAGGTAGTTTGAGCTGCAATTTAACCATGGATTTGCAATGGACAACTTAGCAACACTGCTTATAATCGGTGAATTGTGGTTCATAGTATGAACTTCATACACAGTTCTGTTGTTGGGTTTACAGCTACGACCTCTAAAAATCCAATATCTACTCTTAGTACCGTTAACATTTACACAGTATTCGTCTGCATAGTTTTCGCATATATTGATTAAAACCTTGAGTCCAGATCTTGTGGGTGTTAACATAGTGAGATCATCTGCGTATCCGACACAACCCGTATAGTGGTTGCCCATGTGGCATCCCACTCCACTCTTTTCTAACTGTTCAAACAATCCATCCCTGTATATGGAGAAAAGAATAGGAGAAAGGATTGCTCCCTGTTTGACTCCTTTACATGCGGTAAACTGGGATGACATACTAGAGCCCCATCTATACTTGAAGTTTTTGTTTAGTATACATATACAACAGCAGTCTTAATTCCAGAGGTGATACGTTACGTTTTAGAAGTACTCTAAAAAGCTTACAATAATTGACCCTGTCAAATGCTTTGCTGGCATCTAACATGAGTGCATACACATTACTGCCATTTGCATTATAATAACTGATTGTCTCCATCATAACATATATGCAGTGAGTAGTGAACATATTTGGTTTGAATCCAAATTGCAAATGCGATGTTGCAAGCGCACTTTGTTCCTTAGATAGTACAGCAACATCGAACAGTTTGGCAACAATGCTGCCAAGAGCAACAGCTCTAAAATTGTCGGATGTACATACTAATTGTCTCTTGTCTTTTGGTATAGGAACCATAGTTCCCACTAACATTGAGTCGGGGCTAAAACCAAGTATCAATATACTGTTAAAAATTAATGCTAACAGCACAAAGAGTATTTCCGGACCATGTATAATATGATCAGAATTGAGACCCTCTTAACCATCCGACTTACCCAGCTTCAGTGATATATCATACGCAATATTTTCTTTAATCTGCTTATTTATATCCGTATTTATAGCACTCATGTCATCAACATCACTGTTGTAGAGATTATGATATTTATCGAAAAAAATGTGTGCCATTTCTTCATCACCAACCACACCAGCAATACTTGAAGGCAAGAATTTATTTCTGCCCTTTATCCGGCGTATCTCAAACCACAAGTCCCGGTTTTTTCACAAATGGCTTCGGCCATCTTAGTAATACGAATTTTGTCATCCTCTCTCATAATATGTCTAACAGCCCTATGATACCGAGCTCTTGTTATACGCCTCATTTCTGTCATCCTCTCTCATAATATGTCTAACAGCCCTATGATACCGAGCTCTTGTTATACGCCTCATTTCTGTCGTTCTCTCTCATAATATGTCTAACAGCCCTATGATACCGAGCTCTTGTTATACGCCTCATTTCTGTCATCCTCTCTCATAATATGTCTAACAGCCCTATGATACCGAGCTCTTGTTATACGCCTCATTTCTGTCATCCTCTCTCATAATATGTCTAACAGCCCTATGATACCGAGCTCTTGTTATACGCCTCATTTCTGTCATCCTCTCTCATAATATGTCTAACAGCCCTATGATACCGAGCTCTTGTTATACGCCTCATTTCTGTCATCCTATCTCATAATATGTCTAACAGCCGTATGATACCGAGCTCTTGTTATACGCCTCATTTCTGTCGTTCTCATAATATGTCTAACAGCCGTATGATACCGAGCTCTTGTTATACGCCTCATTTCTGTCGTTCTCTCTCATAATATGTCTAACAGTATGATACCGAGCTCTTGTTATACGCCTCAATTCTGTCATCCTCTCTCATAATATGTCTAACAGCCCTATGATACCGAGCTCTTGTTATACGCCTCATTTCTGTCATCCTCTCTCGTAATATGTCTAACAGCCCTATGATACCGAGCTCTTGTTATACGCCTCATTTCTGTCATCCTCTCTCATAATATGTCTAACAGCCCTATGATACCGAGCTCTTGTTATACGCCTCATTTCTGTCATCCTATCTCATAATATGTCTAACAGCCGTATGATACCGAGCTCTTGTTATACGCCTCATTTCTGTCGTTCTCTCTCATAATATGTCTAACAGCCCTATGATACCGAGCTCTTGTTATACGCCTCATTTCTGTCATCCTATCTCATAATATGTCTAACAGCCGTATGATACCGAGCTCTTGTTATACGCCTCATTTCTGTCGTTCTCTCTCATAATATGTCTAACAGCCCTATGATACCGAGCTCTTGTTATACGCCTAATTTCTGTAATGTCACCCTAATGAGGCTTTCCCACTGCTCGCCACTGTCGATGCCAGAAAAATTGCCTCCTGTTTCAGATGCTCAATTTGTTTTGACCACCCAGGAAGTTTCCTTCCGCCACCAGTTGAATTAAGATTGTTTTTAGGACAGGTGGTAGGTATACATTCCGATGATTCTATGCACATATTTAATAAGTCATTGTATACTCTAGATAATTCGTTCTCATGTTTTTTACACATTACATTCTTACACAGCAAAGCCTCTTTGTCGTATTGTAACATGGAAAGTTTATACTCAAGATCACTACTGTATTGGTTAATAAGTTTCGTACTGGTTTTATGACATTAGTTCCTTTCGAACATGTGGTCTACATTTATATCTAACCTGACTTTATGCGGTACATGGTCGGAAAACAACACGTTGTCTGTAATAGAACATTCGAGCACCTTCTGTCCTAAATTGGCCGTGGTTAAAAAATTATCAATTCAGGAGGTAAAACCGTTTGGACTTACATAAGTATGTGGCACTTGCGCATCTGGGGCATCTATACATACCGTAAGATTAAAATCCAATATAAAATTCCTTAATGCATGTGCACGAGGCGTATTCCTAGTCAAATCTGTATTCATGTCACCCCCGTATATAACGTGAGCGGGGTTGTAAGTGTGTATTCATGTCACCCCCGTATATAACGTGAGCGGGGTGGTAAGTGTGTATTAACTGCTGTATTTCACCTAGCACATCCATATATTCAGCAAACTTATCGTCTTCCGACCAGCCATCGCACGGCATGTATACATTGAGGCACATGATTTCACAGTTGTTAATTTGTATCATAATCCCACACAACCTCACGTGATTGCATTTAAGCTCTTTCACTGCAGACTTAAGTGATAATTTCCACAGAATTGCACATCCGCCGTATGGGCGTCCTTCCCTGGCAATACATTCAACCATGGAACTCTTACCAGTTATTCCCATACCGTCACCGAATTTGTACATCTTTACTAATATTGTATGTAAATCAAATACAATTTCGGACCTCTGTCTCTAAAATGCTTACAGTTATAACTAATAACAACAAGTAGCTGTGTACGATTAGTCGGTGAAGCATTGAAGTTGATTGAACGTTATTGCAAAGATTTACACAGTGACACAATATCCTTATTTCTGATGGATTCACTCTTTGTTTTAGCATCCCATCTCCTCACATTCCAGCCCTTGGATGGTCCTTTACTTTATTTATGTCATCCACAGAGATTGTTAATTTGAAGGAGTTCAGTTTTGCATTGTCATTGCTGGCTTTTGTTAGCTTACGGTATTCCACTCCTTTTAGTGTGATGTATTCACCGACCTCACTGACCTCGTCCGATTTATGAACTCGACATATGAAGAAGTCTCTATCGGAAGGGGGCACCATGGTAACTCCTGCAGCGTCGATCCCATGGCCAACGATGGTTCCTCGCTTCTGTGTGTTCCGCGTTTGCTTACTACGGTTTTCTCTCTGCAGCTGTTTGTTCTGCTTTCGTCTCTGGTCTGTTGGTATCTCAAAAGTATCATGTAACTGCTGTGTCGTGCCAACTGTCTTCTGTTGTAGTTGAGTACTGCAGCCAGCGGCACAACCTCTGCCAGTGGTGGGTACTTCGCATTATGATCGTTGGTTTTAACCAACACCTGCTGGATCAGTTGCCCGTGTAATTTAGAGTCAGTTTCCAATGGTGAGATTTTCTGGCTGTTATTTGCAGCATCAGATTAAATACCATCAAGAGTGTCCACGAACACTTTAAGTATACCCTCAAGGTCTGCCAGTTTCTCGGCGAGACTTAACTCGTTTGCTCCCTCCGGGTGACTTTTTGGAATTAGCTTCCTGTCCCGTGCAACATACTACACTTCTTCCAAGACCTCTCAGAATGTCATCACTCATAGCCTCTCTGTCGGTTTTATTACACGATGTTTGTCTGGCTTGCATAGGTTCTAACATGTTAGAATCTTCAAATTGTGACCACAACATACACTTCGCGTCAACCAGTGTGTCACTGGTATAAAATGCCGCCTACATTTTTGCAATGCTGTCTCTGCTGGCACAGTCTCTGTGATATTGGGATTAGTGGCTCATTCCTCAGAATAACAACGTCATTGTAATCAGATCTCTGCGCTTGTGTGAGGCCGTTCTTTCGTGTACATGCTGTATAGAGGGTACTACCAGTTGTTTACCCTTCCTCTGTTGCATTTCACCCACTTGCCATTGATACTCGCCACGACAACGTGTCTCTATTAGGAGGTGTACGGTATTGTTTACATGACCGTGCCAGTGGCAATGGCGGGAGCTCGAAACAAACGTTTCACAAAATGTTTTTCTCACTTATCGTTTCTGATGTGAATAAGTGACAAAACGTGCCGTCGATGGTATTGGGGGACCACCGTCCACAGGATGGTATACTTGAGACGTCGTAAAATGTAGTACACGTTTCTAAAATTCGATATTTGCAGCGCATGTCGTGTAAATTCAAACTGTATATTAGTGTCGCCACCTAATGTACAGCAAAACAGCATTGGCCCCAACATTATTCCTTGTGAGGCTCCAGAGAGGACGTCAGCTGACCGCGATGTCTACCCATTGACGACAACTTGTTGACTGGGAGAACTGAGAAACGCACTGATCCAGGAATGTGTTTTTCCACTGATCCCGTAATACTGGATTTTGTGGAGAAATTTGTATTGTGACACATTGTCAAACACTACTAAAGTTCACATGTGCGCGAGTGGCTGTGCATGTACGCGTGCATGGGTGCGAGCGAGCGAGCGTTCGTGTGAGCGCATATGTTCGTACGTGTGCATATACGTGGATGTGTGTTAGTATGTGTAACTGTGTGTGCGGCGTGTGTGTGTGTGTGTGTGTGTGTTACGTGTGTGTGTGTGTGTGTGTGGGTGTGTGTGTGTGTGTGTGTGTGAGTGTGTTGCGCGAGTATGTGTGTGTGTGTTTGTGCGTGCGTGTGTGTGTGTTGTGCGAGTGTGTATGTATATGTGTGCGTACGCAAGTGTGTGTGGGCGTGTGTGTGTTTTGAAGGTTGTTTTGCAACTTGCTATCTCTTTCCTGGCAGTAATATACCTAGTTTGCAGAAGAATAAATCAGAAACTTTCATTTTTCATATCCAAGATGTATTTAATTTATCTGGAAGAGGCTTTCGTCACGTATCACGTCGACTTCACCAGTACCGATGACGCTGAATGACGTCTTCGTACACGTGAGGCAGTTTGTAATTGCCCTCGTCTCTGATGGGTGTTCTAGTTTTCCTGATCCAGATGGCTTCCTTGATATGATTCTTCTGTTGGGTTCCTTTTCTACAATTTTCACTTCCTCCCAGTCTATGATGTGGTTTTCAGTTGTCGCTTGGTCTGTAATGGCGGATTTATTGATGGTAGACATCAAATCTTTATGTTTTGCTCCTTGCGCATTTCTCTTTTTTTGTGTGTCTACGTCCTTTCTGTGTTTCTCCAGTCGTGTTTTGAGTAGTCTTTCTGTCTCCCCAATGTACTTAGCACCACCATTCTTGCACGGTATTTGGTACACCAGTTCATCCTTTTCTTCTAGCTCTACTTTGTCCTTGGGATGTACCAACAGGCGCCTGAGGGTGGTGTGGCGACGCATGGCTGCTTCTGCTGGTAAATTTCTCCTCCAAATCTGAAGTATGTCGTCTCCAAGAAAAATTTCAACAACTCCATGACGTCGTCTACGTTTAGGGTGGTTCTCTTCTTTAGTATCTTGTCATTCTGTAGTCTTTTTCTTATGATTTCGCAAGCTTCTCTGCTTCGTGAACAGCGACACAACATCATATGACACAAATGATTCTCCTTCTTCCATTCTCAGCTTTGTCATGATACGTTGACGAAAGCCTCTACCAGGTAAATTAGATAGATCTTGGATATGAAAAACGAAAGTTTCTGATTTGAAAACGAACTACCCTGACGAATGTTCAGTAATAAAATAAAGATAACGTCACCATTTTGTTTAGATGTTTTTTTTTTGTATAGCGTTTAAATAGTGTGATTTATTTGTTGTTTAGATGTGGCTCAGAGTAGCATAAAACAAACTCTTTACAAGCATCAACGGAATATGTTTTATGTCTTGCCTCTTACATCTAGACTATCCTAGGTGTACTTTATACCACATTACGACGTAGTAGGCTCAGCCAAGGCAATATCGGTGTGCACCAACCATCGTTTATGTTTTCACGAAATAATATAAACCAAATAATTTTTATACAATGATGCATTGTTTGTAAATATTTTAAACTTTTGTAGTACATGTAATTATTTATTCGCCACGAAAATGAAAATATGATACCTGTAATTATACATAACGATGTTTAGGTGCTGTCGAAAAATTTAGGTTGCCAGTTTAAATTGTGTCTCATTTTTTATCTAAATATTTATAGCTTGTATAGTCGTCATAAAAACATTTTAATAGGTGTCCTTTTTTATGTAATTTTGAGACGTCGCCCGCGTGACCAAAATGACTGGTAAAAGACGACCATACTTGGATGCGTGTGTGTGTGCGTGCGTGCGTGCGTGCCTGAGTGTGTGCTTGCCTCTGTGCATGCGTGCCTGGGTGCGTGTGTGCGTGCGTGCGTCCCTGCCTGCGTGCGTGCGTGTCCAAAGGCGGATCCAGAAAGCTAATCTGGGGGGGGGGGCAAAAACCTCCACTGGCGGCCGAACCAAATAATGATACCATTTACGCTATCTTGGCTCGACCGGTGACATCAGAAGACGGGGGTGAGTGGAGGGGTGTGTGCGTGGGGGGGTGGTGGAAGGGTATGTGTGTGTGTGGGGTGGGGGTCCTGTTGTGGGGTCCTGTTGAAGAAATTTTGCCGCCGCGTAACTTCACCATATAGTAATCTGAACGGGGGCACAATTTAAACGCTCTAGGGCCCATTCAAAAATGTCTTCGGGCACGCAACATTACAACGGTCTAGAGGGCACGTGCCACAGGCCCCCTTCGGTCCGTAAGTATTTAAACAATAATAAAAATAAATGCTCTAATGATTTGTTTTTCCTCAGAGTAGGTCTAATTTACGATTTATATACTTTATTTACTTGTTAGTGTAGTGGTGGACATTTGTGGACGAATAGTTTTTATATATTAATTGCATCGGGACTGAATGCTTCCCACATTCCGTATGTACAACAATTATTTCGGCCCTAAATATTTAAATAACATTGTTTAATTACCTGTGATTGAATAGCCTATTAGTAGCGACACCTGGCGAACAAGTGCACAGTTATATCGTATTGTGTAAGAGCTACAGAAAATGTTATTTCGTTTTTGTAAGCAACCCGGAATCCTACGACATTACAGACAAACACGATTAAATTTATCGAAAACATTTACACCAGGATTGGTTGAAATAATTTGATACGTCATCGTACAAGCTAAGGTTAACACGAGTTCATGACATAGATTAGACAATCCATAAGAATATAACAACGAAGTAACACGCTTTATTCGGTCAAATAGCATGGGCTACTTGTCCGTATCCGGCCAAGTAGCCCCGTTGTGCTATCAGACGGTATTTGGTCAAATAGCATATGGTCGATCATGGACTATTTATCCGTATTTATCCGGTAAAATAGCGTATTATAAGCGATCATGGGTTATTTGCCCATATTTATAGATGATCATGGACTATTTGTTCACGTCCCGTCCTATACCCCCAGAGTATTCGACCGTATCCGATTAAACAGACACGGCCTAAATTGTGTCAACTTTCTTCACGAGCAAGTATGGATAGTTTCGGTAATTTTATAGTTCTGTACATAATAAGTCCCTCATAGTAGAATGTAGTTATTTTGTGGCTCTTCTCTGGACGTTTGGCTTTGCTATTTTATGTGTACTCTTGTATGGGTACCGTACTGCTACGGTACAATCTAAGTGAGACCATACCATTGTCTTACTACAGGGTGTTACCCTGTCTATGCTTGGGGTATAGTGTATTTATGTGTCACTTGAATTCAAACGTCCTGATCCTGATATTGTGCTCGTTTAATTATATTTTGAGGTGACCGACGGAATAGAAAGATATTCGTTATTAAAAAAATAAACAAGTAGAATAAGAATTTGTACAAATTAAAGACGGGCTTGTAATGATAGATCACACGCATATCGTACCACCATTACCCTTACGGGCCTCGCGCACTTACGGGTCACACATGTTTGGTTGGCGGATGCGGCGAGCACGGCCAAGTTCTGAGTGTACGGTTATACACAATAAAAGTATTACATCTTATACCATTATATATATCGTTTCATGGTGTCAGAAAATAGGGAACACACGTCCAGAGACACGCAGCAACGTGTCGTGTCGCCATAGAAGAACATCATGGACCAAAATAGCGCGTTGTATCCGACGCTGGACTGGGACTCGCCGGCGCTGTCAGAAACATGGACAAAATTCGAAAAACACGCACGGCTAATATTCGCTGGGCCGTTACACGACAAAACAGAGGTGCAACAAGTGAGTTATCTGTTGTTGTGGGTGGGAGAGAAGGGCCGCGACATCCACTCCGCATTCTAATTCGATAACGTCACATCAGAAACTGACCCGAATGACGGACAAAGACAAAATTTGGACACAGTGTGTGCCAAATTTCGCGCGTACGTAACACCGAAGACCGAAGAGTAACGTCATATTCAGCCGATATAAATTCTACAACCGCGTGCAAGGGGTTGGCGAACCTGTTGAGAGTTTCATCATGGATGTAAAAAATACTCGCACGTGATTGCGGTTTCCCAGCCAACGTCATTGACGAAATGATCCGGGACAGGCTTGTATATGGCACGAACGCGCGGAAGGTACGTGAAAAGTTTATAAACGTCGGCGGAGAACTGAGTTTAATAAACGCCATCGACATCGCGCGCGCGCATGAAAGCGCGCAACAACAACCAAACAACATGAACAGTGAACCAACATATGTCCAGATGGTCAAATCAAAACAAACACGCCGTGTTAAAGCTAACAGAAACGCCACGAGCTTCACTCGACCTACATAAAGCAGTCAGACGAAGAAGACGTGCGGACACTGCGGATACAGTCAGCACACGAATATGGACGACTGCCCTGCTCGAGGCCGCACCTGCAACAAATGCAAACGGCGAAACCACTTCGCCGCCGTGTGCCGCCAGAAGAACGTCAACAGCGTTGATCAGCCTGACATTGAAGACAGCGACAGCGACGTAAATGATGAGTTCTGTGTTGATAATGTTGACTCTCACAAAACAATAAAGATCAGGCATATGTCACAGTCACGTGCAACAACACAAAACTAAAGCTCGAAATAGACACGGGGGCACAGGTAAAGATTCTACCTAAGTCCGTGTATGACAAGCTCCGAACCAAACAAAAGTACAACAAGCTACAAAGCAGCAAAGTAACACTTCAAGGTTTCGGTGGCCATGCCCTCAAGAACTTGGGTACATGTGAGCTTCGTTGTTTGCACAAAAGCTATGCATTCCAGTTCCAGGTGGTCGACGCGCGAGCTCCTCCCATCTTGGGGCTGGCAACTTGCATCGAGATGCGAATCATACAGCTTGTACTGTCTGTCGATGACGCTAAGACTGGCAATGACATTGATGCCGACCTTCGACGCAACTGTGATGAACTATCCGGTAACGATGATGATGATAACGTAGAGTATAAACCCGATCGCGATGAAGATGTTGTGCGACTGCTCGCCGAATATAGTGACTTATTCGAGGGCATCGGTGAATTTCCTGGGGAACACTCGTTCACGTTACACCCTGATGCAAATCCTGTCGTACATTCGCCACGCAGCATACCAGTGGCACTTCGCGACAAGGTCAAAGAAGAAATATCACGTATGGAAGCCAGCAACATCATCGTGAAAGTAACGGAGCCCACAGACTGGGTAAATTCCATGGTTGTCGTGCAAAAGCGTAATGGTGACATACGTGTGTGCCTGGACCCTCGCGACCTGAACAATGCGATAAAACGACCGTACTACCCAGTACCGACGCTAGAGGGCACCACCAGCACGCTGACGGGCGCAAAATACTTCTCGCTGCTCGACGCACGAAGTGGTTACTGGCAGATAAAACTGACAGACTCAACATCTCGATTGACAACATTCAACACATCATATGGACGATACCGATACCTACGCATGCCATTCGGAATCAACGCAGCTCAAGACATGTTTCAGCGCCGTGTCGATGAGACATACGAAGGTTTGCCACATGTTACTTGCATCAGCGACGACGTACTTGTCGCAGGCACGTCAAAAGAAGAACACCTTCTTACACTACGCGCAGCGCTTCAACGAGCTCGCCAAAGTGGTCAACGTTTCAACATGGACAAATGTCGTTTTTATTTGCCAGAGGTTGCATACTACGGTCACGTCATATCTGCCGAGGGCATCAAACCAGACCCAACAAGATAGAAGCTATCGTCAAAATGGCAACCCTGCTAACAAAGCCGAGCTACAGCCCATACTTGGTATGGCCAACTATCTTGCTAAGTTTGCGCCAAAACTGAGTGAAATCACTGCCTCGATGCGCGATCTATTGAAGAAAGAATCCGAATTCGTGTGGGATGCGCAACAAGAATCTGCATTCGCAAAGATGAAGGAGATCATCACAAAAGCAGCCGTGTTAGCTTTCTACGATCCAAAGAAGGAGCTGACACTACAAGTCGACGCCTCATCAAAAATGACCAGTGCCACACTCATGCAAAAAGGACGCCCAATCGAGTACATGTCACGAGCTTTGGACCAGTCCAAACAAAATTGGGCTACGATCGAACGAGAGATGCTAGCCATTGTACACGGGTGCAACAGATTCCGCCAATACATGTACGGACGCAAAACAACTGTGGAATCTGACCACAAACCACTTGAATCCATCATGCGCAAGCCACTATTGGCAGCCCCGAAACGCCTGCAAAGCATGGTTGTCGAATTACAGCGATACATGTATGATATTCACATCGTCCACAAACCTGGTAGGGAAATACAAGTAACCAACTGTTTGAGCCGTAACCTCACTTCAAACGCTATGCCGATCTACGATGAATTCTCAGAAGAACCAGACATAGCCGTCCACCATCTGATGGCAACTCTCTCGATCAGCGTTTAGTGGCTGCTTACAGACTATTGAACCTAAACTCCCATTGGTGTGAAAAATATCACAATATTATATTTGTACTGGTTTTACAATTTGTACTTGAACTGGCACGTATCTGTCAACCAAGCAGCAGTGTAGCAGTATGGTTCAATTGGTTGTCAGAAAACTAAAAAGTAACAAGAATAAAAGTAACTCAAAAGTGACATTATTGATACAATTTTTTTAATTATAAAGTACTTTTGTATTAAAAATGGTAGCAGTACATCACCAATAGATGATTACAAATTGAATAAGGCAAGATATATTAACATTTGAAATACTGATTGTTTTATTAAATTTTTAAACTTAACGTAATTATAAAATGAAGTTCTAAATGTCAAATTGCTGTAGCCTAAGCATTACTGAGAGGCTCCTATTTTGGTTTCATGTTCATCTTCTCAAGGGATATCACCAAATTGATTTTTCAAAAACTGAAGGGATGTGTGCAACCAATTTCAGAATTATTGATTACCTTCACATAAAATGACCCACTATATGACCATAGTATTAATGATAACACTCCATAATTAATCCAGACATGATATTTATTCAGTATCTGTCTCTATTGCAGACCATTACACAACCATTGTCCATTCGCAATCCGCTGTCCCCAGTGCCTACTACATCAAGCAAGTCTACTGCACATCGCATCAAGTCGGTATGTCGGTATTCACATGGAAACTCTTATTGATTTAAACATTTTATTGAAAAAAACTAATTCTACATTATCTTTTTTTGTAATGTGCTAATTTACCAAATTATTTACCGTAATAGTGCACAAACACAATGTCATATTTTACTGATTTCACGAAAGAGGGTTGTTCATACTTCCACCATTACATCACAACATGTTGTCTGCAAGCCCTTCCCCACCTGTCAAAGTACTGCCACACTGGACAATTTGAAGTATTTCACAGTTACCTGCTCAAGTACATCTCCAAAAGACAGCACTTCTTCCATGAAGGTAGGACAGAAGTCATACATTGCAATAGGCATTTAGTTGTAAAAAAATTGACCTCAGTCATTCTAATAATAGCACCACTAACATATTGTGGCATGGTAACATAGTGGTTAGATCATCAGACTCTTAAAGGGATTCTTTGAGAATTTTAATATCTTAGTAATGTACGCAATTATTAGGTAATCCTGTTAATATGATTATTTCATGTAATTCTATGCATTTATTTTATTAGAATTATGTTTTATTAATCATTAAAGACCCTGACAATATATCAAAAAAATAACGCAGAATTTCTACTTTGGGGCCACCTTCACGATCCGTATAAGGCATGCTCATGAATATTCGGGACTGTCCGTCAGACTTCGATTAGCTACGCCGAGTTAATAGATGCAAGAAATACGTCATCAACATGTGTGTGTATGGATTAGCCACCGCTATGCGAATGGCAACGAATGAGTTGTGACCGATACAATTATGAAAATGAAATGTGGACCATCTGCTGTTTATGTCACAGATTCAGCAAAGAAAAGAAGGAAAATATATATATAAACGGAGAATGAACATAGCGACAGTTCATAAACACCACCTCTCCATGCACCAAGCTGCCGATGGCGACGCCGATGTCATATTGAATAATTGGCATTGTTTTTGTTGGAATATAAAATCTATGGTACTATCATGTTCCTTTTTCACTGGGTACATCTGGCTATACATTTTGAAGTGAAGTTTTAATGAAACGTTTAGATAACAGAAACATACTGAAGCCGAGAAACATTCAATAATGAAACCATTTTATTTGCACCATAAATCCAGCTGCTATTTCCATAATCAGTATAAATACATTATACATCACTAAAATAATTTACGGTATTAAAATAGGATAGGTGGTTATGTACTTTCCTATCTACATAAGGTTTACTTTTAGTTTGAAAAATGTTGATCTATAAAGAGCATAACATTATTGTCGACAGAATATTAAAATATATTGCATCAGTGTAAAACATGTTTTATTTTGTACTGGGAGTGCAATAATTATTTGTTCTGTCCATCATTTAGAGTAAAATATATTAAATTTGTTTCTGTCAAACTCCTGTTTCGACAACAAATAAAATGGCCGTTGTATGATGGAAATATAGTTATAAAATTACAAAACTTTAAAAGTAATGCATATTTTAAAACAGCGTTTTCAGCCATCATTGGTGTATTTAGCTCAAGAAGATCCCTAAAACATTTTGAATGTTGTGGGACATTTATATTGTATAAATTTTCAAAATTATTGTAAAAGCAATTTTGTCGACACCTTTTTATACACTACTCCCAGTATAGTTCACTTAACACAAACTTGTTTCAAATTGTTTTGAAGAATATGCTGTAGAACACAATCCAAACATGATGAGCATAAGAAAGCATCAATGTTATTATGTATTCCTACTTTGCAACATAATGACGGGATGATGTGCATTTGGATGCACACATTGATCGATTGCACAAATCCATTTGAAACTTAGTGATGTACATATTCCCAGCAGAAGCCACACGGAACTAATGTGGCAGAACAAAGTCAGACATCTTCTTCACTACTACGTCAGTTAACATATTGTCCTATTAATAGCACTGCTATGTGTTTTGATACACAAAGCTATCAGATGCACACATCCATTTGAAACTCGAAGTGAGGTACAACTTCCCAGTAGATGTCGCACTGAACAGAATGGGGCAGAACAAAATCAGACATCATCTTATGTCAGGTGACCCATTGTCCAATTAATGGCACTCTTAAGTATTTCCTCTTTCCATCAGCTCAGCTATTTCCAATGTTCCTGCAAATAAACGAAGTTGAATTTAGGAAACTGAGCCTAAATATGAGTTAACTACCTCAACACTGTGCATATTAATTCAGTTTATATATTGGATTATGGGACTTATCACCAAGTGTGCAGCTGCCTAAATGGAAAAGAAATACAAGAGAACCTTGTTATGTTGATTCAGTCAGACCAAAATCCCAATCCATTACTTTGGCCAACTTTTAATTTGCTTCTACATAATTACCTGTATGCATTGGCCATATACTGTGCACTCCAGATAACTCTAACTCACATAAGTGAATTTTCGTTAAGTTAAGTCAATCTTTTCTTCGGTCCAGGACAAAGGTCCCAAATAAGGGCACCTTCTGATAACTTTCTAGTTATCAGAAATTCCACTTATCAGTAATTCCACTTATCAGTATTGTCATGGGTCCCAGGAAGTTCGACCTTATCCAGACTGCACTGTATATTTTTCTTTATTTTTGCTCTAATAATTAATGTTGTATATAAATATACATATGGGCCATTATCGTGAAAAATATACAGTAACGGTAAAGTAACGTCAAAAATGTATATTTAATTTGTTTTTAGCGAGTACTATTATTATCAAATGTGCTATTCACATGAAGCAGCGCAATTTGATCTGATCTATTATTATATTTAAAAATATACATTCATGCATTAAAACGTATGTATACAGAGTGCAGATCTGCTGGTGTCCAAAATTCGTGCATCGCAAAATTCCGTGGCAACATGGTATTGTGTACTTTTTAACAAACCTAAAACGTTTACATTGAATGATGACATTCCAGCCAGGTTTACTAACAATCGTAGCTGTAGCATTAGAAACAGTCTGTGAATGTACGAATATCACATTTTTATGTTTCGGTTCAAATAAGGGGGGAACTGTGATTTAAAAAAAACGGCTGACTGGAATTTGGAAAGGCAAAACCTGTAGAGTGTAGTCGTAGAAACACCCAAATCCCAGATTTAGGCAAACAAATTATACCCACGACCAGGTTAATCCTCTTGCTATGGTTGCATATACCGATATTTTAGTGTGCATTTTCGTTCACTGCAATTCAGATACTGGACAATGCAGTTTTACTAACTAGAAAGGCGAGACCCTTGCCTAGGGGTAGGCTAGTTACTGTAGTAGAGGCCCGACAGACTCAGACTCAGTGACAGTCCCAGCGACAACTGACACCGACTGCAGCCGTCCGCGTCGGCGGACGTTATAATTCTACTTAATCGAAACGTTACTCGCCTGACGGCATTGGGAAGCAGGATAAATAAACAATGCATACGCTTCCTACACTTATAAAAATAGCTGTCAATATGCATATGTCTACAAATTGCTTATTTACAATGCCATTGCTTGAATAAACTCACCTCGGAATCTAAAATGTCAACTGTGTGTGTGACGTCAACGGTCTTTGTGTGCGCGTGCATGAATATTCATTATACTCGGGCTGCAGAATTAATCATCCACGTGGCAACAAGCTCAAAAGGATTCGCGTAAACACAATTGTTTATTGTTCAGATAACACCCAAACTATGTATAAACATGCAAGACATAACTATCAGAGAAAGTACTTATGGGAAATTGATACGTTTTGATACAGTACACCTTGAATGCATATTACAGCTGTAGCTTACAAAGAATCCCTTTAAGTCTCTGCCATTTCAAAGCTTGTGGAGTTTTGTTCACTCCAAATTGCTCCAGTTCACTCGGATATACAAATGAGTACCTGGCAGTGATATTTTCGTAGTATATGCTGCGTGGAGCTGAATACTTCCCAGGGGAGGATGGTGGTTGAATGGACAGGACTGTCAGATGTTAACTATGTCACAGAGATGGCGTGAATACTTCACAACTGTATTAACTTATTTTAGAGTAATAAATTCTCCATGTAATAGTAACGATAACAAAATACAGCCACTGCATATACCGTATATAAGATACAACATGACAAAAACGTGTGATGATAAATACAATTGTGGAGGACTGTCATAATGGGATGCCTTGTTTGTAAGATCAGTATTGTTTTTTTCAATGTCTGATTATGAATACTTGGCCATTTGAGTACGATTCAAACAGTCAACATTTTTAAACACGATTACCGAGTGCAATTATAGAAAACATATTTATACATTATTGTCATTTGGAAAAAAAGGCGTTTCGAAGTTCAATGAAAGCCGACCAGTCGTAAGGAAAGCAATTCACAACAGCTTACTAACAAGATATAAATGCTGATGGGTTTGTTTCTTTTTATTGGTAAGAATTTTATTACAATTCTGTATGCCCAGTTTATTATAGGGACGAAAGCACGGCTCATGGCTGTCTGTTCTGGCATGGAACGTCCGGCCACGCCCTAGCGCAGACAACCCTGTTAACGTGGCGAATGTCTGGTCAAGAAAGGCGCAATCAGTCTTTGTGAGAAATCTGAAACTGCCAGGAATCACTGTCCCAACTGGAATTGCAGTCCTTGGAGCAGATGTGCCCAAGCCAATGAAACATGATCTGCTGGCATCAAGAAGCAGTTGAATTGTAAATAAATGGTCAATCCAACTATTTATTAAATTTTACAAATTGACTGACAATTGACAAGGACGTTTCAAGGGACTGGCTGTTTTGCTTGCATTTCCACCTACAGCCATAGTTTTGTATAAGGTGACAAGTGCATCCTCTAGTTTAGTCTAGTTCAGTCCTCAATTGCCAAGTGATATCCCTCATGTTATGTCCTATCGAGTGCAGGGAAGTGTGATCGTATTTGATGGCTGGCACACGCTGGTATAACTCTCCGTACCCTTCGGCCCAGCCTGCCATGGATCCACCAGATGAACTGTCTACATGCAGCCCACACGAGAGACCTGAAATAAAATAAGGCTCAAATAAATTTATTAAAATTGTCATCAGGTGATGTATGAAAATGGGTTTGAGGTAGTTCATTTCCTTGTCAAATTTGTATATATCAACAAGCAGTTTTTGTATGAACTCACCTGAACTTTTCTTCAATTCTCACGTAGGCATGCTACTCAAAATGTTCTAGAATGATCCTATGTTGTTTACTATTAAACATTAAAAAATGTTGGCAGATTTCTACTAACTATGCCTAGTATATACAGTTTATGAAACTTCATACATATTATATATTTATACATTTTAACTGTTGCAACGCAACAGCAATTTCAAATTGATGTTCTGGTTACTGTAGTATAATCTTCATTGTTGATATATGTCAATAAATATTTAACAACACATTTCACTGCTGTTATAACACATGAATATATACTTACTTGTTCGTTGGCGGGTCTAGTTGCCAGTTATCTAACCGAATGTGATTCATAGCAACTAGTATATTTCGTAGCACTAGCTGCTCCAAACACAAAATACCAAATCCGTGGCCATTCGTAACGCAACCATAGTCCACCTGCAAGAAAGAACCAAACGTTTAAATGAAAATATTACATGAATAATAAACAAATAGGGATTGTTATTACTACAGTGGAACCTCGCTATATGGTCACCTTGGTAATACAGCCACCTTGCAATTAAGGTCACCTCAGGACAGTACACAATTATTCTTACACTCGGTATAGGACAGGATATCAGTACCGCTAGTAAGGTCACGTTTATTCTTACACTCGGTATAGTACAGGATATCAGTCCCGCTAGTAAGGTAACGTTTATTCTTACACTCGGTATAGTACAGGATATCAGTCCCGCTAGTAAGGTAACGTTTATTCTTACACTCGGTATAGTACAGGATATCAGTACCGCTAGTAAGGTCACGTTTATTCTTACACTCGGTATAGTACAGGATATCAGTACCGCTAGTAAGGTCACGTTTATTCTTACACTCGGTATAGTACAGGATATCAGTCCCGCTAGTAAGGTAACGTTTATTCTTACACTCGGTATAGTACAGGATATCAGTACCGCTAGTAAGGTCACGTTTATTCTTACACTCGGTATAGTACAGGATATCAGTACCGCAAGTAAGGTCACGTTTATTCTTACACTCGGTATAGTACAGGATATCAGTCCCGCTAGTAAGGTAACGTTTATTCTTACACTCGGTATAGTACAGGATATCAGTACCGCTAGTAAGGTCACGTTTATTCTTACACTCGGTATAGTACAGGATATCAGTACCGCAAGTAAGGTCACGTTTATTCTTACACTCGGTATAGTACAGGATATCAGTCCCGCTAGTAAGGTAACGTTTATTCTTACACTCGGTATAGTACAGGATATCAGTACCGCTAGTAAGGTCACGTTTATTCTTACACTCGGTATAGTACAGGATATCAGTCCCGCTAGTAAGGTCACGTTTATTCTTACACTCGGTATAGTACAGGATATCAGTCCCGCTAGTAAGGTCACGTTTATTCTTACACTCGGTATAGTACAGGATATCAGTACCGCTAGTAAGGTCACGTTTATTCTTACACTCGGTATAGTACAGGATATCAGTCCCGCTAGTAAGGTCACGTTTATTCTTACACTCGGTATAGTACAGGATATCAGTACCGCTAGTAAGGTCACGTTTATTCTTACACTCGGTATAGTACAGGATATCAGTACCGCTAGTAAGGTCACGTTTATTCTTACACTCGGTATAGTACAGGATATCAGTCCCGCTAGTAAGGTCACGTTTATTCAGTCCAAAGGGTTTCACTACATTATTTCAGCTAAAAACTGATCGCTTTATCATTTTGAATGAAGCCAATTTCACAAGAAGCATGGATTATGATTTGTCTTTCTGTATTTATCCCACAAAAATTATGCCCCATCTCTATAAAATTAAAAGAACAATTAATACTGAAACATTGTTGTCTCATACGGTGATACACATGCACAGTCGTTACTGTAAATATAATAATGGGGAATCATCTTTATGCTGATGATACTCAGATCTACATTTCATTGGCTACCCCGGATACAAATCGCTCCCTTAACCAACTTAGTGATTGCCTTCAAGATATCGTCCACGGGATGATTGACAGCAAGTTGAAATTAAATGCAAATAAAACTGATTTGATCATTAACAAGATTGTCATCCAGAAAATTACTCTGGATGGCAGGTGGACAAGGAAGCCTTTTGGCTTATCGAGAGTCCAATACTTTTTATCTACATGTATCCCGCCTTTTTAAGGTGTGTGTCGATTTTATTTTTAAACATATTCACGCTACTAGCACCAACACAATCAGGAGATAATCTGTTCCATTCATTTACAGTCCTTTTGAAGAATGAGAACTTTCTTATATCTAATCTACACTGCTCCTTTACTAATGTAGCTTCATGTCCTCTGGTCCTTCTATTTTTCTTAACTGAGAAAAAAATGTTTCTATCAATATTTTCATAACCATTCAATATTTTAAACACTTCTATGTGATCTCCTCTCAATCTCCTGGTCTCTAATGTTGTTAAACCACATTCTTTTAGGCGTATTTCGTAACTAAGATCCCTCAGATTTGGTATCATTTTAGTCGCTCTCCTCTGTACTCTTTCTAGCATATCTATGTCCTTCTTGCGATATGGCCTCCATGCTTGTATACAATATTCTAAATGAGGCCTCACTATTGTTTTGTACAGCGGTACTATTAATTCTTTTTTCTTATACGCTATATTTCGCCTAATTAATCCAAGGATTTGATTTCCCTTTGACGCTGCAATTCCGCACTGCTCTGAAACCTTCATATCAGCACCAATGGTTAACCCCAAGTCCTTTTCTTTTACAGTAGTACTTAGAACAGTACCCCCCATTTTATATTTTACCTCTTCATTCCCATGACCTGTGTGGAGGCATTTACATTTTCCAAAATTGAACAGCATTTGCCACTTTTCAGACCATTTGATCAACCTATCAAGATCATCTTGTAAATGCTGTCTGTCTCCATCACTTTTAATCCTTCTAAACACTTTTGTATCATCCGCAAAATTTAACACCTTGCTTGTTATATCATCGTCCAAATCGTTGATATATATTAAGAATAATATAGGTCCTAGTACTGATCCCTGTGGTACCCCACTCAATACCGATTTCCAGTTTGAAGCCTCCCCATCAACTACTACACGTTGTCTTCTGTCATTCAGCCATTTTTCTATCCAGTTTATTATACCATTACCTATGCCATGGGCCTTTAGCTTAAGGAGTTGAATCTTTGATGTGGTACTTTGTCGAAAGCTTTTTGAAAATCTAAATAGATGATATCTACTGGTGATCCCTCATCTACCCACCTAGTGATGTCTTCCAAAAAACATAACATATTTGTTAAGCATGACCTCGCTTTTAAAAACCCATGTTGAGATGGGTTTATCAGGTTATGTTTAACAAGAAAATCCACCATGTGATCTTTAATTAGTCTTTCTAATAATTTGCAAATCACTGATGTTAAACTCACTGGTCTATAGTTCTCTGACTTGTTTCTCGAACCTTTTTTAAATAACGGTATAATGTTTGCCTCTTTCCATTCTAAAGGAACCACTCCCTCTTCTAATGACAAATTGAAAACTGTTGCAAGCGGTACGCTAATTTGTTCTACAATTTCCAATAGTAGTTTGGGCGGAATCCCGTCCACTCCAGGTGATTTATTATCCTTCATAGCCCTTATTTTCTTAGCTACCATTTCCGAGGTTACAACTAACTGTCCTAAATAGTCTGAATCTGCCCCCTTGAACTTAGCCTCTGGTACTGGCAGTGAACTAATATCTTCCCTGGTAAACACTGAACTAAAATACTCATTCAGGTCTTCTGCCATTAAGAATCCCTCTGATATTGTATTTCCAGCACTATCTTCTAGAGGACCGACCTTATCCTGAACTTTCTGTTTGCTTCGAATATACGCATAAAAACTCTTACTGTCATGTTTTATATTACTAGCTAATTTTTTTTCATAGCTTCTCTTTGAATTTCTAATTTCAGCTGTAGCTTGATTAAGTGCTTCTTTATAAATGTTGTAGTCTTCATCATTTCCAGTACATCTATATGACTTCCACATCATTTGTTTATACTTAATTTTTCTAATGGCTTCTTTCGATAAGTGTTTCTTTTTAGACCGTTTCCCTTGTTTTTTGAAAGGTACAAATTTATCGACTATGCACTTAATTTCACTATTTAAGATATTCCAGCATTCGGTTGCTGTCTTATTCTTCAGTGTGTTATTCCAGTCTATCTTTGCTAAATATTTCCTCATGTCCTTATACCTTCCTTTGTGGAAATTTCTCCTATACTGCTTTTTACTATTCCTTTCTGATTTTACTTTGATGGTAAAATGTATCTGGTTGTGATCACTACTCCCCAGTGGCTCACATATCTTGACATTGTCAACTAATTCTTTCTGTGAGGACAAAACTAAGTCTAACACATTCTCTCCCCTGGTTGGTTCTAGCACATGTTGAGAAAGGAAACTATCTTGTACTAAAACTAAAAACTTGTGGTCCTCACTCCCCATACTCTGTAGAGATTTCCATTGTATATGCCCATGGTTAAAGTCCCCCATAATAATACAGTTCCGTTTGCTTACTTCCCTTATAGCGTTTTGTATTTTTTCATTCTCTTCTATGCTTATGTTTGGACTTCGATAAAGTAACCCAACTGTTAACGTTGAGTTTCCTGTAACTATGTTACACCAAACAGCTTCTTCGCAATCTGCTTCTCTTTCTAATTTTATTTCATAAGCCTGGATAGATTCTTTAATATATAAAATAACTCCACCTCCCTTTCTTCCTATTCTATCTTTCCTAAACATTACATATCCTGTTAGTCCCAATTCGGCATCTGATATATCAGTGGTGGCCCACGATTCGGTACTCCAATGCAGCGTAGTAAACTGGATGGTTTTTTCCGTATTTTGAATCAGTATATCTCGCCAGCAACCTCGGTGCGGAATCTAGGAGTGATCTTTGATAGTAACTTCAATTTCCGACAACACACATCTCAAACATGTCGCTGCTGTTTTTATCATATTCGTGATCTTCGCCGTATTTGCCGGTATATGTCATGTTCTGTTGCTAAAACTATTGCAACAGCGCTTGTTAGCAGCAGACTTGAATATTGCAATTCCCTCTTTATAATATCGCTAACAAGGATATCACAAAACTTCAGCGTGTCCAAAATTGTCTAGCTAGAGTAGTTACAAGATCTCGTTTTTCTCGCTCTGTACCACTTTTGAAGTCTTTGCATTGGCTTCCTGTACGATATCGTATACTATTTAAGATCTGTACCATTACATACCAGGCACTGTCCAGTAAGCAACCATCTTATTTGCATTCATTGCTTACGCCTGTAAGAAAACCCATCGAGCTTCGATCGTCTAATTCTGGCCTACATTTTGTTCCTTGAGTCAACACTAACATTGGAACTAGGGCTTTTTCTGTTGCTGCACCAACTCTTTGGAATATGCTCCCTGTTAGTGTTAGATCAGTTGAAAATATTACAAAATTCCGTCGTCATTTAAACACTTATCTTTACAACCTTGCTTATCCTCCGTAGGTGTAGCTCCCTAGCGCCTTGACCCATCTGTTGACTACTGGTATACTGTTTATGGATTTTGAGATTGACCAATCCTTTTGTTTTGATGCGCCTCTGAGGTTCGTTTCCAAGGATTTAGGCGCAATAGTGAGTTATCTTATTATTAAAATTGAAGGATTTGATAATATCTTGAAATATGGAACAAAATCTATTTCAGGCTGAAAAGTCAGGGAGCCGTAATTAATTATTAAGTTGGCGTTTTGGTGAGCCTCGAGCGTAGGTGCAATTAGCTTGCTTAAACAAATATTTTTTTTGAGTTGATTTGTCCACGATTGTAATCATAATTTTGTGATCCACACGTACAGGTTTATCGATTTCTAAAAGCTGCAAGAAGAATGCATCTATAGATAACCCAGTGGGGAATAGGGGTATATTTTGACGTCTAAAAGATGTCTTTTTTGACGTCTAAAACACGTCAAATTTAGGTTGCCGGTGAAAGACTTTTTTGTGTCTCATTTTTTTTCTTACGTAAATATGTAAACGTCTGATAGATGTCAAAATGACGTCATCCATATGACCAAAAAATAACTGCTAAAAGATGTCGTTTGCCCACTGGGAATAATCAGATATTCTAAAAGAAAATTTGATGAGAAAACCATTAATTCGTACTTCCCGGGACCACGGTCAAATCTGTGGGTATCCATGTTAGTTCACAATTAATAAAAAACATTTTTGTAGGGGGATTTACCCATTTAAAACAAACCGCTAGCGTCGCTAACCTTTGTTCGAATATGGCTAATGACGCCAGTAGGCCCCTATCTCTGCACTTGCTGCGTACTTCCAAACCGCTTAAAAGATGAGAAAATCATGTCAGATCTGATCATGTTAACAATTTTACCTATTTTTCAAGCGTTCTTCGAGGTGCGGTGCATGCTAGTATGGAGGAGAAATAATTCATAATAGCGTAAGTTTGAAAATATGCTATAATAAAACTACAAGAAATTGGTTCAAATTCAAGACAATAACCAGTTTTCGTGGAAGCAAGGCTCATAGTTATATGTTCATGGACATTTGTGGAGTTGATTATTATACGCAATACATATGATTAATATTATTGTTAATTAACTGCATAATGTGTTTATTAACGTTATATAGTTAGTAATTTTGCTAATTACATTTTAACAGCATATTTACATTTAAAAATGTCTTAATGTTGTTGACATTTTACATATATCATCAAAACCCTCCAACTGCAGTCTCAAGAAAAAAATCCAACTGCACCCCTCTTGAGGCTCGGTCACTAAAATCCTCAACTGTATCTCCAAATAAGGTTCCCCCCCGAATGCATCTTCCTTGTTGGTGACCAAAAAACTCCAAGTTAAATAATGACCGCTTCCTAACTTCTCAGTCTGAAACTTATATTGTTCCTTATTTCACGATATTATAAAATCCTTCGATATTGACAATTTCGTACATGAATTAAAAAGTATTGACAGGTAATCCTTTCGCATTTTGCGGTGAAAATAGCGTGATGCACGACAAAACTGTGTTGCACCGCGACCGATATTGTCAATGTGATAAAACAGCTTGCGTTACAAAATTATTTTCTCGTTCCAGAATATTAAAAATGCCAAATTTGTTTCACCCATGTTTGCTTCTCAATTTCAACTTAAAGAATTAGACGTATGACTTTCAAAATTAGTCCACGACTTTTATGGTTGGAGTTGGAACAAATTGCAACAAAAGCATTTAAGGTACCTATAAAACATATTAAAAGTATACAGCAAAGAAAACTGGGAAAGTGACTCAAAACAAGGAATCCATATTTCCCATACACACTCCCATTTTAAATATCATTGATACCTAAGACCGTGGCATTTACGCACTCAGCCAAGACCCTACGGCAAATCTAGACATGCTGTGACAAGCGCCATTCTTGTTCAGATCATGAAGGCCCCTCGTGATCAAACTTCCATGTTAGATAGTCACAGATTATCTGACATGAATTGACTACCTGTGATATGACTACTTGTAATATGATTATTGGAGACATGACCTCTGATGCGTTAGTACTGGATACATGACTACTAATGAAAATACTACTGGTCATATGATTACTGGCGAAATAACTACTGGGTCTTTGACCACTGGTGATATGACTATTGGATACATTAAGTACTACTGGTTAAATGACTATTTGTTAAATGACTGCTAAATACACGCATTCGGGTGACATGACTACTGGAGATTTGACTACTGGTGAAATGACTACTTGTGACAATTATACACGTGTCGTGATTCGTGACTACTGTCGATATGAATTCTAGTGACACAGTTACTGGGTACATGAAGTTCTACTGGTGAAATTAATATTGGCAACATGACTACATGTGACGTGAGTACTGGTGACGTGATTACTGGTGACATGCATGACTACTGGTGACATGACTACTTGTATGATGACTACTGGTCACATGGTCGAGGTTGCGTTGTCTGTCAGTCCAAAATCATGGGCAGAGACCAAATAAGACGGATTCACTTTTTGATGTATGGGGTGTTTTAGGGCGGAATATCTGATGAAGGAGGTGTGTAAGTTGACGGATATAGTAAAGGAGATGGAGGCGAACCTCAACAAGGAAATACGTGGAACAGAGAGGGATGACACGGAAAACTACGACACAGAAGGAGCAGAGTTGTGACACGGAGACTGAAGAAAGGAGACTGAGAGAAGGGAGAGTGACAGGTGCGAAGGAACAAGGAAATGAGACGAAGACAGAGGGACGGTGGAAAAGTGTTCGGCAAAGGAAAAGAAAACGGGTCAGTGGGAATAGATCAACAGATGGTCAGACTGTACAGAACGAGGAGAGATGCGAAAGCGATACAGGTGGTGAAGAGGTAGATACCACAGAGGCAGTTGGTAAGACTGTGAGACAAAAGACTGATAAGAAGACTGATGGAAGAAGACAGAGTGTTCAGAAAAAGACAGAAAACATGACAGGCGTGAAGGTGACAGGGGAGAAAGTGACAGTAGAGAAAGAGGTAGGAGGGAAAAATGGACGGGAGAGGAGAGGAGAGAAGTAAATTTGATGGGAGGAAAGATAAGGGGACGAAAGGGATTGAGAGTAAATATGAAAGGGGAATGAGAGTAAATATGCTAGAAGAGAAGATGACAGGAAGAAAGAAGACAAGAGACAAAGCGACAGGAAAGAATGGAACGGAAGACAGGAGAAAAGATGGCAGGGGGAAAAGACGTGACAGGGATTGAGAGTAAATATGAAAGGGAGTGAGAGAAAATATGCTAGAAGAGAAGATGACAGGAGGAAAGGGGACAAGAGAAAAAGCGACAGGAAAGAATGGAACGCAAGACAGGATAAAAGATGGCAGGGGGAAAAGACAACCAGACAGATGCAAACCGGAGAAGGAGCTACTCTGAGAGAGTGATTGAGGGGACAATGAGAAAAGAGAGGGTGTTCATGGGCGACTCTATTCTGAGAAAGACAGACAAGACACTAACGAGGGGGGACGTCGTTGTTTGTCTACCGGGGGCTAGGATAGAGCATGCGACTGAAACGGTAGAGAAGGTATATGGGCATGGCAACGGAGGGTCTATACTAGTACACGTAGGGACAACTAATGCAGACAGTGAGGGAACAACTGAGATAGCACATAAGTACAGACCGTTAGTGAGGAAGCTAAAGACGACAAGAATTGAACATATTATTCTCTTAGGAATTTTGTCAGTAATGGGAGGAAGGGGGCAGCATATAGAAACCGCAAGAGGATGGCGAGCAACCCACTAGTTGAGCAGATGTGTGAAGAAAAGAGGGTGGGATTCACAGATTTATGGGGATACTTTGTTGGGAGGGAAGATATGTACATGAGAGATGGCCTTCATCTAAGTGGAAAGGGGCAGCAGTATGCTCGGAGATCCTACTGTGATATGTTGACAGTGGGACAGGTTGCATCTATTTAAACTAGATTCGCAGGGGGGACTCACAGAGAAGCCTGAAACTGGAGGCGTAGATAAAGACAGCACAACTAAACCAGCAAAGAACAGTCTGGAAAACTCTACTGAAGCTGGATATAAATGTGTTTGTTTAATGCAAGGAGTATAGTAAACAAAATAAATGAACTGAACATTATGGTTGAAGATATTGAACCTCACATAATAGATAAGATAAGTTTATTGCCATGTGCCAATGCTGTAAAATACAATAAAAGCATAGGAATATGTTGCGGTGTCGGACTTGTACCCACATTGTCATAAATTCATACAGCCAAGAAAATAACTAATCATGTAAACATAAATATAAGCCTCAATCACATAGGCAATACATATTAACAGACACACGCACGCACGCACGCACGCACGCATGCCCGCACATATTCGCACGCATCCCACACACCCACGTCCATCACTTCCTCATTGCCTCACATTCAAACTTCTCCTTCCCCTTGCTCCCTTGCGGGGTGGGGTCCACGTCATTTGGTAGCTTCTTTTACTTTTCTTGTCAGTTCTTTTCACCTCTCTCTCTCTCGTCCGCAATTGCCATCCATTCATGGCTGTTCACGCTAGCCCCCCCAGGTCTCGTTTTATACTGTCGTTCCATCTCAGCCTTGGTCTTCCTCTCCTTCGTCTGCCACCCTCTTCTACTTTCCATGCTCTTTTCGCCAGTCTGTCTTCACCCATTCTATGTACATGTCCCGCCCATCTCATTCTGTTACCGGCTACTTTCCTCTTTAGATGTTTTTCATTCCAATCTCCTCTCTCAATTCATTCATCTTCCTTCTATCCTCTCGTGTTACTCTACATATTCTTCTGACCCCGTTGTTTTCTGCCACCTGTAGTTTCTCCTCCTGTCTCTCTGTCAGTGGCAGTGTTCCCAACCCATATATACAGGCTGGTACAACGCAGGCTTCTAACACTTTTCCTTTCAGTTGTTTCTTCAGTTTTCTGTCCCACATAATGCCTTCTACCCTCTTCCATGCTGCTGCTCCTGCTTGCACCCTCCTCTGTATTTCTTTAATAATCCTTCCATCCTCACACACTGTACCGCCCAGGTATACAAAGCTGTTCACTTGTTTAATGGTCTTTCCGTCAATAACTACATGCAGATCTACCACCTGTTCACCTATCCACATTATTTCAGTCTTCTCCAGATTCATTCGGAGGCCATGTTTTCTGAAGGTGTCATTCCATTCTTGCAAAGCTTTCTGTGGTTCCTCTTTGTTATCAGCCACCACTGCTAGGTCGTCTGCATACAGTATCTTCTTCCTGCTCCGATATCTTTCCACTGATCAGGTTCATCACCATAATGAAAAGCAGGGGACTTAAGGCACTTCCCTGTCTGAGTCCTATTTCCACAATTGTTCCGATGTTTTTCCTTCGACTCTCACTACTGCTGTTGTCTCCTTGTACATTTCCTCCACCATTCTGGCTTCTGCTTCTCCAACCTCCATCCATCTGATGACTACAAATGCGTGTTCTCTCGGCACGGTGTCAAATGCCTTTTCCAGATCTACAAAACCGAACGCTACATCCTTTTTAAATTCTCTCTTCTTCTCGATAATTTGTCTGATTGCAATCAATCCATCATTTGTTACTCTCCCTTTCCTAAATCCCAGCATCACATTCAAACTAAGGACCTGAAACATAATAAAATAAAATATACTTGGTGTAACCGAATCATGTGCGACCACCGTATAGTATTGATCACAACCAGATATATATTAGCATCAAAGTAAAACCAGAAAGGAATAGTAAAAAGCAGTACAAGAGAAATTTCCACAAAGGAATATATGGGACATGAGGAAATATAACCAAGCTACAGATGACATTATAAATTCAAAGAGAAGCTATGAACAAAAATTAGCTTGTAATATAAAACATTACAGCATGAGTTTTATGCGTATGTTCGAAGCAAACAGAAAGTTCAGGACAAGGTGGGTCCTCTAGAAGATAGTGCTGAAAATATAATGTCAGAGGGATTCTTAATGACAGAAGACCTGAATGAGTATTTTAATTCGGTGCTTACCAGAGAAGATATCAGCTCACTGCCAGTTCCTGATAATTGTAACCCCATCAATTGTAGCTAAGAAAATAAGGGGTATGAATGATAAATCACCTGGAGTGGATGGGATGCCGCCCAAACTACTATTGGAAATTGTAGAACAAATCAGCATACCGCTTGCAATAGTTTTCAATTTGTCATTAGAAGAGGGAGTGGTTCCTTTAGAACGGAAAGAAGCAAACAGTATACCGTTATTTAACAAATGGTTCCAGAAACAAGTCGGAGAACTATAGACCAGTGAGTTTAACATCGGTGATTTGCCAATTATCAGAAAGATTAGTTAAAGATCACATAGTTAATTTTCTTGTTAAACGTAGCTTGATAAACCAATCTCAACATGGGTTTTTAAAACCGTGGTTATGCTTAACAATTTTTTTGGAAGATATCACTAAGTGGGTAGACGAAGGATCACCAGTAGATATCATCTATTTAGATTTTCAAAAAGCTTTCGACAAAGTACCACATCAAAGATTACTCCTTAAGCTAAAGGCCCATGGCATAGGAAATGGTATAATAAACTGGATAGAAAAATGGCTGAATGACAGAAGACAACGTGTAGTAGTTGATGGGGAGGCTTCAAACTGGAAATCGGTATTGAGTGGGGTACCACAGGGATCAGTACTAGGACCTATATTATTCTTAATATATATCAACGATTTGGACGATGATATAACAAGCAAGGTGTTAAAATTTGCGGATGATACAAAAGTGTTTAGAAGGATTAAAAGTGATGGAGACAGACAGCATTTACAAGATGATCTTGATAGGTTGATCAAATGGTCTGAAAAGTGGCAAATGCTGTTCAATTTTGGGAAATGTAAATGCCTCCACATAGGTCATGGGAATGAAGAGGTAAAATATAAAATGGGGGATACTGTTCTAAGTACTACTGTAAAAGAAAAGGACTTGGGGTTAACCATTAGTGCTGATATGAAGGTTTCAGAGCAGTGCGGAATTGCAGCGTCAAAGGGAAATCAAATCCTTGGATTAATTAGGCGAAATATAGCGTATAAGAAAAAAGAATTAATAGTACCGCTGTACAAAACAATAGTGAGGCCTCATTTAGAATATTGTATACAAGCATGGAGGCCATATCGCAAGAAGGACATAGATATGCTAGAAAGAGTACAGAGGAGAGCGACTAAATGATACCAAAACTGAGGGATCTTAGTTATGAAAAACGCCTAAAAGAATGTGGTTTAACAACACTAGAGACCAGGAGATTGAGAGGAGATCAGATAGAAGTGTTTAAAATATTGAATGGTTATGAAAATATTGATAGAAACATTTTTTTCTCAGTTAAGAAAAATAGAAGGACCAGAGGACATGAAGCTACATTAGTAAAGGAGCAGTGTAGATTAGATATAAGAAAGTTCTCATTCTCACAAAGGACTGTAAATGAATGGAACAGATTATCTCCTGATTGTGTTGGTGCTAGTAGCGTGAATATGTTTAAAAATAAAATCGACACACACCTTAAAAAGGCGGGATACATGTAGATAAAAAGTATTGGACTCTCGATAAGCCAAAAGGCTTCCTTGTCCACCTGCCATCCAGAGTAATTTTCTGGATGGCAATCTTGTTAAATCTTGTTAAATCTACTTGGATTTTCAAAAAGCTTTCGAGAAAGTGCCACATCAAAGATTATTGCTGAAACTAAAGGCACATGGCATATGAAATGGTATAATTAATTCGATATAAAATGGCTGATTGACAGAATACAACTGGTAGTTGTTGATGGGGAGGCTTCAAACTGGAAATCAGTTTTGACTGGGGTACCACAGGGATCAATACTGGGACCTATGTTATTCTTATTATATATCAACGATTTGGACGATAATATATTAAGCAAGGTGTTGAAATTTGCGGATGATACAGTGTGTTTAGAAAGATTAAAAGTACTGGAGACAGACAACAGTACAAGATGATCTTGACAGGTTGATCAAATGGTGTGAAAAGTGGCAAGTGTTGTTAAATTTTGGAAAATATATAGATGCCACCACACATGACATGGGAACGAAGATGTACAATATACAATGGGGGAGTACTTAACCAAGTACTCCTGTATAAGAAAAGGACTTAGGATTAACAATTAGTGCTGATATGAAGGTTTCAGAGCAGTGCGGAATTACAGCTTCAAAGGGAAATAAAATCCTTGGATTAATTAGGCGAAATATAGTGTATAATGAAAAACACATAATAATAGCGGTGTACAAAACAATAGTTAGGCCACATTTAGAATATTGTATACAAGCGTGGAGGCCATATCGCAGGAAGGACATAGATATGCTAGAAAGAGTACAGAGGAGAGAGATTAAAATTATACAAAAGCTGAGGGATCTTAGTTATGAAATACCCCTAAGAGAATATGGTTTAACAACACTCGAGACCAGGAGATTGAGAGGAGATCAGATAGAAGTGTTTAAAATATTGAATGACTTAGAAAATATTAATACAAATATTTTTTTCTCGATTAAGAAAGGTAGAAAGACTAGAGGATATGAAGTTACATTAGTAAAGGAGCAATGTAGATTAGATATAAGAAAGTTCTCATTTTCACAAAGGACTGTGAATGAATGGAACAGATCATCTGCTTGTGTGGGTGCTAGTAGTGTGAATAGAAATAAAATCGACACATACCTCAGACGGGCGGGATACTCATAAATAAAAGGGTCGGACTCTCGATAAGCCAAAGGGCTTCGTTGTCCACCTGCCACTTAGAGTTAATTCTCTGGGTGGCAATCTTGTTAAATCTGATATGCAACCATTGTAATGTTAAGACGATTGCGGAAGCGCACAATTTCGAAAATTCATCATTTGACGGTGACCTTGTTTGACCTAGGATTCACGCTTACTGCACCACTTGGCAGCACTACCACAGGCCTCTTTGGGACGGAGAGATGTAGAACTTTCAAATGGTATAAAATGTTGGTGTGTGGGGGGAGGCATTTAAAACGGCCCGATATGTCGTTCTATTGCTCGCCTATATTATCTGCCTCTTGAATATTGATAAAAAGAAAAGCGTTGGATCTTGTAATTCGCTGTTTAAATGGCTCGAAAAAGTATTTGCAACTTGCATGCCACCTGTTGATCATTCAGGTTAATGGTAGTGAATTGACCAATCAGAAAATTCTACCGTGGGTTGTTCCCGCTGATATAATATAAATATATATATATATAAATAAATATGTGTCTGCGGCAAACAGTTTCAACTTCCGGCATGGATCGTGAGTTGAAAAATTTTTAGAAGCTTCAAAACATTATCACATAAATTATGAATACTTCGTTACATTCTGGAAAAGTACACATTATTTGTTATTCGTTACAAGTAAAAGTACTTCCAAACAAATTATACTTCGTTACTCAAGAAAAGTAAACTTTTGTACTTAAGTAAAGTAACGAAGTAAATGTACTTCGTTACATACCGACTCTGCATCCCCCCTGTCACCTTCACTCCCACCTTAACTCCTGTCTTCTTTCCCCCTGTAGTAACTTTCAGTCCTTTGTCCCTTTTCCTTCTGTCCCATTCTTCTTTGTCCCTTTTCCTTCTGTCTCCTGTCTCCTTCCGTCCTGTCATTGCTGTCTTCCCCCACCGCTGGCGTTGTACAAATACGCCCGTATCAATGTACATGCATGATGTATAAATGCATATGTCACTATATAATAAAGTGTCAAATAACCGTGAATTTAAATACTATTCACTATGTACACGCCATTCTATATCATATACGGTGTATGTGTGTCCCGGTTAGACAGTATTGCTCACTGACGCGGAACGAGCACTCCAATGCGCGAGAAAGACTGCAAGGCTACGGTCGCTGGCGTTTCACTAACAGTCCCGGTCGGTGCGAGACACTACCGTATCGAGGGCCTATCGTAACGAAAGACGTTTAGCGCTTCACGGTGTAAGGAATTAAGCTTTGCATAAATTCCTAGTAATTACTTGTCCATGAAATATAGTAATTATTATATAGGAAGTTATGTTAATAAGTATATGCTTAGAACTGCTTTAGTCTAGTAGCTTGTGTTCTTATAATTAGATCTGAGATACAGGATGTTCCCATAGGTTTAGCTCAGGTCATCTCCAGAGATAGCTGGGCTGGGCAATAGTCGGGAGATGAGTCAGTTAGTAGATAAGGTAATGCGGGATCAGAGACCAGGTAGCCAGGTAGCGAGCCCGATTGTAGAGCGCCATATTAAGAAATGCAGAAGAGCCACTGACCAATGGGAATCGCGAGTCACTAGGAAGAGAGGGAAGTAGCGAGTATTTAAGGAAAGAGTAGTGCGCGATTGGGAGAGAATTGCAGAGAATGTGCAGGGAGGACTTGCACGCCGTAACGATGTAACACCACGTCTGGTTCCCACGGAGGACCAGTATTGATTGTACTCATCTGTATTGTGCTAACTGTCTGTATTAAAGTTCTTGAAACGAACAGTGGAAAGTCTTCTGCGATGATTGAGTAATTGGAATCTTCCTCTGTGTCAGTGAGTATCTGATTTCTATTAGACAGTGACGCATTGGCTGAACTGAGTAGGTCGGTGTCTAAATTGTCTAGGAAATCAACGCACAGGAAGAACGTTGCAATACGTGCCCAAATTAGAATACCGAGTCTACGAACGGAACAGGCAGATGCGACCAAGGGAAATAATAGTAGACACGGGGCATTTTACAGTGGCGAGCGCGCCAGTTGAGTTCTACAGTGGCGAGCGCGCATCGGTCGCTGATGTTTCATTGGTCGATACCAGGCACATATGTGCCTAAAGCCTGTCACAGTGGATAACGGGCCGTCTGTATGGCGGCCATTGTCGTATTGGTCGGGTCAAACGGTCGACGCTGCTCACAGACGCGTTGTCAAGGCTCCAAGGTGCGAGTGGCTGATCGCGGATAAGGCTTTGACAGCCCTTGTTGTGTTGACTAGCACCTCAACTACTTGTCTTCTGGCGGTATACGTGTTCAGGTCGGTGGTGGTCTGAAATACTTCAGCAAACTTTCATTTAACATGTTCTACGCTTCAAGTAATGACATGTCGTCATGCAGGAATATATTCCATACGTCGATTGCGTGTCACAATGGGATTGCATATGCCACCGACACGGCAAAATGGGCTAAATTAGACAGACAAAGACAGTACACACGCATAAAGGTGTATTTCTATTTGGTCAAGACTATGGAACGAAACAAAGTAAAGAGAATAGAGGGTGTCTAATGATATCAGCACTATGCGTGCACACAACTCCCAAAGGCCATATTGGAGTACAAGCGAACCGTTCGCAACGGTCCGCATTATGTAAGTGCACTGAGCCGTTAAATTGTTTTCTTTGTTGTTGCACCTCGTAGTATGGTTGATAGAGTTCCGTATGTTGACACATTAGATGTATTTAGATAAGTTACGAATCGTTGACAACGTTGATCCATATTTTTTGCCGAATTCGGCATGGTCTAAGAAGGAAGCATGCTTCCCAGCTGTGTCATACCCATACATAGTGAACTACTTGATTTTTAACACATCTTTCTACACCATGGAAGGCATAAAAGCGTGGAAGAGCCTGGCTCACAACCAGCTGACGTCAGGATGGATAAGCGATGTGGCGGTTTTTGTAAAAAATGGCTACGACATTGTACGAACGAAAGTAAGCTTTGATTTTAGTAAATTTAGACATTTAGTTTTGATAAGTATTTAGTCCCTCTATAAATAATATCACAGTAGCGAATAGGCTTAGTTTAATGAGAATGACTGTAAAATTAATTGCAATGAAATATGTATGCAGTTATACCTGTGCCCTTTTTCCTGTGGAGCTATGGCTATTGTGTAACTATAAATAGTAGTTCCCTATATTTTATTTTATAAGTATAAAAGGCTGGATATATTTTTATTAAATACTGTTTTTAGTAATTGCTTTATGCACCAACGTGGTTATACAGAAAATAAGTGGGTACAACCATGACTTAAAGCCTAACTATATATTTATGTATTTTAAGACCCTAATTTTTGCATGTATAACATTGTCAAAAATCCTAAATTTAGTTTGCATCGTACTAAATTTTACACTTTTTGCCAGGTACTTCATTCGCAGAGACTTCGCGAAAAGCCACACTGCAGCCATGGATCATCGGACATAAAGCGGGGACTGTCTGCAACGCCCATTGTGACTGCATGGCTGGGTTGGGTGAGGCCTGCACACACATCGCCAAACTTCTCTTTGCGGTGGATACTACCGTGAAGATCCGCGACAGCAAGACTGTGACGCAACAGCCAGCTTATTGGCTGCTGCCAGAAACTCACCTAGAGATTCGGTACAGAGAGGTTGGTAAAATTGATTTCACGTCAGCCTTGACAAAGAAAAAGCAACTGGAGGAAGCCATTGCTAGTGGGTCGTCGATCTCGTATCGGGATCGTCAGCCAAACATATTGCCGCACGAAGTCCTTGACAGCTTGTTTCCATAGACTCAGCCTGAGTGACACAAAGCCTGTTGTGTTGTCCCTTCTGTCCCCGTACAGTGACGGGTTTGTTCCCAAACAGGCCCAGGTAAATTTTCCAGCAGTGCTTTCGGACATGTTCCAGGATGAGTTGTACAAACAGCCATTCCACGTCGTCCTGGAGAAGTGTTCGTCTGTCACGTTGGCTGTCACACCTCAATTGGCGGAGGCAGTGGAGATGGCGACAAGTGCTCAGGCAAACTCATGACTGTGGCCCAAGTTCAGAGCTGGCAGGGTGACTGCATCGAGGTTTCACAAAGTGTGCCACACCGACCCCTCCCAACCAGCACCAAGTACGGTCAAGGACATCTGCTACCCAGATCGACACCTGATCACACCAGCCATACGATGGGACATCAAGCATGAGAACGTTGCTTATCGCAAGAGGATGACCGGGCATGTAACTTCTCCATGCAGGACTCTGGGTTTGTTATCCACAACCAATATCCAGAGATTGGGGCTTCTCCTGATGGAGTCGTCCGATGTGACTGCTGTGGCGAAGGCAGTCTCGAAGTGAAGTGCCCCTACCTCGTGTGTGACCAGGTACTGAATGAGGTGAAGGAAGGCGCCACATGTTTTAGCAAAGAACGCAGATGCCACCCTACACTTGAGAAAAGGATGTTTCGTCCCCCCAGGACTCATCAGTGCAGCTAGGGATTTCATGTGAAATGAAAAACGACAAACATGTCAGACATGCTATTTTTTTTCTTGGATATTATTTCACGCATACCACAGCGTACCATCTCCTACCATTGTGCCATCTCACTAGTCAAATGGAACGATGGGCCCACTCAAGTTTGTACGTGCACAGCAGACAGGGGCTATTTTGTCAATTGTGGTGATTCCTTTTCCATCATTGACAAAGATAAAGTCAATTTAGTCAGATTTGTTATGTATTTTCGTTCATTTGTTTTGGAGATTTGTAAACCTATACATTTTTGGAAACGGTATGATACAGTGAATCTGAAAACCAATGTATACATTTTTTAAAGGTATATATGGCAACCATCTTGGATTCTTAAAATGGTGGACACTGAAAACCTGTATTTCTCAATATTTCAGCTGCTAAACCACCAAACCTTTTGATTTTGGTGGCTAAATCTACAAATTGAGGGGTAAGGAATCCAATAGGACCAATTACACTCACCTAAGACAACTACGACATGGAGTTCCACAGCGCAGTGTTTTGGTCCCTCTATTATTTTCTAATTACTGTGCTGGTCTTTCCGACGTAGTCGCGAAGCACGGTGTTCGCTACCATGTCTACGCTGATGACACCCAACTTTAACCGAATCCTAGACCACCACCGATATATCAAGATGCCGAATTGGGACTGACAGGATATGTAATGTTTAGAAAAGATAGAATAGGAAGAAAGGGAGGTGGAGTTATTTTATATATTAAAGAATCTATCCAGGCTTATGAAATAAAATTAGAAAGAGAAGCAGATTGCGAAGAAGCTGTTTGGTGTAACATAGTTACAGGAAACTCAACGTTAACGGTTGGATTAGTTTTTCGAAGTCCAAACATAAGCATTGAAGAGAATGAAAAAATACAAAACGCTATAAGGGAAGTAAGCAAACGGGACTGTATTATTATGGGGGATTTTAACCACGGGCATATACAATGGAAATCTCTTCAGAGTATGGGGAGTGAGGACCACAAAAGTTTGTAGTGTTAGTTCAAGATACTTTACTTTCACAACATGTGCTAGAACCATCCAGGGGTGAGAATGTGTTAGACATAGTTTTGTCCTCACAGAATGAATTAGTTGACAATGTCAAGATACGTGAGCCACTGGGGAGTAGCGATCACAACCAGATACATTTTACCATCAAAGTAAAATCAGAAAGGAATAATAAAAAGCAGTATAGGAGAAATTTCCACAAAGGAAGGTATAAGGACATGAGGAAATATTTAGCAAAGATAGACTGGAATAACACACTGCAAAATAAGACAGCAACAGAATGCTGGAATATATTAAAGAGTGAAATTAAGTGCATAGTCGACAAATTTGTACCCTTCAAAAACAAGGGAAACGATCCAAAAAGAAACTCTTATCGAAAGAAGCCATTAGAAAAATTAAGTATAAACAAATGATGTGGAAGTCATATAGATGTACTGGAAATGATGAAGACTACAACAGTTATAAAGAAACACTTAACCAAGCTACAGCTGAAATTAGAAATTCAAAGAGAAGCTATGAACAACAATTAGCTAGTAATATAAAACATGACAGCAAGAGTTTTTATGCATATGTTCGAATCAACCAGAAAGTTCAAGATAAGGTCGGTCCTCTAGAAGATAGTGCTGGAAATATAATATCAGAGGGATTCTTAATGGCAGAAGACCAGTGTTTACCAGAGAAGATATTAGTTCACTGCCAGTACCAGAGGCTAAGTTCAAGGGGGCAGATTCAGACTATTTAGTTGTAACCCCGGAAATGGTAGCTAAGAAAATAAGGACTATGAAGGATAATAAATCACCTGGAGTGGATGGGATTCCGCCCAAACTACTATTGGAAATTGTAGAACAAATTAGCGTACCGCTTGCAACAGTTTTCAATTTGTCATTAGAAGAGGGAGTGGTTCCTTTAGAATGGAAAGAGGCAAACATTATACCGTTATTTAAAAAAGGTTCGAGAAACAAGTCAGAGAACTATAGACCAGTGAGTTTAACATCAGTGATTTGCAAATTATTAGAAAGATTAATTAAAGATCACATGGTGGATTTTCTTGTTAAATAAAACTTGATAAACCCATCTCAACATGGTTTCTTTAAAGCGAGGTCATGCTTAACAAATATGTTATGTTTTTTGGAAGACATCAATAATTGGGTAGATGAGGGATCACCAGTAGATATCGTCTACTTAGATTTTCAAAAAGCTATCAAATGCTTGATCAAATGGTCTGAAAAGTGGCAAATGCTGTTCAAATTTGGGAAATGTAAATGCCTCCACACAGGACATGGGAACGAAGAGGTAGAATATACAATGGGGGTACTGTACTAAATACTACTGTAAAAGAAAAGGACTTAGGGTTAACCATTAGTGCTGATATGAAGGTTTCAGGGCAGTGCGGAATTGCAGCTTCAAAGGGAAATCAAATCCTTGGATTAATTAGGCGAAACATAACGTATAAGGAAAAAGAGCTAATAATACCGCTGTACAAAACAATAGTTAGGCCTCATTTAGAATATTGTATTCAAGCGTGGAGGCCATATCGCAGGAAGGACATAGATATGCTAGAAAGAGTGCAGAGGAAAGCATCTAAAATGATACAAAAACTGAGGGATCTTAGTTACGAAATACGCCTAAAAAAATGCGGTTTAACAACACTAGAGACCAGGAGATTGAGAGGAGATCAGATAGAAGTGTTTAAAATGTTGAATGGTTATGAAAATATTGATAGAAATATTTTTTTTCAATTAAGAAAGATAGAAGGATTAGAGGACATGAAGTTACTTTAGCAAAGGAGCAGAGTATATTATATATAAGAAAGTTTTCATTTTCACAAAGGACTGTAAATGAATGGAACAGATTATCTGCTGATTGTGTGGGTGCTAGTATCGTGAATGTTTAAAAATAAAATCGACACATACATCAGACGGGCGGGATACACATAGATAAAAGGGCCGGACTCTCGATAAGCCAAAGGGCTTCCTTGTCCACCTGCCACCTAGAGTTAATTCTCTGGGTAGCAATCTTGTTAAATCTTGTTAAATCTATGTCGATTTTCCGCGAAACGATTCAGCGTCTGCCGGCGACCGGATATGGCGTTGTGTGACTGACGTGAAATCATGGTTAGCGTAACGCTACCTGCTTTTGGACGAGTCGAAGACAGAGGCGATACTGTTTGCAGCACCAAACAACCGTGTTCCACAGCCACCGCCTCTTCCCATCGACGTATGCGGTTGCAACGTCAGCACTTCCGCCAACATACGTGACCTTGGAGTACAGCTCGACTCCACGATGTCGATGGCCGCACACATTAGACTACATGTCGGGCTGCCTACCCCCAACTACGTGGCATAGCTCGAATACGACCATCTCTCCCGCTTTCAGCGTGCAAGTCGCTTGTACACTTGACTTCAATAACGCGGCCCTGTACGGCATTACTGGAACCTTCTTGCACCGACTAGAGATGGTCCAGCGATCAGCTGCGCGTGTCGTCCTCTGCTTACGTCGGCCTGACCAACACAGCATGACGGCGGCACTACATTGGCTACCTGTGGCGCAGCAAATTCAATTTAAACTGTTGACCTTGATGCACGGCGCTGTGTATGAAAACACTCCACAGTACCTTGCCGACCGTATATGTGCATATGTTCCCGGTCGTTCTCGTCGCTCGGCCGACCAGTTTCTCATGGCTGTTCGTAGAGTTAACTTGGAACGGTACAGCCGACGCGCATTTTCATGTGCAGGTCCCACTCTCTGGAACTCTCTTCCACTAGAGTAAAGAAGCCAACGTGACTCAGGACGTTTTAGGAGAGACCTGAGAACACTTATCTTTAATCAGGCTTTTTTGTAATTTTTTGTATTTTTAAATACATACATTACATCTTAACGTTATATATGGCCCACATAATAATCGAAATGTGTAATTGTGTTAACGTATGTAACCCATGTATTGTAATATTATAACGACAACATAATGTATTCTTACATCATGTTTTAGTATGTAAACACCCTGAATCTGCTTTGTATAGATATGTGGTGTATAAATAAATTTAATTTGATTTGATTTAAGTATTATGTATAATATACATGTAGCATAGCATATAAACACACGTGTTTCGTTCATTTTTTTGAGATTTGCAAAACTATATATTTTTGGAAACGTTATGATATAATACATATGAAAACCAATGTTTACATTTTTAAAGGTATATTTGGCAGCCATCCTGGATTTTTAAAATGGTGGACACTGAAAACCTGTATTTCTCAATATATCAGCTGCTACAGCACCCAGCCTTTTGATTTTGGTGGCTAAGCCTACATATTGAGGGGCAAGTAATCCAAACTGATCAACTACAGTCCCCTAAGCATAACGAATTTATTAGTTTGCCACAGTTATACATGTTATGACTGAACAATAGACATGTACGATTTTCAAAGTGTGAATCATCGTCATTCTCACACTGTGTGCTACACAAGCAGAGGTATGCGCATTGCAAGAACACCACTGTGATGGACACTCTCCTTTGCAATGGCATCGTACCATGTCAATGATGGCCTTGGGTGCTGGAAGGATGTCAGTTGTGGTTGGCGTCAGCTGTCCATCAGTAGTCTTGTGGTAGCCATTCTGCGGTGGGTCCAAAAACATCTGCTGAGCAGTGCTGGCCTGGCCACACACTCTAGCCTGCCAGTGTACTCTCAATATGGGCTGGTTGAGCGCCCCATTTGTGGGTGGTAGCTTGTCACTCTCGCCATGTGTTTACAGCAGAGGTGCCATCGCAGTTCTGGAATGCGATTGATCTGGATACTCTTGGGACAATATGCAGCGCATACGAATTAGCCAAGGTAGACTGCTGATCTTCTGTTTTCTGAACCATGCAGGCTTGCCTATTCTTGCAAACTCCCCTGTATTGTCGGTCCCAGAGAAGGCATGGAATGCCGGCAATGCCTTGACCCTTTCTGCACCGAGGGCTGTCCAGAATGGCTCAATCAGCAGCACGCCCGATGCCATCGAGATCTTCCTCGGCAGCACATCATAATTAACTATGATCAGCATAAGGGCATCAGTGTCTGGCGAGAAGAACATCAGCTCAATATCTTCCATTGGGCTCCTTTGTGTGGCCAAGACAGCCTGACAGATCATTAAGATATCTGGTTCCTCGTGGTTGTTGTCTTCAAAGTGAATTTCTCTGTTGCTCCTTGTTCGCCCAGATGCTGAAGTGATAACCAGCTTGGGGGAATCTTGGTTTTACTGTAGAGTTTTCTCAGCTAGGTACTCTGTGAGATCACCTTTCGTCAGGTCGTGGGGTAGGAAACGGCTCATGGTGATATTTTTATGATGGTATCGTCTCGGACTTGATGCTGGATTGGGTCATTCCCTTCATGTCTCTTCTCCCTGGTTGTGCTCTTCAGTGGATCCACCTTACTAGTTGGGATGCTACAGCGCTATTGTAGTGGCCTTTGCGAACAGAGCACAACTGTACAACCTTTTCAAGCTGAAGGAGGACATTATATCCAAGGCGTTGCGTAACATTTCTTGGACAATGGACAGTGTTGCCTGTTGATTAATATTGGGCACGTAGCCCCAACAATTTCCAACTCAACTTGTTCTCTTGTGATTGTGTTGAATACCGTCCGCGAGAGCTGAATTTCTGATAGGACTGTTCTAGCAAACGAGTTAATACCCACACGTGGTTACTTCGATGTGCTGATGATGCTGCGTCTTCAAGAAGTCCAGATCAATAAGCTGGTTTGACTCTACGTTGGCCTTCTCTTTTCTCAAAGCTGTACACTGGAAGCAATTTCCAGGATAGTTGTATTGATAACTTCTTCTCTGTTTTAGCAATAGTAAAACTTGGCTGATGCGGCATGCACGTCAACAACGTTCGGTGGAGAATAACGCCATTGACTCGATGTGATGTTCCTCCTCTAGTCTGCGAGTCCTCTTGCTTGTTAATGTTGTCGAACGCCAACAGTGTTTGAACGGAATGAGGTATATTTGGAAGGAAGTGGAACGTAACTACTGTCAATACATGATAGTTTATCAATGCACAGCGCTGTGTCAAATTCTTTCAGAGCCAAATAAGAGAATCTGTGTTCAGGATTTTGATTATTTCAGTCTTAACTGTGAAAGTGTTGATAATTCACAGACGTATCACGTGTTTAGATGTTTTCACAGCATCCACAACAATAATAACATCCTGGGTTATTGGCCATGCCAACCTGCTAACGCGAGTAGAACCGCCCTAACTTGCACTGAAAAAGACCGAAGAAATGTATGTAGAGATGGCTGAACAGTAACATCATTAGTTTGTCAGTTCGATATACCATTACTGTTGCCTCAAAAATAATAATTCGAGGCATTCTCTCTGTATTTTACATACAATATGTCTTGGAATATGTTTCAGTTAACTAGAAGTTACGCCTTGTTATCTAGTGTAACAACTGGGCGGAAGCACATGCTAAAGTGACGGGCGGTTAAAATTGACTAGCAAGAATTCGTATGATTGTTATATATTATGCGCACATTACGTTTTACGATGATACGGGTCTCAAGTCTTATTCTAGTGGTCGTAAATTAATCCCTGAAAATTTGGCACTTGAGGTTCAAGCCGTCTAAGAAGAAAACGTTAACCTACCCGCATACGCAAGCTCGATTATACGTAGTTTACTGCGGCATCACCCTTAAGGGTATTGTTGGGCCATGTTCTAAGGACAAACGTTTGAAAACAGATTATTTGCATAACAATTCGTAAATGCCGATCACATAGCTTGACTTACATATTTTATTGACTATATATTCGAAAGCAGAAGTTTATGGGTAGCATTTATTCGCTAATGGTCGGCACGGCTTCTGAAGTAGTTAATATGTTAATAAATCATATGTATAATTTACTTGTGTTCTGTTTCTGACATAATGGATACGTATTACATATATGTTTACGCATTAACACAACATTTCATTCAAATCTGCCAAGTCGTTTTGCTGTGTTTTCATTTACAGACACCGAGGTACGTTTATATTTTGATGTGCCGACAACACATAGAAGCAGTACAGAATATATATAAAAGTGACAGAAACATAGCCAATTGATTATCGTTTGATAAGAAAGTAAAACTATATCATTTATGTTTTTAAAACATTACAAAAACTGAAGTTAAAAAATATTGTCGGAAAAAATGATTGTTTTTTTTGCAATTTCCTTGACATTTCCCCCTATATTTTTGCCAATAATGATAATAGAAATATTATATTAGTATTGCCGTACACGGAATTTTATTATAACAACTGTTGTTAATACAACTTTAAGATCCAATGATTACATTTTGCTGTAGGACATAATAATATATATATAAATAAACTACGCTTCTGAAAAGTCCATCACCCATTTTCGGACACCGCACACACTGGTGTAACAGAAAATCGTAGTGGGAATTAATCCCTCAATTTGAGAATCAACTTCAATATTTGCAGTCTTGGCTCATGTACTATGAGCTGTTGGTGTCTGCTCGTGGTGTCTGCCACGTTCTGCATCTTTGGCTCCCTAGGCTGTCTCATACTGAGCAATCAGATGACTGACTTCAGGGCCAGCTACCATCCATCTCCTCAGAGCTGATGGGTTTTCAGTTACACCAACTGCACCCCACCGCCTTTGATGATAGCATTGGCTTGCTAATGAGATCGATGACCATTGATGAGAACTTTCGGTATGATTGATGAACGACGAATTTGCCTTTGAACTCAAGGGCAAGCTCGAGGTGTTTCCCTTCTAGGGTCACCATGTCTCTGAGGTGAATGGGAAGCCATCGTGCGTAGTGTACGTTGTTGTTGGCAAAGACATACGGTATGAGCTCAGACAGTGCATGGTAGTACAGGGTGAAGTTGGCATCTCTGAACGCCCGGAACAGTGAGAGGATCACCAGTTCCATCGACTGCACCAGAGTCCAGAACTGAAACTGAGAACTTTGATGTTTGCGCCTCTCATACCAGTCTATGAAACTAGACACCAGTCTAGTAACTATACTACTGTGCAACATTCAGTATAGGCTGCGTTCAGCAGCTTGTAAAGGCGGCTCGCTGTAATCTGGTGTCGCTTGGTGTCACTTGAAGCTGACAGAAATGATTCTGCTGTACCGGCTAAGGCTACTACTACTAACACTACTAAAACCATGGTGATTAATTATATTAGTATTTTAAGTGCAGGTGCTACATATGAAGGAAGTTACTCTTAGTTAGAGTACCGCGAGGATCGAACAAACAAACGTGCCGTGAAATCAAAAAATGTTGACAAGCACTGCTTTAGACAATACGCAAATTACAAATGATATATATCTATGGTCGCTCATCGTTCCACATATAATTAATCAAAACAGGCACAACAAAGTAATGCAACATAAGGTAAATTAATTGTTATTATAGAAAACCTGTTAGGCCTATGTGTACATGCAGGGGCGATACAATATACAGTGGCAATGTTGCTTCGTATTTATGATATACGTTATGACACTTTTTATTTAGTGCAACCCTTCGTCCAAAATGCAGCTGACAACTACACTAAAATGTGTTCTGGCCTTCCCTGGATATAAGAGTTTATGTATATATATATATATATATAAGAGTTTATGTATATATATATATATATATATATACATAAACTCTTATATCCAGGGAAGGCCAGAACACATTTTTCATCTAGGTCAGGGAGCGCGCCTATTGTAGTGGTTAGCACATCCGCCTGACATGCCAGCACTCTGAGTTCGAAATCCGGACCGGGCAGGCATGATATTTCGTTAATACGTTAATGTCGGTACCTCAATGCCAGCATATAAAGGTCGGTTTGGCGATAATGTTCTGAAAAAGACTGACTAGTTGAATGAGACCGCATGAGACAATTACATTGTAACCACAATAATACAAACTAGTCAGTTAATAGAACATAGCCGAGCGGTGGAAACAACTAAGAACTAGGACAACTAGGACTTAAACATAATGTTGTAAAACTATAATCTTCATAACATCAAATACAGACACAAATTCAAATTCTTATTATGAAAACAATATGTAGATAACAATCCTAACCACGTGCATTGCCTTAATCCCAGATGTGTGGAGTGCAATTAGATATGTGTTTTTATATCTATGTTTGGATTCGAACAAATCTTTTATAATTGTTTTCTAACAGTAATTTTGGATAATTCGATTTTTTATTGGACCCACAATCTGTTCCATACGATCATACACGTATGATTATATATTTTCAAAGTTTTTGTTTTGTAAGTATGGGGTCAGAGGAAGACAGCATATAATATGCAATGTGAGCATCATGCAACACAACTTTACTCTTTTTTATGGTTGTTTTTGTTCATACTATTAGTGTTGCTGTTGTTGTTGCAAAATAAAATTCGATTTGACTTTGATTTGATTTGATATATGCTAATCATGTACTTTCTCTCGTTCAGAAGTGACGCTCGGAAAAAGGAGAAGTGAAGATGCGGAAACTAAATCATCTCAAGTCTCTCATGGTGTGCATCGCTGTCGCCGGTACTCTGTTGTTCACCGGGAGTCAATACCAGTTAATTCTTCAGCTGTGCGATGTCACACGAAGGCTGTCACTGATGGCGCAAGTCGGCGACATCCCTCTGCTGGTGCATCGACCGCCAGTCTGCCAGAAGGAGCGGGTAAACATTGTGTACGTGAAGACCCATAAGTGTGCCACGTCCTCAACATTTCACCTTATCCTTTGGTTCGGTCTACGCCGTAATCTCTCGTTCGTTCTGCCTCGTTCACCACAGTACACACTTTGCTACCCGTACCAGTTCGACACTCGTTGTTTCCTTCCGCCCAAGAAGCCGTTCAACATCATGGGCCATCATGTAGTCTTCAACGACGATGTAATATCACGTGTTATGCCTCTCGACTCTGTCTATATCACGAGCATTCGAGAACCTTTCAGCCGGATGAAATCCGCCTTTAACTACTATTCAGTTCATAAGCGGTTACCCATGTTGACTCACGCTACCGAGCCGCTGCACGAGTATCTACGAGACATCCCGAAGTACGAGGTGATGTACTCGGTGCCCGGATACCGGCATTTGAAGAAGAAGTGTATGGATAACTTTAGCTTCACCCACAATACTATGGCGTTCGAACTCGGATTACCGACCGGCTTCCACGTCAAAACGACCGACCAGACGAACAACGCCACCTACATCCGGCACTGGATCGCCGCTCTGCAGCGTCGCTTCAGCCTCGTTATCATCCTTGAGTGCTACAACGAGTCGCTGGTGTTATTGCGGCGTCTCATGTGTTGGAAGCTGGATGATATAATTTATATTCAGCAGAATGTAAGGTCATACACATATAAAGGCACGCAGATCGAACAGACTCTCGTGAATAACCATAAGCGTTACAACCAACCAGAGTTTATACTTTATGATCACTTCAATACAACGCTGTGGCGACGCATAGCGGAGGAACCAGCTGACTTTTGGGATGAGTTGAGTAGATTTAGAGCATTACTTACAGAAGTAACCGAATTCTGTACGACGGCAAAACGCAAAGATGTGCGTTCGTTCCACTCGTCCAAATGGAACGAAGAATTTGTTCTTACAGGAGCATGGTGTAACAAACGCGCAATAGAGACTGACGTGTACAATGCCTATCTACAGAACCCGGCCAAGGTTGTCGAAAACTCGAATTTTGGGCCTGGTTGTTGAATGATGTTGAATGTATTAAAACAAATATGTAAATACATAACATAATTAGGCGCGACATCGTGAGAACGAAGACAGGTGGGCGGGCGGGCAACAAAGAGACAAATCGCATACACAGCTATACAGTATACTTCCACGACATTGCCGAACAGAAGACAATACGAATATGACCAAAGAATAACGTTTGTATTGTGTTGTAACTGCATCCTGTGTGAACGAGTTCCATAGTGAGGTAGGGGGTACATAGAACGAGTGCAGGAGGCTGGCAGTGTTCGTAGTTTGTATTGTGTTGTAACTGCATCCTGTGTGAACGAGTTCCATAGTGAGGTAGGGCGTACATAGAACGAGTGCAGGAGGCTGGCAGTGTTCGTAGTTTGTATTGTGTTGTAACTGCATCCTGTGTGAACGAGTTCCATAGTGAGGTAGGGGGTACATAGAACGAGTGCAGGAGGCTGGCAGTGTTCGTAGTTTGTATTGTGTTGTAACTGCATCCTGTGTGAACGAGTTCCATAGTGAGGTACATAGAACTAGTGCAGGAGGCTGGCAGTGTTCGTAGTTTGTATTGTGTTGTAACTGCATCCTGTGTGAACGAGTTCCATAGTGAGGTAGGGCGTACATAGAACGAGTGCAGGAGGCTGGCAGTGTTCGTAGTTTGTATTGTGTTGTAACTGCATCCTGTGTGAACGAGTTCCATAGTGAGGTAGGGCGTACATAGAACGAGTGCAGGAGGCTGGCAGTGTTCGTAGTTTGTATTGTGTTGTAACTGCATCCTGTGTGAACGAGTTCCATAGTGAGGTAGGGGGTACATAGAACGAGTGCAGGAGGCTGGCAGTGTTCGTAGTTTGTATTGTGTTGTAACTGCATCCTGTGTGAACGAGTTCCATAGTGAGGTAGGGGGTACATAGAACTAGTGCAGGAGGCTGGCAGTGTTCGTAGTTTGTATTGTGTTGTAACTGCATCCTGTGTGAACGAGTTCCATAGTGAGGTACATAGAACTAGTGCAGGAGGCTGGCAGTGTTCGTAGTTTGTATTGTGTTGTAACTGCATCCTGTGTGAACGAGTTCCATAGTGAGGTAGGGCGTACATAGAACGAGTGCGAGGCTGGCAGTTCGTAGTTTGTATTGCGTTGGCATCCCAGTAGTTCCATAGTGAGGTAGGGGTACAGAACGACAGGAGGCTGGCAGTGTTACTGTGTTGTAACTGCATCGTGTGTGAACGTGTTCCACAGTGAGGAAGGGCGTACATAGAACGAGTGCAGGAGGCTGGCAGTGTTCGTAGTTTGTATTGTGTTTTAACTGCATCCTGTGTAAACGAGTTCCACAGTGAGGTAGGGCGTACATAGAACGAGCGCAGGAGGCTGGCGCAGTGTTCGTAGTTTGCATTGTGTTGTAACTGCATCCTGTGTGAACGAGTTCCACAATGGGGTAGGGCGTACATAGAACGAGCGCAGGAGGCTGGCAGTGTTCGTAGTTTGTATTGTGTTGTAACTGCATCCTGTGTGAACGAGTTCCATAGAGAGGTAGGGGGTACATAGAACGAGTGCAGGAGACTGGCATTGTTCGTAGTTTGTATTGCGTTGTAACTGCATCCTGCGTGAACAAGTTCCACAGTGAGGTAGGGCGTACATAGAACGAGCGCAGGAGGCTGGCTGTGTTCGTAGTTTGTATTGTGTTGTAACTGCATCCTGTGTGAACGAGTTCCACAGTGAGGTAGGGCGTACATAGAACGAGCGCAGGAGGCTAGCAGTGTTCGTAGTTTGTATTGTGTTGTAACTGCATCATGTGTGAACGAGTTCCATAGTGAGGTACGGCGAACATAGAACGAGTGCAGGAGGCAGGCAGTGTTCGTAGTTTGTATTGTGTTGTAACTGCATCCTGTGTTAATGAGTTCCACAGTGAGGTAGGTCGTACATAGAACGAGCGCAGGAGGCTGGCAGTGTTCGCAGTTTATATTGTGTTGTAACTGCATGCTGCGTGAACGAGTTCCACAGTGAGGTAGGGCGTACATAGAACGAGCGCAGGAGGCCGGCAGTGTTCGTAGTTTGTATTGTGTTGTAACTGCATCCTGTGTGAACGAGTTCCACAGTGGGGTAGGGCGTACATAGAACGAGCGCAGGAGGCTGGCAGTGTTCGTAGTTTGTATTGTGTTGTAACTGCATCCTGTGTGAACGAGTTCCACAGTGAGGTAGGGCGTATATAGAACGAGCGCAGGAGGCTGGCAGTGTTCGTAGTTTGTATTGTGTTGTAACTGCATCCTGTGTGAACGAGTTCCACAGTGAGGTAGGGCGTATATAGAACGAGCGCAGGAGACTGGCATTGTTCGTAGTTTGTATTGCGTTGTAACTGCATCCTGCGTGAACAAGTTCCACAGTGAGGTAGGGCGTACATAGAACGAGCGCAGGAGGCTGGCTGTGTTCGTAGTTTGTATTGTGTTGTAACTGCATCCTGTGTGAACGAGTTCCACAGTGAGGTAGGGCGTACATAGAACGAGCGCAGGAGGCTAGCAGTGTTCGTAGTTTGTATTGTGTTGTAACTGCATCATGTGTGAACGAGTTCCATAGTGAGGTACGGCGAACATAGAACGAGTGCAGGAGGCAGGCAGTGTTCGTAGTTTGTATTGTGTTGTAACTGCATCCTGTGTTAATGAGTTCCACAGTGAGGTAGGTCGTACATAGAACGAGCGCAGGAGGCTGGCAGTGTTCGCAGTTTATATTGTGTTGTAACTGCATGCTGCGTGAACGAGTTCCACAGTGAGGTAGGGCGTACATAGAACGAGCGCAGGAGGCCGGCAGTGTTCGTAGTTTGTATTGTGTTGTAACTGCATCCTGTGTGAACGAGTTCCACAGTGGGGTAGGGCGTACATAGAACGAGCGCAGGAGGCTGGCAGTGTTCGTAGTTTGTATTGTGTTGTAACTGCATCCTGTGTGAACGAGTTCCACAGTGAGGTAGGGCGTACATAGAACGAGCGCAGGAGGCTGGCAGTGTTCGTAGTTTGTATTGTGTTGTACTGCATCCTGTGTGAACGAGTTCCACAGTGAGGTAGGGCGTACATAGAACGAGCGCAGGAGGCTGGCAGTGTTCGTAGTTTGTATTGTGTTGTACTGCATCCTGTGTGAACGAGTTCCACAGTGAGGTAGGGTGTACATAGAACGAGCGCAGGAGGCTGGGAGTGTTCGTAGTTTGTATTGTGTTGTACTGCATCCTGTGTGAACGAGTTCCACAGTGAGGTAGGGCGTACATAGAACGAGCGCAGGAGACTGGCAGTGTTCGTAGTTTGTATTGTGTTGTAACTGCATCCTGTGTGAACGAGTTCCATAGTGAGGTAAGGGGTACATAGAACGAGTGCAGGAGGCTGGCAGTGTTCGTAGTTTGTATTGTGTTGTAACTGCATCCTGTGTGAACGAGTTCCACAGTGAGGTAGGGCGTACATAGAACGAGTGCAGGAGGCTGGCAGAGTTCGTAGTTTGTATTGTGTTGTAACTGCATCCTGCGTAAACGAGTTCCATAGTGAGGTAGGGGGTACATAGAACGAGTGCAGGAGGCTGGCAGTGTTCGTAGTTTGTACTGTGTTGTAACTGCATCGTGTGTGAACGTGTTCCACAGTGAGGAAGGGCGTACATAGAACGAGTGCAGGAGGCTGGCAGTGTTCGTAGTTTGTATTGTGTTTTAACTGCATCCTGTGTAAACGAGTTCCACAGTGAGGTAGGGCGTACATAGAACGAGCGCAGGAGGCTGGCGCAGTGTTCGTAGTTTGCATTGTGTTGTAACTGCATCCTGTGTGAACGAGTTCCACAATGGGGTAGGGCGTACATAGAACGAGCGCAGGAGGCTGGCAGTGTTCGTAGTTTGTATTGTGTTGTAACTGCATCCTGTGTGAACGAGTTCCATAGAGAGGTAGGGGGTACATAGAACGAGTGCAGGAGACTGGCATTGTTCGTAGTTTGTATTGCGTTGTAACTGCATCCTGCGTGAACAAGTTCCACAGTGAGGTAGGGCGTACATAGAACGAGCGCAGGAGGCTGGCTGTGTTCGTAGTTTGTATTGTGTTGTAACTGCATCCTGTGTGAACGAGTTCCACAGTGAGGTAGGGCGTACATAGAACGAGCGCAGGAGGCTAGCAGTGTTCGTAGTTTGTATTGTGTTGTAACTGCATCATGTGTGAACGAGTTCCATAGTGAGGTACGGCGAACATAGAACGAGTGCAGGAGGCAGGCAGTGTTCGTAGTTTGTATTGTGTTGTAACTGCATCCTGTGTTAATGAGTTCCACAGTGAGGTAGGTCGTACATAGAACGAGCGCAGGAGGCTGGCAGTGTTCGCAGTTTATATTGTGTTGTAACTGCATGCTGCGTGAACGAGTTCCACAGTGAGGTAGGGCGTACATAGAACGAGCGCAGGAGGCCGGCAGTGTTCGTAGTTTGTATTGTGTTGTAACTGCATCCTGTGTGAACGAGTTCCACAGTGGGGTAGGGCGTACATAGAACGAGCGCAGGAGGCTGGCAGTGTTCGTAGTTTGTATTGTGTTGTAACTGCATCCTGTGTGAACGAGTTCCACAGTGAGGTAGGGCGTACACAGAACGAGCGCAGGAGGCTGGCAGTGTTCGTAGTTTGTATTGTGTTGTACTGCATCCTGTGTGAACGAGTTCCACAGTGAGGTAGGGCGTACATAGAACGAGCGCAGGAGGCTGGGAGTGTTCGTAGTTTGTATTGTGTTGTACTGCATCCTGTGTGAACGAGTTCCACAGTGAGGTAGGGTGTACATAGAACGAGCGCAGGAGGCTGGGAGTGTTCGTAGTTTGTATTGAGTTGTACTGCATCCTGTGTGAACGAGTTCCACAGTGAGGTAGGGCGTACATAGAACGAGCGCAGGAGACTGGCAGTGTTCGTAGTTTGTATTGTGTTGTAACTGCATCCTGTGTGAACGAGTTCCATAGTGAGGTAGGGGGTACATAGAACGAGTGCAGGAGGCTGGCAGTGTTCGTAGTTTGTATTGTGTTGTAACTGCATCCTGTGTGAACGAGTTCCATAGTGAGGTAGGGGGTACATAGAACTAGTGCAGGAGGCTGGCAGTGTTCGTAGTTTGTATTGTGTTGTAATCCGCATCCTGCGTAAACGAGTCTATAGTGAGTAGGGGGGCATTACAGAACGAGTGCAGGAGGCCACAGTGTTCGCAGTTTGTACCGTGCTGGGTAAATCCGCATCGTGTGTGAACGTTCCACAGTGAGGAAGGGCGTACATAGAACGAGAGCAGGAGGCTGGCAGTGTTCGTAGTTTGTATTGTGTTTTACTGCATCCTGTGTAAACGAGTTCCAGTGAGGTAGGGCGTACAACAGCGCAGGAGGCTGGCGCAGTGTTCGTAGTTTGCATTGTGTTGTAACTGCATCCTGTGTGAACGAGTTCCACAATGGGGTAGGGCGTACATAGAACGAGCGCAGGAGGCTGGCAGTGTTCGTAGTTTGTATTGTGTTGTAACTGCATCCTGTGTGAACGAGTTCCATAGTGAGGTAGGGGGTACATAGAACGAGTGCAGGAGGCTGGCAGTGTTCGTAGTTTGTATTGTGTTGTAACTGCATCCTGTGTGAACGAGTTCCACAGTGAGGTAGGGCGTACATAGAACGAGTGCAGGAGGCTGGCAGAGTTCGTAGTTTGTATTGTGTTGTAACTGCATCCTGCGTAAACGAGTTCCATAGTGAGGTAGGGGGTACATAGAACGAGTGCAGGAGGCTGGCAGTGTTCGTAGTTTGTACTGTGTTGTAACTGCATCGTGTGTGAACGTGTTCCACAGTGAGGAAGGGCGTACATAGAACGAGTGCAGGAGGCTGGCATTGTTCGTAGTTTGTATTGTGTTTTAACTGCATCCTGTGTGAACGAGTTCCACAGTGAGGTAGGGCGTACATAGAACGAGCGCAGGAGGCTGGCGCAGTGTTGGTAGTTTGCATTGTGTTGTAACTGCATCCTGTGTGAACGAGTTCCACAGTGGGGAAGGGCGTACATAGAACGAGCGCAGGAGGCTGGCAGTGTTCGTAGTTTGTATTGTGTTGTAACTGCATCCTGTGTGAACGAGTTCCACAGTGAGGTAGGGCGTACATAGAACGAGCGCAGGAGGCTGGCAGTGTTCGTAGTTTGTATTGTGTTGTAACTGCATCCTGTGTGAACGAGTTCCACGGTGAGGTAGGGCGTACATAGAACGAGCGCAGGAGGCTGGCATTGTTCGTAGTTTGTATTGTGTTGTAACTGCATCCTGTGTGAACGAGTTCCACAGTGAGGTAGGGCGTACATAGAACGAGTGCAGGAGGCTGGCAGTGTTCGTAATTTGTATTGCGTTGTAACTGTATCCTGTGTGAACGAGTTCCACAGTGAGGTAGGGCGTACATAGAACGAGTGCAGGAGGCTGGCAGTGTTCGTAATTTGTATTGTGTTGTAACTGCATCCTGTGTGAACGAGTTCCACAGTGAGGTAGGGCGTACATAGAACGAGCGCAGGAGGCTGGCAGTGTTCGTAGTTTGTATTGTGTTGTAACTGCATCCTGTGTGACCGAGTTCCACGGTGAGGTAGGGCGTACATAGAACGAGCGCAGGAGACTGGCAGTGTTCGTAGTTTGTATTGTGTTGTAACTGCATCCTGTGTGAACGAGTTCCATAGTGAGGTAGGGGGTACATAGAACGAGTGCAGGAGGCTGGCAGTGTTCGTAGTTTGTATTGTGTTGTAACTGCATCCTGTGTGAACGAGTTCCATAGTGAGGTAGGGGGTACATAGAACGAGTGCAGGAGGCTGGCAGTGTTCGTAGTTTGTATTGTGTTGTAACTGCATCCTGTGTGAACGAGTTCCACAGTGAGGTAGGGCGTACATAGAACGAGTGCAGGAGGCTGGCAGTGTTCGTAGTTTGTATTGTGTTGTAACTGCATCCTGTGTGAACGAGTTCCACAGTGAGGTAGGGCGTACATAGAACGAGCGCAGGAGACTGGCAGTGTTCGTAGTTTGTATTGTGTTGTAACTGCATCCTGCGTGAACGAGTTCCACAGTGAGGTAGGGCGTACATAGAACGAGCGCAGGAGGCTGGCAGTGTTCGTAGTTTGTATTGTGTTGTAACTGCATCCTGTGTGAACGAGTTCCACAGTGATGTAGGGCGTACATAGAACGAGCGCAGGAGGCTGGCAGTGTTCGTAGTTTGTATTGTGTTGTAACTGCATCCTGTGTGAACGAGTTCCACAGTGAGGTAGGGCGTACATAGAACGAGTGCAGGAGGCTGGCATTGTTCGTAATTTGTATTGTGGTGTAACTGTATCCTGTGTGAACGAGTTCCACAGTGAGGTAGGGCGTACATAGAACGAGTGCAGGAGGCTGGCAGAGTTCGTAGTTTGTATTTTGTTGTAACTGCATCCTGCGTGAACGAGTTCCACAGTGAGGTAGGGCGTACATAGAACGAGTGCAGGAGGCTGGCAGTGTTCGTAGTTTGTATTGTGTTGTAACTGCATCCTGTGTGAACGAGTTCCACAGTGAGGTAGGGCGTACATAGAACTAGTGCAGGAGACTGGCAGTGTTCGTAGTTTGTATTCTTGTTTTCGTCTGTTGCGGTCATCTGCTTTGGCATTGATGTTAGCGAAGCTGATGCGCACTAGTCCGTGGTGAATGTTATAGAACATAGTGGCATCTCTTAACCGACGTCTTGTGTATAAAGTGTTCCACTTCAGGTTAGCTCACATAGCCGTTACGCTTGAGGTGCTGCGGTAATCGCCAGTGACAAAGCCAGCTGTGGAATGGGGGCACTTGCTCTATTGTCTGAATACCAGTCTTGGTGTGGGGTGGCCAGGCACAAGTAGTGTACTCAAGCGTTGGTCGGACGAGTACCCCGTACGTTGTTGACCTCACTCGAGGTGGCGCCGCATGTAGTGTTCTTTTAACTAATCCAAGTGTCTTTTTGGCTTTGTTCTGTACTCTGTTGATGTGTGGCTGCCATGATAACTTTGTGTCAATGGTAACACCCAGGTAGTCCTGATTGTCAGTCCGTGGGATATGTTGGTCATCCATGTAGTAATCATAGATCGATGGCTTCTTCTTGATGGTAACTGAGAGGATAGCACACTTTGACACATTAAAGTCCATTTTCCATGTCTTTACCCAGTAAACAAGTTTGTTCAGGTTGGATTCAAATGTCAAGTGGTCAGCTGGTGTGTGTATTTGACGATAAACAACACTGTCTCAAGCAAACATGCGTTTTTGGGAGTCCACTCCTTCGGCGATGTCGTTAATAATAATTGTTATTGTCGCACATCGCAGTTGTACAGTTTTTTTTAATACAGATATTTCCGTAATGATACGATCAACATCATCGACATCAAAAAAATATTGCATGTCTTAAGACCATTCCTGATGTCTAACATTTCCGATAATACGTTCACGTTCGATATTGTTACGTTGAACAAACCAGCCTGCCACACACGGCCAATATCATACGTAGACACTTCATACATTGCATCACATTCACTTAAGATTTAAAGGTAGTTTGAGCTGCAATTTAACCATGGATTTGCAATGGACAACTTAGCAACACTGCTTATAATCGGTGAATTGTGGTTCATACACAGTTCTGTTGTTGGGTTTACAGCTACGACCTCTGAAAATCCAATATCTACTCTTAGTACCGTTAAAATTTACACAGTATTCGTCTGCATAGTTTTCGCATATATTGATTAAAACCTTGAGTCCAGATCTTGTGGGTGTTAACAAAGTGAGATCATCTGCGTTTCCGACACAACCCGTATAGTGGTTGCCCATGTGGCATCCCACTCCACTCTTTTCTAACTGTTCAAACAATCCATCCCTGTATATGGAGAAAAGAATAGGAGAAAGGATTGCTCCCTGTTTGACTCCTTTACATGCGGTAAACTGGGATGACATACTAGAGCCCCATCTATACTTGAAGTTTTTGTTTAGTATACATATACAACAGCAGTCTTAATTCCAGAGGTGATACCTTACGTTTTAGAAGTACTCTAAAAAGCTTACAATAATTGACCCTGTCAAATGCTTTGCTGGCATCTAACATGAGTGCATACACATTACTGCCATTTGCATTATAATAACTGATTGTCTCCATCATAACATATATGCAGTGAGTAGTGGACATATGTGGTTTGAATCCAAATTGCAAATGCGATGTTGCAAGCGCACTTTGTTCCTTAGATAGTACAACAACATCAAACAGTTTGGCAACAATGCTGCCAAGAGCAACATCTCTAAAATTGTCGGATGTACATACTAATTGTCTCTTGTCTTTTGGTATAGGAACCATAGTTCCCACTAACATTGAGTCGGTGCTAAAACCAAGTATCAACATACTGTTAAAAATTAATGCTAACAGCACAAAGAGTATTTCCGGACCATGTATAATATGATCAGAATTGAGACCCTCTTAACCATCCGACTTACCCAGCTTCAGTGATATATCATACGCAATATTTTCTTTAATCTGCTTATTTATATCCGTATTTATAGCACTCATGTCATCAACATCACTGTTGTAGAGGTGATGATATTAATCGGAAAAAATGTGTGCCATTCCTTCATCACCAACCACACCATCAATACTTGAATGCAAGAATTTATGTCTGCCTTTTATCCGGCGTACCTCAAACCACAAGTCCCGGTTTTTTCACAAATGGCTTCGGCCATCTTAGTAATACGAATTTTGTCATCCTCTCTCATAATATGTCTAACAGCCCTATGGTACCGAGCTCTTGTAATACGCCTAATTACTGTAATGTCACCCTGATGAGGCTTTCCTACTGCTCGCCACTGTCGATGCCAGAAAATAGCCTCCTGTTTCAGATGCTCAATTTGTTTTGACCACCCAGGAAGTTTCCTTCCGCCACCAGTTGAATTAAGATTGTTTTTAGGACAGGTGGTAGGTATACATTCCGATGATTCTATGCACATATTTAATATGTCATTGTATACTCTAGATAATTCGTTCTCATGTTTTTTACACATTACATTCTTACACAGCAAAGCCTCTTTGTTGTATTGTAACATGGAGAGTTTATACTCAAGATCACTACTGTATTGGTTAATAAGTTTCGTACTGGTTTTATGCCATGCTAGTTTGTGACATTAGTTCCTTTCGAACATGTGGTCTACATTTATATCTAACCTGACTTTATGCGGTACATGGTCGGAAAACAACACGTTGTCTGTAATAGAACATTCGAGCACCTTCTGTCCTAAATTGGCCGTGGTTAAAAAATTATCAATTCTGGAGGTAAAACCGTTTGGACTTACATAAGTATGTGGCACTTGCGCATCTGGGGCATCTATGCATACCGTAAGATTAAAATCCAATATAAAATTCCTTAATGCATGTGCACGAGGCGTATTCCTAGTCAAATCTGTATTCATGTCACCCCGTATATAACGTGAGCGGGGTTGTAAGTGTGTATTCATGTCACCCCCGTATATAACGTGAGCGGGGTTGTAAGTGTGTATTCATGTCACCCCGTATATAACGTGAGCGGGGTTGTAAGTGTGTATTCATGTCACCCCGTATATAACGTGAGCGGGGTTGTAAGTGTGTATTCATGTCACCCCCGTATATAACGTGAGCGGGGTTGTAAGTGTGTATTCATGTCACCCCCGTATATAACGTGAGCGGGGTTGTAAGTGTGTATTAACTGCTGTATTTCACCTAGCACATCCATATATTCAGCAAACTTATCGTCTTCCGACCAACCATCGCACGGCATGTATACATTGAGGCACATGATTTCACAGTTGTTAATTTGTATCATAATCCCACACAACCTCACGTGATTGCATTTAAGCTCTTTCATGTGCGCGAGTGGCTGTGCATGTACGCGTGCATGGGTGCGAGCGAGCGAGCGTTCGTGTGAGCGCATATGTTCGTTCTTGTGCATATACGTGGATGTGTGTTAGTATGTGTAACTGTGTGTGCGGCGTGTGTGTGTGTGTTACGTGTGTGTGTGTGTGTGTGTGTGTGTGTGTGTGTGTGTGAGTGTGTTGCGCGAGTATGTGTGTGTGTGTGCGTGCGTGTGTGTGTGTTGTGCGAGTGTGTATGTATATGTGTGCGTACGCAAGTGTGTGTGGGCGTGTGTGTGTTTTGAAGGTTGTTTTGCAACTTGCTATCTCTTTCCTGGCAGTAATATACCTAGTTTGCAGAAGAATAAATCAGAAACTTTCATTTTACATATCCAAGATGTATTTAATTTATCTGGAAGAGGCTTTCGTCACGTATCACGTCGACTTCACCAGTACCGATGACGCTGAATGACGTCTTCGTACACGTGAGGCAGTTTGTAATTGCCCTCGTCTCTGATGGGTGTTCTAGTTTTCCTGATCCAGATGGCTTCCTTGATATGATTCTTCTGTTGGGTTCCTTTTCTACAATTTTCACTTCCTCCCAGTCTATGATGTGGTTTTCAGTTGTCGCTTGGTCTGTAATGGCGGATTTATTGATGGTAGACATCAAATCTTTATGTTTTGCTCCTTGCGCATTTCTCTTTTTTTGTGTGTCTACGTCCTTTCTGTGTTTCTCCAGTCGTGTTTTGAGTAGTCTTTCTGTCTCCCCAATGTACTTAGCACCACCATTCTTGCACGGTATTTGGTACACCAGTTCACCCTATTCTTCTAGCTCTACTTTGTCCTTGGGATGTACCAACAGGCGCCTGAGGGTGGTGTGGCGACGCATGGCTGCTTCTGCTGGTAAATTTCTCCTCCAAATCTGAAGTATGTCGTCTCCAAGAAAAATGTCAACAACTCCATGACGTCGTCTACGTTTAGGGTGGTTCTCTTCTTTAGTATCTTGTCATTCTGTAGTCTTTTTCTTATGATTTCGCAAGCTTCTCTGCTTCGTGAACAGCGACACAACATCATATGACACAAATGATTCTCCTTCTTCCATTCTCAGCTTTGTCATGATACGTTGACGAAAGCCTCTACCAGGTAAATTAGATAGATCTTGGATATGAAAAACGAAAGTTTCTGATTTGAAAACGAACTACCCTGAAGAATGTTCAGTAATAAAATAAAGATAACGTCACCATTTTGTTTATATGTTTTTTTTCGTATAGCGTTTAAATAGTGTGATTTATTTGTTGTTTAGATGTGGCTCAGAGTAGCATAAAACAAACTCTTTACAAGCATCAACGGAATATGTTTTATGTCTTGCCTCTTACATCTAGACTATCCTAGTGGTACTTTATACCACATTACGACGTAGTAGGCTCAGCCAAGACAATATCGGTGTGCACCAACCATCGTTTATGTTTTTACGAAATAATATAAACCAAATAATTTTTATACAATGATGCATTGTTTGTAAATATTTTAAACTTTTGTAGTACATGTAATTATTTATTCGCCACGAAAATGAAAATATGATACCTGTAATTATACATAACGATGTTTAGGTGCTGTCGGTTGCCAGTGTAAATTGTGTCTCATTTTTTATCTAAATATTTATAGCTTGTTTAGTCGTCATAAAAACATTTTAATAGGTGTCCGTTTTTATGTAATTTTGAGACGTCGCCCGCGTGACCAAAAATGACTGCAAAAAGACGACCATACTTGAATGCGTGTGTGTGTGTGTGCGTGCGTGCGTGCGTGCCTGGGTGCGTGCTTGCCTCTGTGCATGCGTGCCTGGGTGCCTGCGTGCGTGTCTGCGTGCGTGCGTCCCTGTCTGCGTGCGTGCGTGCCCAAAGACGGATCCAGAAAGCGAATCTAGGGGGGGGGGGCAAAAACCTCCACTGGCGGCCGAACCAAATAATGATACCATTTACGCTATCTTGGCTCGACTGGTGACATCCGAAGACGGGGGTGAGTGGAGGGGTGTGCGCGTGGGGGGGTGGAAGGGTATGTGTGTGTGGGGGGGGTCCTGTTGTGGGGTCCTGTTGAAGAAAGTTTGCCGCCGCGTAACTTCACCATATAGTAATCTGAACGGGGGCACAATTTAAACGCTCTAGGGCCCATTCAAAAATGTCTTCGGGCACGCAACATTACAACGGTCTAGAGGGCACGTGCCACAGGCCCTCTTCGGTCCGTAAGTATTTAAACAATAATACAAATAAATGCTCTAATGATTTGTTTTTCCTCAGAGTAGGTCTAATTTACGATTGATATACTTTATTTACTTGTTAGTGTAGTGGTGGACATTTGTGGACGAATAGTTTTTATATATTAATTGCATCGGGACTGAATGCTTCCCACATTCCTTATGTACAACAATTATTTCGGCCCTAAATATTTAAATAACATTGTTTAATTACCTGTGATTGAATAGCTTATTAGTAGCGACACCTGGCGAACAAGTGCACAGTTATATCGTATTGTGTAAGAGCTACAGAAAATGTTATTTCGTTTTTGTAAGCAACCCGGAATCCTACGACATTACAGACAAAGACGATTAAATTTATCGAAAACATTTACACCAGGATTGGTTGAAATAATTTGATACGTCATCGTACAAGCTAAGGTTAACACGAGTTCATGACATAGATTAGACAATCCATAAGAACATGACAACGCAGTAACACGCTTTTATTTATTCGGTCAAATAGCAGGGGTCAAATAGCAGGGGCTACTTGTCCGTATCCGGCCACGTAACCCCGTTGTGCTATCAGACGGTATTTGGTCAAATAGCGTATGGTCGATCATGGACTATTTATCCGTATTTAACCGGTAAAATAGCGTATTATAAGCGATCATGGGTTATTTGCCCATATTTATAGATGATCATGGACTATTTGTTCACGTCCCGTCCTATACCCCCAGAGTATTCGACCGTATCCGATTAAACAGACACGGCCTAAATTGTGTCAACTTTCTTCACGAGCAAGTATGGGTAGCTTCGGTAATTGTATAGTTCTGTACATAATAAGTCCCTCATAGTAGCATGTAGTTATTTTGTGGCTCTTCTCTGGACGTTTGGCTTTGCTATTTTATGTGTACTCTTGTATGGGTACCGTACTGCTACGGTACAATCTAAGTGAGACCATACCATTGTCTTACTACAGGGTGTTACCCTGTCTATGCTTGGGGTATAGTGTATTTATGTGTCACTTGAATTCAAACGTGCTGATCCTGATATTGTGCTCATTTAATTATATTTTGAGGTGACCGACGGAATAGAAAGATATTCGTTATTAAAAAAATAAACAAGTAGAATAAGAATTTGTACAAATTAAAGACGGGCTTGTAATGATAGATCACACGCATCTCGTACCACCATTACCCTTACGGGCCTCGCGCACTTACGGGTCACACATGTTTGGTTGGCGGATGCGGCGAGCACGGCCAAGTTCTGAGTGTACGGTTATACACAATAAAAGTATTACATCTTATACCATTATATATATCGTTTCATGGTGTCAGAAAATAGGGAACACACGTCCAGAGACACGCAGCAACGTGTCGTGTCGCCGTAGAAGAACATCATGGACCAAAATAGCGCGTTGTATCCGACGCTGGACTGGGACTCGCCGGCGCTGTCAGAAACAAGGACAAAATTCGAAAAACACACACGGCTAATGTTCGCTGGGCCGTTACACGACAAAACAGAGGTGCAACAAGTGAGTTATCTGTTGTTGTGGGTGGGAGAGAAGGGCCGCGACATCCACTCCGCATTCAAATTCGATAACGTCACATCAGAAACTGACCCGAATGACGGACAAAGACAAAATTTGGACACGGTGTGTGCCAAATTTTGCGCGTACGTAACACCGAAGACCGAAGAGTAACGTCATATTCAGCCGATATAAATTCTACAACCGCGTGCAAGGGGTTGGCGAACCTGTTGAGAGTTTCATCATGGATGTAAAAAATACTCGCACGTGATTGCGGTTTCCCAGCCAACGTCATTGACGAAATGATCCGGGACAGGCTTGTATATGGCACGAACGCGCGGAAGGTACGTGAAAAGTTTATAAACGTCGGCGGAGAACTGAGTTTAATAAACGCCATCGACATCGCGCGCGCGCATGAAAGCGCGGAACAACAACCAAACAACATGATCAGTGAACCAACATATGTCCAGATGGTCAAATCAAAACAAACACGCCGTGTTAAAGCTAACAGAAACGCCATGAGCTTCACTCGACCTACATAAAGCAGTCAGACGAAGAAGACGTGCGGACACTGCGGATACAGTCAGCACACGAATATGGACGACTGCCCTGCTCGAGGCCGCACCTGCAACAAATGCAAACGGCGAAACCACTTCGCCGCCGTGTGCCGCCAGAAGAACGTCAACAGCGTTGATCAGCCTGACATTCATTGAAGACAGCGACAGCGACGTAAATTATGAGTTCTGTGTTGATAATGTTGACTCTCACAAAACAATAAAGATCAGGCATATGTCACAGTCACGTGCAACAACACAAAACTAAAGCTCGAAATAGACACGGGGGCACAGGTAAAGATTCTACCTAAGTCCGTGTATGACAAGCTCCGAGCCAAACAAAAGTACAACAAGCTACAAAGCAGCAAAGTAACACTTCAAGGTTACGGTGGCCATGCCCTCAAGAACTTGGGTACATGTGAGCTTCGTTGTTTGCACAAAAGCTAAGCACTCCAGTTCCAGGTGGTCGACGCGCGAGCTCCTCCCATCTTGGGGCTGGCAACTTGCATCGAGATGCGAATCATACAGCTTGTACTGTCTGTCGATGACGGTAAGTCTGGCAGTGACATTGATGCCGACCTTCGACGCAACTGTGATGAACTATCCGGTAACGATGATGATGATAACGTCGAGTATAAACCCGATCGCAATAAAGATGTTGTGCGACTGCTCGCCGAATATAGTGACTTATTCGAGGGCATCGGTGAATTTCCTGGGGAACACTCGTTCACGTTACACCCTGATGCAAATCCTGTCGTACATCCGCCACGCAGCATACCAGTGGCACTTCGCGACAAGGTCAAAGAATAAATATCACGTATGGAAGCCAGCAACATCATCGTGAAAGTAACAGAGCCCACAGACTGGGTAAATTCCATGGTTGTCGTGCAAAAGCATAATGGTGACATACGTGTGTGCCTGGACCCTCGCGACCTGAACAATGCGATAAAACGACCGTACTACCCAGTACCGACGCTAGAGGGCACCACCAGCACGCTGACGGGCGCAAAATACTTCTCGCTGCTCGACGCACGAAGTGGTTACTGGCAGATAAAACTGACAGACTCAACATCTCGATTGACAACATTCAACACATCATATGGACGATACCGATACCTACGCATGCCATTCGGAATCAACGCAGCTCAAGACATCTTTCAGCGCCGTGTCGATGAGACATACGAAGGTTTGCCACATGTTACTGACATCAGCGACGACGTACTTGTCGCTGGCACGTCAAAAGAAGAACACCTTCTTACACTACGTGCAGCGCTTCAACGAGCTCGCCAAAGTGGTCAACGTTTCAAAATGGACAAATGTTGTTTTTATTTGCCAGAGGTTGCATACTACGGTCACGTCATATCTGCCGAGGGCATCAAACCAGACCCAAAAAAAATAGAAGCTATCGTCAAAATGGCAAGCCCTGCTAACAAAGCCGAGCTACAGACCATACTTGGTATGGCCAACTATCTTGCTAAGTTTGCGCCAAAACTGAGTGAAATCACTGCCTCGATGCGCGATCTATTGAAGAAAGAATCCGAATTCGTATGGGATGCGCAACAAGAACCTGCATTCGCAAAGATGAAGGAGATCATCACAAAAGCAGCCGTGTTAGCTTTCTACGATCCAAAGAAGGAGCTGACACTACAGGTCGACGCCTCATCAAAAATGACCAGTGCCACACTCATGCAAGAAGGACGCCCAATCGAGTACATGTCACGAGCTTTGGACCAGTCCAAACAAAATTGGGCTACGATCGAACGAGAGATGCTAGCCATTGTACACGGGTGCAACAGATTCCGCCAATACATGTACGGACGCAAAACAACTGTGGAATCTGACCACAAACCACTTGAATCCATCATGCGCAAGCCACTATTGGCAGCCCCGAAACGCCTGCAAAGCATGGTTGTCGAATTACAGCGATACATGTATGATATTCACATCGTCCACAAACCTGGTAGGGAAATACAAGTAACCAACTGTTTGAGCCGTAACCTCACTTCAAACGCTATGCCGATCTACGATGAATTCTCAGAAGAACCAGACATAGCCGTCCACCATCTGATGGCAACTCTCTCGATCAGCGTTTAGTGGCTGCTTACAGACTATTGAACCTAAACTCCCATTGGTGTGAAAAATATCACAATATTATATTTGTACTGGTTTTACAATTTGTACTTGAACTGGCACGTATCTGTCAACCAAGCAGCAGTGTAGCAGTATGGTTTAATTGGTTGTCAGAAAACTAATATAAAAAGTAACAAGAATTAAAGTAACTCAAAAGTGACATTATTGATACAATTTTTTTTAATTATAAAGTACTTTTGTATTAAAAATGGTAGCAGTACATCACCAATAGATGATTACAAATTGAATAAGGCAAGATATATTAACATTTGAAATACTGATTGTTTTATTAAATTTTTAAACTTAACGTAATTATAAAATGAAGTTCTAAATGTCAAATTGCTGTAGCCTAAACATTACTGAGAGGCTCCTATTTTGGTTTCATGTTCATCTTCTCAAGGGATATCACCAAATTGATTTTTCAAAAACTAAAGAGATGAGTGCAACCAATTTCAGAATTATTGATTACCTTCACATAAAATGACCCACTATATGACCATAGTATTAATGATAACACTCCATAATTAATCCAGACATGATATTTATTCAGTATATGTCTCTATTGCAGACCACTACACAACCATTGTCCATTCGCATTCCGCTGTCCCCAGTGCCTACTACATCAAGCAAGTCTACTGCACATCGCATCAAGTCGGTATGTCGGTATTCACATGGAAACTCTTATTGATTTAAACATTTTATTGAAAAAAACTAATTCTACATTATCTTTTTTTGTAATGTGCTAATTTAGCAAATTATTTACCGTAATAGTGCACAAACACAATGTCATATTTTACAGATTTCACGAAAGAGGGTTGCTCATACTTCCACCATTACATCACAACGTGTTGTCTGCAAGCCCTTCCCCACCTGTCAAAGTACTGCCACACTGGACAATTTGAAGTATTTTACAGTTACCTGCTCAAGTACATCTCCAAAAGACAGCACTTCTTCCATGAAGGTAGGACAGAAGTCATACATTGCAATAGGCATTTAGCTGTAAAAAAATTGACCTCAGTCATTCTAATAATAGCACCACTAACATATTGTGGCATGGTAACATAGTGGTTAGATCATCAGACTCTTAAAGGGATTCTTTGAGAATTTTAATATCTTTGTAATGTACGCAATTATTAGGTAATCCTGTTAATATGATTATTTAATGTAATTATATGCATTTATTTTATTAGAATTATGTTTTATTAATCATTAAAGACCCTGACAATATATCAAAAAAATAACGCAGAATTTCTACTTTGGGGCCACCTTCACGATCCGTATAAGGCATGCTCATGAATATTCGGGACTGTCCGTCAGACTTCGATTAGCTACGCCGAGTTAATAGATGCAAGAAATACGTCATCAACATGTGTGTATGGATTAGCCACCGCTATACGAATGGCAGCGAATGAGTTGTGACCGATAAAATTATCAAAATGAAACGTGGACCATCTGCTGTTTATGTCACAGATTCAGCAAAGAAAAGACGAAAAATATATAAATAAACGGAGAATGAACATAGCGACAGTTCATAAACACCACATCTCCATGCACCAAGCTGCCGATGGCGACGTCGATGTCATATTGAATAATTGGCATTGTTTTTGTTGGAATATAAAAACTATGGTACTATCATGTTCCATTTTCACTGGGTACATCTGGCTATACATTTTGAAGTGAAGTTTTAATGAAATGTTTAGATAACAGAAACATACTGAAGCCGAGAAACATTCAATAATGAAACCATTTTATTTGCACCATAAATCCAGCTGCTATTTCCATAATCAGTATAAATACATTATACATCACTAAAATAATTTACGGTATTAAAATAGGATAGGTGGTTATGTAGTTTCCTATCTACATAAGGTTTACTTTTAGTTTGAAAAATGTTGATCTACAAAGAGCATAACATTATTGTCGACAGAATATTAAAATATATTGCATCAGTGTAAAAACATGTTTTATTTTGTACTGGGAGTGCAATAATTATTTGTTCTGTCCATCATTTAGAGTAAAATATATTAAATTTGTTTCTGTCAAACTCCTGTTTCGACAACAAATAAAATGGCCGTTGTATGATGAAAATATAGTTATAAAATTACAAAACTTTAAAAGTAATGCATATTTTAAAACAGCGTTTTCAGCCATCATTGGTGTATTTAGCTCAAGAAGATCCCTATAACATTTTGAATGTTGTGGGACATTTATATTTTATAAATTTTCAAAATTATTGTAAAAGCAATTTTGTCGACACCTTTTTATACACTACTCCCAGTATAGTTCACTTAACACAAACTTGTTTCAAATTGTTTTGAAGAATATGCTGTAGAACACAATCCAAACATGATGAGCATAAGAAAGCATCAATGTTATTATGTATTCCTACTTTGCAACATAATGACGGGATGATGTGCATTTGGATGCACACATTGATCGATTGCACAAATCCATTTGAAACTTAGTGATGTACATATTCCCAGCAGAAGCCACACGGAACTAATGTGGCAGAACAAAGTCAGACATCTTCTTCACTACTACGTCAGTTAACATATTGTCCTATTAATAGCACTGCTATGTGTTTTGATACACAAAGCTATCAGATGCACACATCCATTTGAAACTCGAAGTGAGGTACAACTTCCCAGTAGAAGTCACACTGAACAGAATGGGGCAGAACAAAGTCAGACATCATCTTATGTCAGGTGACCCATTGTCCAATTAATGGCACTCTTAAGTATTTCCTCTTTCCATCAGCTCAGCTATTTCCAATGTTCCTGCAAATAAATGAAGTTGAATTTAGGAAACTGAGCCTAAATATGAGTTAACTACCTCAACACTGTGCATGTTAATTCAGTTTATATATTGGATTATGGGACTTATCACCAAGTGTGCAGCTGCCTAAATGGAAAAGAAATACAAGAGAACCTTGTTATGTTGATTCAGTCAGACCAAAATCCCAATCCATTACTTTGGCCAACTTTTAATTTGCTTCTACATAATTACCTGTATGCATTGGCCATATACTGTGCACTCCAGATAACTCTAACTCACATAAGTGAATTTTCGTTAAGTTAAGTCAATCTTTTCTTCGGTCCAGGACAAAGGTCCCAAATAAGGGCACCTTCTGATAACTTTCTAGTTATCAGAAATTCCCCTTATCAGTAATTCCACTTATCAGTATTGTCATGGGTCCCAGGAAGTTCGACCTTATCCAGACTGCACTGTATATTTTTCTTTATTTTTGCTCTAATAATTAATGTTGTATATAAATATACATATGGGCCATTATCGTGAAAAATATACAGTAACGGTAAAGTAACGTCAAAAATGTATATTTAATTTGTTTTTAGCGAGTACTATTATTATCAAATGTGCTATTCACATGAAGCAACGCAATTTGATCTGATCTATTATTATATTAAAAAATATACATTCATGCATACAAACGTATGTATACAGAGTGCAGATCTGCTGGTGTCCAAAATTCGTGCATCGCAAAGTTCCGTGGCAACATGGTATTGTGTACTTTTTAACAAACCTAAAACGTTTAGATTGAATGATGACATTCCAGCCAGGTTTACTAACAATCGTAGCTGTAGCATTAGAAACAGTCTGTGAATGTACGAATATCACATTTTTATGTTTCGGTTCAAATAAGGGGGGAACTGTGATTTAAAAAAAACGGCTGACTGGAATTTGGAAAGGCAAGACCTGTAGAGTGTAGTCGTAGAAACACCCAAATCCCAGATTTAGGCAAACAAATTATACCCACGACCAGGTTAATCCTCTTGCTATGGTTGCATATACCGATGTTTTAGTGTGCATTTTCGTTCACTGCAATTCAGATACTGGACAATGCAGTTTTACTAACTAGAAAGGCGAGACCCTTGCCCAGGGGTAGGCTAGTTACTGTAGTAGAGGCCCGACAGACTCAGACTCCGTGACAGTCCCAGCGACAACTGACACCGACTGCAGCCGTCCGCGTCGGCGGACGTTATAATTCCACTTAATTGAAACGTTACTCGCCTGACGGCATTGGGAAGCAGGATAAATAAACAATGCATACGCTTCCTACACTTATAAAAATAGCTGTCAATATGCATATGTCTACAAATTGCTTATTTACAATGCCATTGCTTGAATAAACTCACCTCGGAATCTAAAATGTCAACTGTGTGTGTGACGTCAACGGTCTTCGTGTGAGCGTGCATGAATATTCATTATACTCGGGCTGCAGAATTAATCATCCACGTGGCAACAAGCTCAAAAGGATTCGCGTAAACACAATTGTTTATTGTTCAGATAACACCCAAGCTATGTATAAACATGCAAGACATAAATATCAGAGAAAGTACTTATGGGAAATTGATACGTTTTGATACAGTACACCTTGAATGCATATTACAGCTGTAGCTTACAAAGAATCCCTTTAAGTCTCTGCCATTTCAAAGCTTGTGGAGTTTTGTTCACTCCATATTGCTCCAGTTCACTCGGATATACAAATGAGTACCTGGCAGTGATATTTTCGTAGTATATGCTGCGTGGAGCTGAATACTTCCCAGGGGAGGATGGTGGTTGAATGGACAGGACTGTCAGATGTTAACTATGTCACAGAGATGGCGTGAATACTTCACAACTGTATTAACTTATTTTAGAGTAATAAATTCTCCATGTAATAGTAACGATAACAAAATACAGCCACTGCATATACCGTATATAAGATACAACATGACAAAAACGTGTGATGATAAATACAATTGTGGAGGACTGTCATAATGGGATGCCTTGTTTGTAAGATCAGTATTGTTTTTTTCAATGTCTGATTATGAATATTTGGCCATTTGAGTACGATTCAAACAGTCAACATTTTTAAACACGATTACCGAGTGCAATTATAAAAAACATATTTATACATTATTGTCATTTGGAAAAAAAGGCGTTTCGAAGTTCAATGAAAGCCGACCAGTCGTAAGGAAAGCAATTCACAACAGCTTACTAACAAGATATAAATGCTGATGGGTTTGTTTCTTTTTATTGGTAAGAATTTTATTACAATTCTGTATGCCCAGTTTATTATAGGGACGAAAGCACGGCTCATGGCTGTCTGTTCTGGCATGGAACGTCCGGCCACGCCCTAGCGCAGACAACCCTGTTAACGTGGCGAATATCTGGTCAAGAAAGGCGCAATCAGTCTTTGTGAGAAATCTGAAACTGCCAGGAATCACTGTCCCAACTGGAATTGCAGTCCTTGGAGCAGATGTGCCCAAGCCAATGAAACATGATCTGCTGGCATCAAGAAGCAGTTGAATTGTAAATAAATGGTCAATCCAACTATTTATTAAATTTTACAAATTGACTGACAATTGACAAGGACGTTTCAAGGGACTGGCTGTTTTGCTTGCATTTCCACCTACAGCCATAGTTTTGTATAAGGTGACAAGTGCATCCTCTAGTTTAGTCTAGTTCAGTCCTCAATTGCCAAGTGATATCCCTCATGTTATGTCCTATCGAGTGCAGGGAAGTGTGATCGTATTTGATGGCTGGCACACGCTGGTATAACTCTCCGTACCCTTCGGCCCAGCCTGCCATGGATCCACCAGATGAACTGTCTACATGCAGCCCACACGAGAGACCTGAAATAAAATAAGGCTCAAATAAATTTATTAAAATTGTCATCAGGTGATGTATGAAAATGGTTTTGAGGTAGTTCATTTCCTTGTCAAATTTGTATATATCAACAAGCAGTTTTTGTATGAACTCACCTGAACTTTTCTTCAATTCTCACGTAGGCATGCTACTCAAAATGTGTTAGAATGATCCTATGTTGTTTACTATTAAACATTAAAAAATGTTGGCAGATTTCTACTAACTATGCCTAGTATATACAGTTTATGAAACTTCATACATATTATATATTTATGCATTTTAACTGTTGCAACGCAACAGCAATTTTAAATTGATGTTCTGGTTACTGTAGTATAATCTTCATTGTTGATATATGTCAATAAATATTTAACAACACATTTCACTGCTGTTATAACACATGAATATATACTTACTTGTTCGTTGGCGGGTCTAGTTGCCAGTTATCTAACCGAATGTGATTCATAGCAACGTATATTTCGTAGCACTAGCTGCTCCAAACACAAAATACCAAATCCGTGGCCATTCGTAACGCAACCATAGTCCACCTGCAACAAAGAACCAAACGTTTAAATGAAAATATTACATGAATAATAAACAAATAGGGATTGTTATTACTACAGTGGAACCTCGCTATATGATCACCTTGGTAATACAGCCACCTTGCAATTAAGGTCACCTCAGGACAGTACACAATTATTTTTACACTCGGTATAGTACAGGATATCAGTCCCGCTAGTAAGGTAACGTTTATTCTTACACTCGGTATAGTACAGGATATCAGTACCGCTAGTAAGGTCACGTTTATTCTTACACTCGGTATAGTACAGGATATCAGTCCCGCTAGTAAGGTCACGTTTATTCTTACACTCGGTATAGTACAGGATATCAGTCCCGCTAGTAAGGTCACGTTTATTCTTACACTCGGTATAGTACAGGATATCAGTACCGCTAGTAAGGTAACGTTTATTCTTACACTCGGTATAGTACAGGATATCAGTACCGCTAGTAAGGTAACGTTTATTCAGTCCAAAGGGTGACCTTAAAAGTGAGGTTTCACTACATTATTTCAGCTAAAAACTTATCGCTTTATCATTTTGAATGAAGCCAATTTCACAAGAAGCATGGATTATGATTTGTCTTTCTGTATTTATCCCACAAGAATTATGCCCCATATCTATAAAATTAAAAGAACAATTAATACTGAAACATTGTTGTCTCATACGGTGATACACATGCACAGTCGTTACTGTAAATATAATAATGGGGAATCATATCGGTATATGTCATGTTATGTTGCTAAAACTATTGCAACAGCGCTTGTTAGCAGCATACTTGAATATTGCAATTCCCTCTTTATAATATCGCTAACAAGGATATCACAAAACTTCAGCGCGTCCAAAATTGTCTACCTAGAGTAGTTACAAGATCTCCTCGTTTTTCTCGCTCTGTACCACTTTTGAAGTCTTTGCATTGGCTTCCTGTACGATATCGTATAATATTTAAGATCTGTACCATTACATACCAGGCACTGTCCAGTAAGCAACCATCTTATTTGCATTCATTGCTTACGCCTGTAAGAAAACCCATCGAGCTTCGATCGTCTAATTCTGGCCTACATTTTGTTCCTTGAGTGAACACTAACATTGGAACTAGAGCTTTTTCTGTTGCTGCACCAACTCTTTGGAATATGCTCCCTGTTAGTGTTAGATCAGTTGAAAATATTATAAAATTCCGTCGTCATTTAAACACTTATCTTTACAACCTTGCTTATCTTCCGTAGGCGTAGCTCCCTAGCTCACCTCTGTTGACTACTGGTATACTGTTTATGGATTTTGAGATTGACCAATCCTTTTGTTTTTATGCGCGTCTGAGCTTGGTTTCCAAGGATTTAGGCGCAATAGTGAGTTATCTTATTATTAAAATTGAAGGATTTGATAATATCTTGAAATATGGAACAAAATCTATTTCAGGCTGAAAAGTCATGGAGCCGTAATTAATTATTAAGTTGGCGTTTTGGTGAGCCTCGAGCGGAGGTGCAATTAGTATGCTTAAAAAAAGTTGATTTGTCCACGATTGTAATCATAATTTTGTGATCCACAAGTACAGGTTTATCGATTTCCAAAAGCTGCAAGAAGAATGCATCTATAGATAACCCAGTGGGGAATAGGGGTATATTTTGACGTCTAAAAGATGTATTTTTTGACGTCTAAAACACGTCAAATTTAGGTTGCCAGTGAGACTTTTTTGTGTCTCATTTTTTTTCTTACGTAAATATGTAAACGTCTAATAGATGTCAAAATTATGTCATCCATATGACCAAAAAATAACTGCTAAAAGTTGTCGTGTGCCCACTGGGAATAATCAGATATTCTAAAAGAAAATTTGATGAGAAAACCATTAATTCGTACTTCCCGGGACCACGGTCAAATCTGTGGGTATCCATGTTAGTTCACAATTAATAAAAAACATTTTTGTAGGGGGGATTTACCCATTTAAAACAAACCGCTAGCGTCGCTAACCTTTGTTCGAATATGGGTAATTGCGCCAGTAGGCCCCTATCTCTGCACCTGCTGCGTACTTCTTAGACAAGCCCAAACCGCTTAAAAGAGGAGAAAATCATGTCAGATCTGATCATGTTAACAATTTTACTTATTTTTCAAGCGTTCTTCGAGGTGCGGTGCATGCTAGTATGGAGGAGAAATAATTCATAATAGCGTAAGTTTGAAAATATACTACAAGAAATTGGTTCAAATTCAAGACAATAACCAGTTTTCGTGGTAGCAAGGCTCATAGTTATATGTTCATGGACATTTGTGGAGTTGATTATTATACGCAATACATATGATTAATATTACTGTTAATTAACTGCATAATGTGTTTATTAACGTTATATAGTTAGTAATTTTGCTAATTACATTTTAACAGCATATTTACATTTTTAAATGTCTTAATGTTGTTGACATTTTACATATATCATCAAAACCCTCCATCTGCAGGCTCAAGAAAAAAATCCAACTGCACCCCTCTTGAGGCTCGGTCACTAAAATCCCCAACTATATCTCCAAATAAGGTTCCCAACCCCCCCGAATGCATCTTCCTTGTTGGTGACCAAAAAACTCCAAGTTAAATAATGACCGCTTCCTAACTTCTCAGTCTGAAACTTATATTGTTCCTTATTTCACGATATTATAAAATCCTTCGATATTGACAATTTCGTACATGAATTATAAAGTATTGACAGGTTCTCCTTTCGCATTTTGCGGTGAAAATAGCGTGATGCACGACAAAACTGTGTTGCACCGCGACCGATATTGTGAATGCGATAAAGCAGCTTGCGTTACAAAATTATTTTCTCGTTCCAGAATATTAAAAATGCCACATTTTTTTCACCCATGTTTGCTTCTCAATTTCAACTTAAAGAATTAGACGTATGACTTTCAAAATTAGTCCAGTACTTTTATGGTTGGAGTTGGAACAAATTGCAACAAAAGCATTTAAGGTACCTATAAAACATATTAAAAGTATACAGCAAAGAAAACTGGGAAAGTGACTCAAAACAAGGAATCCATATTTCCCATACACACTCCCATTTTAAATATCATTGATACCTAAGACCGTGGCATTTACGCACTCAGCCAAGACCCTACGGCAAAACTAGACATGCTGTGAAAAGCGCCATTCTTGTTCAGATCATGAAGGCCCTCGTGATCAAACTTCCATGTTAGATAGTCACAGATTATCTGACATGAATTGACTACCTGTGGTATGACTACTTGTAATATGATTATTGGAGACATGACCTCTGATGCGTTAGTACTGGATACATGACTACTAATGAAAATACTACTGGTCATATGATTACTGGCGAAATAACTACTGGGTCTTTGACCACTGGTGATATGACTATTGGATACATTAATGACTATTTGTTAAATGACTGCTAGATACACGCATTCGGGTGACGTGACTACTGGAGATTTGACTACTGGTGAAATGACTACTTGTGACAATTATACCCGTGTCGTGATTCGTGACTACTGTCGATATGAATTCTAGTGACACAGTTACTGGGTACATGAAGTTCTACTGGTGAAATTAATATTGGCAACATGACTACATGTGACGTGAGTACTGGTGACGTGATTACTGGTGACATGCATGACTACTGGTGACATGACTACTTGTAAGATGACTACTGGTCACATGGTCGATGTTGCGATGTCTGTCAGTCCAAAATCATGGGCAGAGACCAAATAAGACGGATTCACTTTTCGGTGTATGGGGTGTTTTAGGGCGGAATATCATATGAAGGAGGTGTGTAAGTTGACGGATATAGTGAAGGAGATGGAGGCGAACCTCAACAAGGAAATAGGCGGAACAGAGAGGGATGACACGGAAAACTACGACACAGAAGGAGCAGAGTTGTGACACGGAGACTGAAGAAAGGAAACTGAGAGAAGGGAGAGTGACAGGTGCGAAGGAACAAGGAAATGAGACGAAGACAGAGGGACGGTGGAAAAGTGTTCGGCAAAGGACAAGAAAACGGGTCAGTGGGAATAGATCAACAGATGGTCAGACTGTACAGAACGAGGAGAGATGCGATACAGGTGGTGAAGAGGTAGATACCACAGAGGCAGTTGGTAAGACTGTGAGACAAAAGACTGAGAAGGAGACTGATGGAAGAAGACAGATTGTTCAGAAAAAGACAGAAAACATGACAGGCGTGAAGGTGACAGGGGAGAAAGTGACAATAGAGAAGGAGGTAGGAGGGAAAAATGGACGGGAGAGGAGAGGAGAGAAATAAATTTGATGGGAGGAAAGATAAGGGGACGAAAGGGATTGAGAGTAAATATGAAAGGGGAATGAGAGTAAATATGCTAGAAGAGAAGATGACAGGAAGAAAGAAGACAAGAGACAAAGCGACAGGAAAGAATGGAACGGAAGACAGGAGAAAAGATGGCAGGGGGAAAAGACGTGACAGGGATTGAGAGTAAATATGAAAGGGAGTGAGAGAAAATATGCTAGAAGAGAAGATGATAGGAGGAAAGGGGACAAGAGAAAAAGCGACAGGAAAGAATGGAACGCAAGACAGGATAAAAGATGGCAGGGGGAAAAGACAACCAGACAGATGCAAACCGGAGAAGGAGCTACTCTGAGAGAGTGATTGAGGGGACAATGAGAAAAGAGAGGGTGTTCATGGGCGACTCTATTCTGAGAAAGACAGACAAGACACTAAGCGAGGGGGGACGTCGTTGTTTGTCTACCGGGGGCTAGGATAGAGCATGCGACTGAAACGGTAGAGAAGGTATATGGGCATGGCAACGGAGGGTCTATACTAGTACACGTAGGGACAACTAATGCAGACAGTGAGGGAACAACTGAGATAGCACATAAGTACAGACCGTTAGTGAGGAAGCTAAAGACGACAAGAATTGAACATATTATTCTCTTAGGAATTTTGTCAGTAATGGGAGGAAGGGGGCAGCATATAGAAACCGCAAGAGGAAGCGAGCAACGCACTAGTTGAGCAGATGTGTGAAGAAGAGGGGGTGGGATTCACATATTTATGGGGATACTTTGTTGGGAGGGAAGATATGTACATGAGAGATGGCCTCCATCTAAGTGGAAAGGGGCAGCAGTATGCTCGGAGATCCTACTGTGATATGTTGACAGTGGGACAGGTTGCATCTATTTAAACTAGATTCGCAGGGGGGACTCACAGAGAAGCCTGAAACTGGAGGCGTAGATAAAGACACCACAACTAAACCAGCAAAGAACAGTCTGGAAAACTCTACTGAAGCTGGATATAAATGTGTTTGTTTAATGCAAGGAGTATAGTAAACAAAATAAATGAACTGAACATTATGGTTGAAGATATTGAACCTCACATAATAGATAAGATAAGTTTATTGCCATGTGCCAATGCTGTAAAATACAGTAAAAGCATAGGAATATGTTGCGGTGTCGGACTTGTACCCACATTGTCATAAATTCATACAGCCAAGAAAATAACTAATCATGTAAACATAAATATAAGCCTCAATCACATAGGCAATACATATTAACAGACACACGCACGCACGCACGCACGCACGCACGCATGCCCGCACATACTCGCACGCATCCCACACACCCACGTCCATCACTTCCTCATTGCCTCACATTCAAACTTCTCCTTCCCCTTGCGGGGTGGGGTCCACGTCATTTGGTAGCTTCTTTTACTTTTCTTGTCAGTTCTTTCCACCTCTCTCTCTCTCGTCCGCAATTGCCATCCATTCATGGCTGTTCACGCTAGCCCCCCCCAGGTCTCGTTTTATACTGTCGTTCCATCTCAGCCTTGGTCTTCCTCTCCTTCGTCTGCCACCCTCTTCTACTTTCCATGCTCTTTTCGCCAGTCTGTCTTCACCCATTCTATGTACATGTCCCGCCCATCTCATTCTGTTACCGGCTACTTTCCTCTTTAGATGTTTTTCATTCCAATCTCCTCTCTCAATTCATTCATCTTCCTTCTATCCTCTCGTGTTACTCTACATATTCTTCTGACCCAGTTGTTTTCTGCCACCTGTAGTTTCTCTTCCTGTCTCTCTGTCAGTGGCAGTGTTCCCAACCCATATATACAGGCTG
>CM034532.1:66892876-66962876 GCA_020002185.1 Paraescarpia echinospica
ATTCAGCGTAAGAACTTGCGTTGACTATCACATGTCTTCGTAACTGTGTCGACTTCGTTTTGACATGGACGAACAGGTTTTGGACATCTTCGTACAGGGGAAACAGCTTCAACTTGTTCGACTTGCTGATGTCAATTGTCTGGAGTGCACCCGAAGAAATGCTGTCTGTCCACATTACGTCATAAAGCTCCTAAAACGTCTTGTCGTGTCTCTTCTTCGTTTCATCTTCTCCCATCAACCCCTCACAGTGCAAAATCTTTGCACATTTCTTCAAAGAATAGCCGAAATTGAAGGCAAGGCTAGGTGTTTTGTACTTTCGTGAAGTAGCATCATACCCTGCGACCTGCTTGACAGCTTCAAATGTTTCAACGAAGTTCTTCGGATCAATGCAATCTTGAATGCTGTGGATCTATGCATTTGGCAGCTGGCGCTCGTTTACAATCAATCTTGCAAGTTACCGCATTTTGCCACTTACAATTTTTTTTCGTTTGTAGTTTTTAGTGGCCCCATTTTGTTGTTCCAAGTAGACCTAATGTGCATATGTTATAATTACGCATGTTATATATGTCTAGTCATTCACGAATTTAGAAATGCATAGAAGAAATTATTTTGTGCGTACAAACTACATAAAAAAGGAAGACTACTAACAGGGAGGAAATGTAAACTGAAGACAGGCCTACAGTAACTACACTGATAACAGGGAGGAAATGTAAACTGAAGACAGGCCTACAGTAACTACACTGATAACAGGGAGGAAACGTAAAATGAAGACAGGCCTGCAGTAACTACACTGATAACAGGGAGGAAACGTAAAATGAAGACAGGCCTTCAGTAACTACACTGATAACAGGGAGGAAACGTAAAATGCATGTGTTAAAAATACTAGCAAACATACCCGTCCTCTGACGAGATGACTTTGTATTTCATAAGTGATACTCGTGCGCGTTGTTTAATCCGGGAATCAGCTCTATTAAAATGGTCCGAACCTTGTTTTAATATATAAAGTAGTTTTCTAACAGCATTTCAACAGTATTTAACCTGCTGACCCAAAAGCGTGGGCGTTTTGTAAAATAAGTGTTTAAGTGTGCCGCTTTTAGAATATAGCCATTTTTATCGCAAAATAGGCTCAGTCCAAATTACGAAGTGACAGTAGCTTTAATGGCAATACAGTTGTTTTTCCCCAGTTGCACACTGCTGCGAGTTACAACTTTTATTCCGACACCCCTCTGAACGTTACATCCGTGGGGTCGTAGATTAATCCTTGAAAATTTGGCGCCCGAGGTGCGAGCCGTCTGTGAGGAAAACGTTAACATACCCGCATACACACATACCTATGCTAGCCCGATTATATTTATATAACATTTGAACACTAAACTACTACTGGCAACCTAACAACAAAACAATATTATGACTTTTCAAAGAAGGTTAATATTTTTGCGGTTGGGAATTATTATTTCAAAAATTATTTATTGTAATATATCGAAAATCATTCATATATCACGGCTGTTCGCAAATAAGTTATTGTTTTATGAGAAACACTGTGGTATTTCCTTTCAGTTAATTGTAATATGTGCCGACAATGTGGACACTGCTAGGATAATGCACCCCACAGTTTCTGGGAACGCCCGTGCGTTTCGGGTCGCTGTGCGGACGTTTCTGCAGCCGTCACTAATGCACAAAACCGATGTTAAATCAATTAACTAATTACCTGAAACTACCACATGCTACGGCAATGAATGGGGACAGTCACACGCTGGATACACCCAGAACCGAAGACGGTTGTAAACGGCACATGTTTGGGTTAGTGCGTTGACTCAAACAGTTGTAAAAGTGTCAGTGCTTTCCACACATCCAGCGCTGTGAAATGCTTTAGGCGAACATGCAGTGACGACAGTCATTTTATTAGATTGTCGATGATTTTATAATAAAAACGGTGTTGCGCGCTTTCTTAGCGGGTAAATAAATGCTTGCAAATATAACTACTTAAATAGTCACAGTATTTTGCAATATCCCAGCTAAAAATACCACCTGATCAATTAGTAATGTAGTAATAAAACATTTGAAAAGACTATTTAATTTCGCTACATACTTATTACGACGTATATATTAATTCGGGCCCATGCATTCTGTCAACGGGCTTTGCAAGGTATATTATTCGTTATCAAGAAATTGTGATAAATGTCGGTACATTTGGCACAACTACTTGTTACATACAAAGTTATATAATGAAATATAAACACAATTTCTAAAACGTTATAAATTCATGTAGATTTGTTGTCAAAACGCTACGTATTGGTATATTGGCCATTAGCCTTGGTTTATGAGAATGTATTCTTTGTGTTCAACGCACACTATATATGGCACATCAAATCAAACTTATTGCGCGTTATGAAAGGCATACACATTATATATATATATATATATATATATAATATATATATATATAATATATATATATATATATCTAGTGTGTATCCATTTAATTTATTAATGAAAATATGTAAGTGATTTACGGTACTGTTGCGCTTTAAAAGATTTAATTCATCAACTTGAAAGGGTATAACTTTGCTTTACTAGAGGAACATGACTTGAATGCATTCCCGAGTTGTAGCTCCTATCCAGATAAACCACCCTCTCACAAATGTAACGCGAGTAACCAAAATAGCTCGATTATCCTATCTGTCATGCGTTTCGTTTACGTAATATATAAAACTGGTTGTTGAAACCATGAGTGTAACAGCATACTAACATCAAACATGACAGTTTACATAATAAATAATTATTGTAATACGGGTAACCAAAGTATATAAGTATATATATATATACATATATATCGTGAGCCACCGATATTTCAAAAAAATAAACCGGTACCAGTGCATGAATAACTTAGATAATTATTTAGACGAGCTAGGGCAATCCCTGGAAATCGATTTGTGTACCACATCCGCATGATTGATTCAGCATTGCTCATCATGACACTAAGTACTCAACCCCAAATTAACTACATGCTGAAGTTATGGTGGGTGAGTGTGTTGTTGAATACAAACATTCATTGTATCCACGAGAAGTGATCAGCATACGTTCACAACAGACAGACTATCTGGTGTCATTGGTGGCCAGCTGGACGTTACTAGAAATCACCAAGCCAGAGGGAGAGCATTTATTACATAGGAAATAACTTGGTTATGGCTCTAGATGAATCGGATCTTGCAAACATGATATGGACATTTCATAATATCTGCTGTTTTGTAGAATATAGTGACTTTGAAGTTAAAGATTGGTGTTTCGCTGATTGAAGGAACTAAAAAATGAAATCACCATATAAGCAACGTTGCATTTACCGAGTCATTAGTGTGATATGATTTTTAGTCTTTTTGGTAATTTCAAGCTATATGGCAGATGGAACACATATATAAACTGTATAAACTTAGCAAAAATTTGAAATAATATGGCTTGTTAATGTGCTAAGTGTGCAACAATTGTGCCTGGAAGGAAATCAAATATTTAGTGACATAACAACGTAATACCATCACTGCCTAGTCCCTTCACTCTAACAACCATCACCACCTAACTGTATCTGGATAGAAATCAAAACATTAGTGACATAACAAAGCAACACCACGAACACCTAGTCTCTCCACCGTAACCCCTCAACCATTTACACTCACTAAGTATGTCATAAAACTGCATCTGGAAGGAAAACCAACTATATAAGAGTACATTAACTACTTTACATAGAATTACATGCAGTTTTTTTTTACTAATATATACACCCGAATGCACAAGCAACATGGCATTTTCTCTGGTTATCCGTATACGACCAGAAACACAGCCAAATTGTATGAATGCAGCAGTAGGACTGGTTATTAATGGTCTCAATCAAGTATGCCTCTCATATGTGTATGACAATGGTGAAAACTATGCAATATTATTTGCCTATTTTAACGACACCACCCGACATCTTTATACCATATAGGCGAGCACCATCTAGGTGATAATATGTATATAAATATACTCTCAACAACAATATAAACATACCCTCAACAACATGAAAGGTGTTGTTATTGCTCAACGTATGTCACGTGTTATGCCAGCGACAATCAAGTGTCAATGTGAGTGCTACTAAACTGCAGTAATAAAAGCTATTTCTAGAATAATTGGCACTTAATTATTTTAAACTCGTTTTATTATTTAGACACTACCTGAACGACATGTAACTTACCGGGTGAATAGTGCAGATCAATGGAGTATTTAAGATCTCGGAAAGGTAGGTCATGCTTAGCCACATATTAATTTGTTAAGCTACAAGGTAGAGACACAAAAGGTAACGTATACTATTCCAAAAGCCAAAGGGACCATGCCCGCCAAAGTGGGTAAATTTTATTCGGGTGATGTTTATGTGCATTATGTAAGGCATAATATTTGGCACCAGTAGATCACGTAGTGATAAATAATATCCAGTAGTTAAATATGTTTCGTTTGTTGTCGTAATACGAGCGTTATAGTTAGAGTACATAATTATAATTTGCTGTTTCAGATTTGTGACTAAGTATAAGAGTAAGTCACGTGACGTGTGCGTGGAGAAGAAACTGTTTTACGACAGACATTATTATGTCTGTGGGAAGCAAACATTTTATAAGCGCCATTTCCGAAGACGTCATTACGCTGAAAATGGCGGCATCGTTTATAGAAACGACCCAAAGAAGGCGAGTTCGTTGAGCGAACAGAATACAGCATACGTATTACTTGATACACTAACAGCAAGTATTGAGCGTGTTACATAAATGAAACGGTTATTTAATCATCGGGGAACTGGTGCTGATATAGCAGATACTGAAGCGTTTCTGTTCAAGTGAGCAATTCTGGTCAAACTTAGTTTCCCTCATGGCTGACATATTGTAGAGGGCGCTCGCGTTATGTACTAAAATTGTGAAGACAGTGCTAGATCCTATGTTGATTTCTCATTTCTCGCTTTATATATATTTATGTGTGTATGTGTGTGTGTGTGTATGTGTGTGTGTGTGTGTGTGTGTGTGTGTGTGTGTGTGTGTGTGTGTGTGTGTGTGTGTGTGTGTGTGTGTGTGTGTGTGTGTGTGTGTGTGTATCAATATATACGCATACATATACCCCTGAGCACAAAGTAAATAATTAAGTATTTAACGCGTATGACTATACAACAATTCAATAATTCAATCACGACAAGCCATTCCGTCAACGCTTCAATTTTATCAATGACTTACGTGAATAAATACACGAATCGACCAACACGGATGCTATCGAAACAGATGTATACAAATACACGAACCGACCAACAAGGATGCTATCGAAACATATGTATATAAATACACGAACCGACCAACATGGATGCTATTGAAACAGATGTATAATACACGAACCGATCAACAAGGATGCTATCGAAACAGATGTATATAAGAGATCGACTGTGAAAAAGCCTCCGGTTTCCATCCATGTGCGACTGTCCATATTCTACACACATCCGTCAGCAGACGAATACGCATGGAAACGCACCATCTGTCAAGTTATACAATGCCGATGAAACACAAAGTGCTATCTATTCTACATCAGATAATCAAGTCATGTTGCAAGACAATAATTCAACCCGATGAACCGAAGCGGAAATTGTGGTTCTTTTTTTGTTAAAACAAATAAGCACCTTGAAAATAATTTATCCAACGACCGCGAAATTAATGTTATGTCAAAATGTGTACCGAAAACCTTCACGACAATGAACCAGAAAACAAACAGTGTAGGTGCCAGCGGCACAATACAAGCCAACTGCGGCGTCATTATACAATACAAAAGGTAAACCAAATTGCGCTTTATGGTGTATGCAAATGATAGTCGTTTAGTTGTTAGCAAACGTAAATCACGGAAAGAGTACGACACCTCTGACGCCATTCTAACAGCACAAAGAGGTTGCGAGTGTGATGTAAGAGCACTTCCGGCGGCATGGGCCACCCGTGGATGTCTTATGGTACAGAATATTTTCTTCGGTTGACCTGATTGTCTTCATGATAATTATGGCGTTGCTTTCAATGGCAGATGATGCAGCGCTACATTGCTAAATGCACTGACCGTAGCCTTCGGCGTGGCCAATACGGGTCACACCGTACAAGTGAAAGCAGTGTCACTTCTGGTCACTCAAGGTAGCGGTGCTAACAACAATTTCATACAGGCCGTAAGACAGCCACGACCATCCAACCCGCTATCATAAAATACAACGTTACAAATAATACTCACATTGCAATGGCCTAGTTAATACATAATAATGTCCTATATTAATTATACACACAATACGAGAGCCCTCTTTACACGAACGATTAACAGTCCAATTGTCGGACAACAAATTGCCGGCCGACCAACCGACACTGAAACGATTAATCGCTCGTGTAAACGGACCTTTACACATAAATACACGTGTTCGGACGTCACCAGCAAGACAACGTCATCTGGGACAACGCACCAACAGCAAGACATATACAGTCGTACAACAGACCACGGTAACATTACAGTCAATACTGTTACTTTCACAACGATTCATTCTAGAAAAAACTCTAGAAGACAAACTATAGTACGACCCACCACCGTGTGCCAATACTGAACCCTGACACGGATAAGACGTCGATGACAGGACTACTCTGGCATTATTATCTACACAAATAACGTACAGGTTCGCAAATATACTGTGTAGACATAGCTATATAACTATAAAGACATACGCTCTGTATACATGATCATAGATGCAATACAAAATTCAACAACGGCAACAACAACTATAACAGAGACAGCAAATGCTCTAATTGTTAGAACAAAAATCGTTCTAAATCTCTACCAGAAATACAATACAAAGTCACAGCACAACCTTCGTGTGTCTACAGTGGTATCCTTGTACAGGCTGTTTTTATCTTTCCTACGTTGAATGTAAATATAAAATAACAAATATACATACAAGCATGCAGTTTGCATTATTTTGCAGCCAGGTTCAAATAGTTGTATTTACACAGGTTTCTATTCACATGTCTCTGTCTTCCTTGTGTGGAGTTTGAACAATGGCGACCGTACAAGAAAATGCTCAATACATCATATAGCTGACAGATGCCAAATCAGTACGGCAAAAAATAAATGTCAAAACCAACGATTCGGGTGTGGTTGAACAGGTTTGTAGACACGGGCTACATTGATGGGGATGTGTCACTGACTTGGCCTCTGCAAGTCACATGACTTCCTCAGCTTTCTCATGCAGTCGCCATTTTTCAGATTTGCCCTACACGCCGGAGAAACGAGAGAAAAGAAAACTATGTCAATGTAAACTCGTTGAGTTGGACTACACATCGGTGCAAAAAAAAGCCTTCGTGTATGTATTAGTTTTCTGTAGACGTTCAACTTGGGAACACCACGTGCGTGTACTGCGAAGCCGACTAGAAGATACCGGGAATCATTCTGTACTGCACCTTCTGACAGTACTCCGTCCAGTGGTGACGGTACTTCTCGCTGCACTTGACGTCGTCGCGGAAGGTCCTGTGCACGAGCAGCAGCGTGAGCCAGATGAAATAGGAATACACCATGACGTGCGTAAGTAGCGCCGGCACGGTCCAGAGGAAGGCGAGGATCAGCTCAGGAACGTAGTGGAAGTGACGCGCGACGCCCCACCAACCCGACAGTAGCAGGATGCTCGTGTGCACGCTGCCGTCCGCCGTCCGATAGGTGGCACGGATCATTTCCGGTTTGTGGCCCCACACGATGCAATTACCCTTAGTGCGGCGGACGTCCTGCTTTTGCTTGTCGGCGAGGTAGTTGATGATGATCGCGACGATACCGCCAGCGAGGATCGACCAGCTGACGACGGGGCCGAGTCTGACGGGGTGGTTGACGAGGTACATCGACACCGACGCGTACAGACCCGGGATGAACGCGAGACAGCCCCAGCAGATGTAGAAGCCGGCGCGGTCGAGCATGATGTCGATGGTGCGCATGTAGCCCGACTCCCACCAGAAGAACTTCGTGAAGTAGATCATCTGCAACGCCACCGACACCCACATACTGTCGACGAAGCCAGACACCTCGTAGCTCTTCAGCGCGAAGATAAGCACCAGCAGCGGCCAGACGGTCATGCCGAAACGACAATTGGTGAACACTTTCACGTCGATGCCGAAAACGCGCGGGTACAGCTCCGTGCCCCAGTAGTAGTCGAAGATAAAATTGCCGGTCGTGCCGCTGTCGGATGAGCTGGGGAAGAAGAGGCCTTTTAGGTGCAGCGCGATGCACAGCACATGCGAGAACACGGTGAGTGTGCCGAGGAACTCGTCGAAGTGGTCATAGACAATGGTCGGCGACATTCCGTACTGTTTCAGACCGACTGTTAATAACACGAAGGCGACGATGGTGACGATGTAACAGAGGAAGCCGTTGTCGGTGTAGATGGGCACGTTGCCGCGCGGCGTGACGGGACCTTCGACGCGCGACCCGGGCAGCAACACCATGACCATCAGCGCCCAGGCCATGTAACCGAGGATGACGCCCACAGCGAGCGGACTAGCGATGTGGATGTCGCCCCAAATCTTACCGAGGCCACTGTTCATCAGTCGAGAGCACAACTCGACGAAGCTGCCGTCGCAGCGTGCGGCCGTATACCAGAGCAGGATGACGAGGTTGGGCGAGGCAAACATAAGGAAGAGCGGCATCAGGGTGCGTGTGATGAAGCCGACGAGGAAGTTCTCCCCGCCCCCGCCCGCTTTGCGCCGGGTCTGATCCACGGGACCTCCGTTGACGCCGTTCGTCCCCGACCAGCCGTTCGTCTCCACCCGCGTCGTCGTTGTCTTTTGTTGTCGCAGCATCGTCACCTGAAGCAAGAAGCAGTGGTCAACACCTAGTCTGAGCAGATAGTGGTCAGCAGAACCTTCAATAAATGTAATAAAGTTTAAATTTGTAAAGTTAGGTGTCAGTAGATCCTTCAACATTATAAAGATAGGTGTCAGTAGGAGCTGCAGGATCGCTAACTTTATCAAGTTGGTGGTCAGCTTGGCCCTTCAATTTAATAAAGTTCAACTTTGTAAAGTCAGCTGCAGAACTGCTAACTTTGTAAAAATGGTAATTGGCCAAGACTTCAACTAAATAAAGTTCACGTTTGTAAAGTCACCACAACAGCCAAATTTGTAAAGTTGGTGGTTAGGGGAGCCTTCAGTTAGAAAATTGGTGGTTAGCAGGACATTTAACTGTGTAGACATTGTAGTCAGTCAGACCTTTACCTTTGTTAGCAGGACCTTCAATTTAATAAAGTTGTGAACCTAACTGAAACCTCGGCTGGTCACTATGCCAAGCCGCATGCCACCTCACTGACGTATCTCACTGACGTATGTCATTAGTATACAATTTCCGAGCTAATATCGATACTAATGCTTTAATGAATGTGCATGCAACACAGTCAACATGATTCCGTCGATCAGGTTTCAGAGCTTCTCGTGTTTCGAACAGTGGCGCCTCACAGTGGGTTGGGTTTCAGGTAAGTTTTGTTAGCACGACGGTGCTGCCACAATAATTAACAAAATACAAAATACATACAAAAAACTCAACATGTGTAAAATGATTAAAACAACATAATTTTGTAAAAAGTAATAAGTAACATATTAACGTCATAGTTTAGTGTCGGTAGCATTCACGGAACTGCCCAAAATGCTCGTATGTTTGTTTATTAGAAAGACAGGTGATATCTTATGTTTATAATCTCTAATAAAGAAGTATATATGCAGCTTAAACACACCACCAAGTAATTCCATTTAATCAATTCCAATTCCTTTCAATTCAACTTAACCTATTCAAATTCCATTTTACATTTTCAATTCCAGTTAAAAAATGAAATAAGTTTCAAAGAAGATTTGTTTTAAAATAAAAAAAATAAAAAAAGATTTGATAGAAGAATGGTTGGCCCTTTAGTTTTATAATGAATAACAAATTTTATTTTTTTACTGTTAATTAGGCACATCTGCACTCTGGCCAAATAATAAAACACGTTCCTTCAATTTAAATTCCACTTGCTCAAAATCTTTCTGTTCCAATTCTGAAATGGAATAATTTCAGTTAATTTTTGAATTGACCCCTACTTGAATATAATTATAAGGTGATTAGGAATTTGTTATATACATAGAGAACCGTAACATCAACCCATCTAGCAGGTGATGCACCCTAATCCCACACAGTATCATCATTATTGCAAAACAAGTCCCGTCAGTTTACACCAAGGCACAGCTGTTGTCCTTCTCTCATTCAGACTGACAACTGACATCAGATCATTTCCACTCCCCTTGAACTACATGATATTTTAAGTTGAGTGTCCTAGTTCATGAAAAGGGGCCAACTACACAATGATATAGATGTATGGAGAGGAATAACAGTGATCGTATACACACAACACAGTGCATATGTGGGGGACCTAGGGTATGGTGTACCATGTACATATCTGGGGGACCTAGGGTATGGTGTACCATGTACATATGTGGGGGACCTAGGGTATGGTGTACCATGTACATATGTGGGGGACCTAGGGTATGGTGTACCGTGTACATATGTGGGGGACCTACGGTATGGTGTACCATGTACATATGTGGGGGACCTAGGGTATGGTGTACCATGTACGTAAGTGGGGGACATAGGGTATGGTGTATCATGTACACATGTGGGGGACCTAGGGTATGGTGTACCATGTATATATGTGGGGACCTAGGGTATGGTGTATCATGTACATATGTGGGGACCTAGGGTATGGTGTACCATGTACTGATGTGGGCGACCTAGGGTATGGTGTACCATGTACTGATGTGAGGGACCTAGCATTTGGTGTACTGTGTACATATGTGGGGACCTAGGGTATAGTGTACCATGTACTGATGTGAAGGACCTAGGGTATGGTGTACCATGTACTGATGTGGGGGACCTAGGGTATGGTGTACCATGTACTGATGTGAGGGACCTAGGGTATGGTGTACCATGTACATATGTGGGGACCTAGGGTATGGTGTACCATGTACTGATGTGGGGGACCTAGGGTATGGTGTACCATGTACTGATGTGAGGGACCTAAGGTATGGTGTACCATGTACTGATGTGAGGGACCTAGGGTATGGTGTACCATGTACATATGTGGGGACCTAGGGTATGGTGTACCATGTGCTGATGTGGGGGATCTAGGGTATGGTGTACCATGTACTGATGTGAGGGACCTAGCATATGGTGTACTGTGTACATATGTGGGGACCTAGGGTATAGTGTACCATGTACTGATGTGAATGACCTAGGGTATGGTGTACCATGTACTGATGTGGGGGACCTAGGGTATGGTGTACCATGTACTGATGTGACGGACCTAGGGTATGGTGTACCATGTACTGATGTGGGAGACCTAGGGTATGGTGTACCATGTACTGATGTGAGGGACCTAGGGTACAGTGTACCATGTACATATGTGGGGACCTAGGGTATGGTGTACCATGTACTGATGTGAGGGACCTAGGGTATGGTGTACCATGTACTGATGTGAGGGACCTAGGGCATGGTGTACCATGTACTGATGTGAGGGACCTAGGGTATGGTGTACCATGTACATATGTGGGGACCTAGGGTATGGTGTACCATGTACTGATGTGGGGGATCTAGGGTATGGTGTACCATGTACTGATGTGAGGGACCTAGCATATGGTGTACTGTGTACATATGTGGGGACCTAGGGTATAGTGTACCATGTACTGATGTGAAGGACCTAGGGTATGGTGTACCATGTACTGATGTGGGGGACCTAGGGTATGGTGTACCATGTACTGATGTGAGGGACCTAGGGTATGGTGTACCATGTACATATGTGGGGACCTAGGGTATGGTGTACCATGTACTGATGTGGGGGATCTAGGGTATGGTGTACCATGTACTGATGTGAGGGACCTAGCATATGGTGTACTGTGTACATATGTGGGGGGACCTAGGGTATATGTACATATGTGGGGACCATGTACTGATGTGGACCTAGGGTATGTGTGTACTGATGTGAGGGACCTATATATGGTGATGTAATGATGTGAGGGACCTAGGGTATGGTGTACCATGTACATATGTGGGGACCTAGGGTATGGTGTACCATGTACTGATGTGGGGGACCTAGGGTATGGTGTACCATGTACTGATGTGAGGGACCTAGGGTATGGTGTACCATGTACATATGTGGGGACCTAGGGTATGGTGTACCATGTACTGATGTGGGGGACCTAGGGTATGGTGTACCATGTACTGATGTGAGGGACCTAGGGTATGGTGTACCATGTACTGATGTGAGGGACCTAGGGTATGGTGTACCATGTACATATGTGGGGACCTAGGGTATGGTGTACCATGTACTGATGTGGGGGATCTAGGGTATGGTGTACAATGTACTGATGTGAGGGACCTAGCATATGGTGTACTGTGTACATATGTGGGGACCTAGGGTATAGTGTACGATGTACTGATGTGAAGGACCTAGGGTATGGTGTACCATGTACTGATGTGGGGGACCTAGGGTATGGTGTACCATGTACTGATGTGACGGACCTAGGGTATGGTGTACCATGTACTGATGTGGGAGACCTAGGGTATGGTGTACCATGTACTGATGTGAGGGACCTACGGTACAGTGTACCATGTACATATGTGGGGACCTAGGGTATGGTGTACCATGTACTGCTGTGGGGGACCTAGGGTATGGTGTACCATGTACATATGTGGGGACCTAGGGCAGTGTTTCCCCTGGTATATAACAAGCGAGGCGGGCCGCCTCGCCCAAAATGTGCCGAAATTGCCGCCTCGTAGCTATTTCATACGCCCATTTTTTTTCGTTCTTTCACGGTATATTCAACGTCGGCGAGCGGCGCGTAATGACACCACAAACTCACTTATATTCCTGCAAAATCGCAGATTTGTAGCAACATCGTTTAGCAGTCATTGGACAACGTGAAAGATATCACTTGTCAGTTGTCCAATCACTGAATATTCCTGCGGGATCCCCGGTGTCTCCAATGGTGACACCTTGCGGAGTTTCGACATACTAGAAATCTAGACATTCATGTAAAATGGCGCCCAAACGGTAACTTGCGTTTTGGTTTATGACGGTGGTGGGAGTGAAAACCGTGCAGGCTGATGGCACTACGTCACTTGTGTCGAATCCGGACTCTTTCGAAGCCCAAATAAAAACCGTGCATCCTAATCCTATTCATTAGTCGGCATTTGTATCGAATCCGGACTCTGTTGAAGTTCAAATACCGACCCGGTTTGCGCTAGTCTGTGCCGCTGCGGCCGTGCGTTACCGCACAGCGAGCGTAAAAAGATATATATAGCAGCGTGTTGATACAAACCGGGATGCTATTTACGCCTCAAATGGACGTAAGACGCAATATTCTTAAAGGTAAATATGCCTAGGATAATGTTGAATTATGGAACTACAGTGTATCTCACTGAGGTATCAAAGATAAGCAAAACTAAAGCGGCAAAATCAATGACAAAGTAGGTCCGGGTTCGACGCAAATGCCCACAAGTCTATTCAACTAATATTCTATGCGGTTTTGTCTTAGCAAAATAAGGAATGTGATTCGTAAGATATCTGTGTGCTACATATATAATACATATTCCGACAAAGTTGTGCAAACAAACTTTTGGGAAAGTTGATTTGAGTGAAATACTTACGAATATAAACCAACGAAGTTCACATCTCATAAAAATTGCCTACTACCCAAAACCGTGTATACTAACGGGTTATCAATAACTTGGGTTAGACAATGATATGTTTGCACAGCAATTGGATGTACTAAACAACTTATACTGTTTTATAAAAAGGACACAATTTGAGAAACATTCTTGCGATTAATAGAAACATACTTTTGTGGCATTCCATAAATTACTGTTTAATTAATTGTATAGCATTCTAGCAAACAAATAAAATATAATCTTTTGAACATAAACCACCAATTTACTATAATATTATGATATTAAAATAATTTAAAGGTGATGATGAAAGAGTCTTCAGATGATATCACTGGATGCTTCCCAGAGAAGTCGAGATGGTGTTCGACTGAACAGGTCTGCCAGGGAGTAAAGTGTAAAGCGCTTTGAGCAGTCCTGCGCTATATAAGAACTCACCGTTTACTTTTGTATTGACTCTGTCAGCGAGGTAACAAGGCATAGGGTTAGTGCAATAAAACATAACCATAACCAAGTACCAGTGGTCAAGTGGAAACCACACCTCTACTGAGTACCAGTGGTAGAATGGAAACCACACCTCAACACGATGAAACAATCATGATTACTGACTTTTATCAATCATGATTACTACATTTACAAGTAGTGTCTTGTTATTTTATATCTTCCCCTGTATATTCAAGAGTAAAGGTTAAAACATACCTCAGAATGCACCATTTTAAAGCTAGTTAAAAAAAATATCCGGGCGAGCATGCCCCCGGACCCCCCTAACAACGCTTCGCGCCAGTGGCGCTCACGTACCCCACCCCTACCACCTCGCCCATCATTTCACCCAGGGGAAACACTGCTAGGGTATGGTGTACCATGTACTGATGTGGGGACCTAGGGTATGGTGTACCATGTACTGATGTGAGGGACCTAGGGTATGGTGTACTGTGTACTTACGCAATGTGGGCATACTGTATACGGGGGAGAGCTCAGACCTGATGTGTACTGAATACATGATACACGGTGGTCAGACCTGATGTGTATTGCATACACAGGGGTCAGAGGTGAAATGTACTGCATGCATGATACACAGGGGTCAGACCTGATGTGTACTGCATACATCGGGGTCAGAGGTGAATTGTACTGCATACATGATACACAGGGGTCAGACCTGAGGTGTACTGCATACATGAGGGTCAGACATGATGTGTACTGCATACAAGGGGTCAAAGATGAATTGTACTGCATACATGATACACGGTGGTCAAACCTGATGTGTACTGCATACATGTTACACAGGGGTCAGACTTGATGTGTACTGCATACATCGAGGTCAAATCTTAATTGTACTGCAACCATGATACACAGGGGTCAGACCTGATGTGTACTGCATAGATGGGGTCAAAGCTGAATTGTACTGCATACATGATACACGATGGTCAGACATGATATGTACTGCATACATGATACACAGGGGTCAGACCTGATGTGGACTGCATACACGGGGGTCAGACTTGATGTGTACTGCATACATGTTACACAGGGGTCAGACCTGATGTGGACTGCATACAAGGGGGTCAGAGCTGATGTGTATTGCATACATGGGGGTCAAACCTGATGTGTACTGCATACATGGGGGTCAGACCTGATGTGTACTGCATACATAGGGGTCAGACCTGATTTGTATTGCATACATGGGGGTCAGACCTGATGTGTATCGCATACATAGGGGTCAGACCTGATGTGTATTGCATACATGGGGTCAGAGCTGAATAAACAGGAGTGACTCCATATGTATAGATGTGTTTTTCATGTGGATAAGAAATATCAAATCACTCAATGTTCTGCACTTCAATTTGCTGTAAAATGCATGCTGCATCCATAGATGGAGAAACTTCAGATTTAGCCCAAGAAACAGCATTATTTCCAGTCCACACAATTAAATGGTTCTGCAAATTTATCAACCCATTATCTCTACTGACCAAGTTGAAAATGTCATGGGTCAGGCTAATTTATGTTTTTTGCATATGAAGTCCTTTTTGTGATTTACAAGTACTAAAATGTATTGTTTTCTTCAATTTATAAAGGGGGACAAAAGTATTAATTATAACCTAATTACATAAAGATGTATATATATATATATATATATAGACTAATGAACACTAATTATTCAAACATTTCATTTATGTCTGCCTTAATGGACTATAACCACTAGGGCTAACAGCTAAACACATTAACTGGGAGTGCGGGACCGATTTCTGGGAAACATTGGCACATGTGGAGTAACACCAGCAATCTAATCTGCTCATCCATCATGCACCTGTCTCCCTGGTACTTGTACAACCAGTTGATACCATGGAATGGACCTCAACACAGAGAGTGATTTACTGCCACTTCATGGCAACGTTGGGTGTGATGTCCAAACATGGAAATCCTGGTCAAGTTGGCTCTCAAATAATGGTTGATTTATGGTGTCTGGCTGTGATATTTTCTAAAAATAATACATTCCTTCTGCACATTCTTGCAAGGTTTGTCAGAAATAAGTTGTAATGTTGGGCTGAGCATATGTTATATTTTAAAACTAAATGTAGGTTTATTTAATTCATGCCAACTGGTTAACTAGACGTGAAAACATCAGTTGCTGGACACCATTTCACCATGACAGACACTGACTTTGTAAACAAACAGTTCTTTGCTTGAGTATGTTTGACGACTTTGAACATACAAACTAAACCAAAACAGTAATGTTCAATCACAATTTTGTTTAGACATTGTTTTGTGCCAGAAACAGGTGGCAATTTCTGAAAATATTGAACGAGGTCTTAAACACAGTGAAATGATCCACCTTTCTTGCTTGCCATACACAGTGTGTCAGGGGAAACTCCTGCAATCAACAAAATAATGGTGTAGGCCATCACTGTCTAATAGAGACCTACGATTAGATTACTGATATTTACTTTTGCTGCCACCAGATTCTGTTTATTGCACAGAGACATCATGTTAGAACCCATGCCTACATAATAATGATTATTCTCTTAAAGTGAAACAAAGATACCTGTGACATTTTGCTTGAATCTCCCACTTAGAAAATATATTCGGAGTAAACCACAGGCATGATATTGTTGACTGTAGCTTTATTTTTACGAATATAAACCTAGATATTTACATGGGCTATTGTTGTCGATGTAATTGTTGCAAGCAAGGTCTGCTAGAGTCTGGTGACATGGAGTTCATTGAGTACAAGATGATAGGTGTATTCCTGTCTCCTATTTATAGACAATGAGTCATGACTCACGTTGGGTTGCTTCCTGTATTAATTCAAAGCACAAGCAGGTGGTTTACCACAACTGCATTCAATACATTTAATATTGAATACATTCTGCATTCATTCAATTCAAAATGCTGCAAGTTTAATCATTAATCACAAAACTAGATTTAATAAGATTGCTGTCCAGAGCTATAAGCTCCAGATGGCATGTGGACAAGAAAGCCTTTAGCTTATCGAGAGTCCAACAATTTTCCTTATATAGATGTATATATATCTTTCTCTACTTTCTCATATTGAACCTACACTGTTCCTTTGCTAATGCTACATTGTGCCCTCTAGTGTTGTCAACCCACATTCTAATAGGTGTCTTTCATAATCAAGATCTGTCAGTTCAGGAATCAGCTTAGTTGCTCTTCGTTGCACTCTTTCTAGCTTATCTATGTCCTTCTTACAATGTTGCACTCTAGCCGGTCAAAATTTGTTTTGACCGCTTGGCAGTTAAAACCAGGTTAAAACCGGTAAAAACTGGTTAAAACCAGTCAAAAACAGCCAAAACCTATTAATACTATTAAAAAGCCTAACACTAACCCAACATACACCAAACTTCTCCTAACTTATATTTAGCTCGTATACTAATTTCACTTAATGATAGAATGTAAATATCCACTTGCTTAAAACAAGCATAGCTGGAGATTATGAAACATCAATGCTGAATTGTCGTGCAATTACTCTGAAGCAGTCCTTGTTCTTGCACAATTGAAACTGAATTGACACACATGCTTAATAAATAAAAGCATATGTATAACACTTATTAATTAATGTAAAGTATTCACCAGTTACAAAGTTCTTTATATGCACAGATATTCTAGAAACTATTTTGGCAGAAAAAAAGGTGGCCATGTTCTTGAATAATTCACATAGACTGCGCACGGCCTGACCTTAAATCTACGTTATGGAAACGGCCTGGCTACGCCGAATTCGAATACGTTGTCTGGTGTCAATTTTCACACTGTCATGCTAATGAAAATGATTGGATTTTAGATCTGAATATATATAAGTTTTTGTTGTGCTAATATAACACACAATTTGGGAACGGATGTAAGTGTATGCTTCAAAGTGAAATCGACAAACGTAACACATTATGTGCACACTACCTGAAGATTGTATTGGCGTTAGCCTCTTGGCGTGGTGAAAGGGTCGACATGATTGAAATTTTAAATTGATATGCAGTATTGTACGATTTTAACAACGAGACACTTACGTCAAATAAAATATTAACTACATCGCACTAATATGTCACTGAGAATATTTCCCCAAAACTAAAACTATTTATTAAAAATTATATATTTAGTAAGGGTAAATGTTCCATCTATCTGTAATAATCAATCATGAGAACATAGCTAGGCTATCTTTTGAAAACACAAATTCAATTGGTTAATCTAAAGACTAAAACAGGACCAACAACAGAGCACGGACCATGTAATACTTTTTAGTTTTTATGCTTTACATTGATTACCTGACATGTTTACAGGCATTGTTGAAAATTATGGTGTACTTTTTGCATGAGCTTGATTTGAATACAATGAGCAATAATACCTCAAGATATCTTGTTTCTTATTCATACTGAATATATTTTGACACTTGCATTGTTTTTATAGTGATTAACAATTAATTACAGAACTATTGCACACAATTGTCACTAAATTTGGTTTTGACCAGGTTTTGACCACTTTTCAGGGAAAATGAGCCCGGTTTTAACCAGGTTAAAACCAGGCGGTTAAAACCAGGTGGTTAAAACCGGGTGGTTAAAACCGTTCAACACTGCCTTCTTACAATATGGGCTCCACGGTTGTATACAATATTCCAAATGTGATCTAACTTTTCTTTTGTACAGTGGTACAATTAGCTGTTTCTCCTTATATGTGATATTTCTCCTAATTAGCCCAAGTATTTGGTTACCCTTTGAAGCAGCAATTCCAAATTGCTCACTGTTATTCCTAAGTCCTTTTTCTTTTACAGTTTTACCTAATATAGTATCCCCCATTATGTATTCTTTGTCACATTTCCATGTCCTATGTGGATGCATTTACACTTCCCAAATTTGAACATTTGCCTTTTTTCAGACCATTTGACCAATTTGGCTAGATTATCCTGTAAAGTATGTTTATCTGCATCTGTTTTAACTGTTCTGATCACTTTTGTATCATCTGCAAATTTCAGTACTTTGCTTGATACATTATCATCCAAATCATTTATATATACAGCTGTACATCAAGAATAATATCGATCTGGCTTTTAACTTAAGTAACAATCTTTGATGTAGCATTTTATCAAATGCTTTCTGAAAATCTAAGTAGACAACATCCACTGGTGACCCATCGTCTACCCACTTTGTAATTTTTTTTTTTTAAACAGACCTAGCTTTTAGGAACCCATGTTGAGATTCATCTATTAATTTGTGTTTTACAAGGAATTCCACCATGTAGTTTATATTAAGCGTTTCTAATAATTTGCATGAAACTGATGTTAAGCTCACTGGTCTGTAATTCTCTGTCTTGCTCCTCGATCCCATTTTAAATAATGGTGTAATGTTTGTTTCTTTCAATTCTAGTGGAACAATTCCATCTGTAAGTGACAAGTCAAAGAATATAGCAAGTGGTGTACTGATTTGGTCTACAATTTCCTTAAGCAGTTTTGGTGGTATCCCGTCAACTCCAGGTGATTTGTTTTCTTTCATCATGTTAGTTTTCTTTGATATCATTTCAGGAATAACATACAACTATCCTAATTGATTTGATTCATCCCCTCAAATTTAGTAACTGGTAATGGCAGTGAACTTATATCTTCTGTGGTAAACACTGAGCTGAAATACTCATTCAGGGCCTCTGCCATTTGAAACCCATCAGATATTACGTTTCCTGCACTCTTTTCTAGTGGTCCAACGTTATCATGAACCTTCTGTTTACTCCTTACATAAGCATAGAAACTCTTGCTATTATTTTGTATATCACTCGCCAATTTTTGCTCAAAAGTTCGTTTGGATTTTCGAATTTTGGTTGTTGCTAGGTTAAGGACCTCTTTGTAGTTGTTATAGTCTTCTATATTTCCAGTGTTTCTGTAAACTCTCCACATATTTTGTTTGTAAGCAATCTTTTGTATAGCTTCTTTTGATAGGTGTTTCTTCCTAGATTGTTTCCCTTGCTTTTTAGGGGAACAAATCTTTCAATAATGCCCTCAATCTCTTCTTTCATAATGGTCCAACATTCTGTTGCTGTCTTGTTCTTCATTAACTTTGTACAATCTATGTGTGCTAGATATTTTCTCATCTGTTTATATTTGCCTTCGTTAAAGTTTCTCCTCCATCGCTTTTTACCATTATTCCCTGATTGTACTTTTATACTAAAATGGATCTGGCTATGAACACTAGATTCCAAAGCTTTCTTGTATTTTAACATTAATTCGTTTTGAGAAGAGAACACTAAATCCAACACATTTCCACCTCTGGTTGGTTCCAAAACATGTTGGGTAAGGAAACAGTCCTACATTAGAAGTAGAAACTGTTGGCCATCACCTCCAGCACTCTAGTGATTTCCACTGAATATGTCCATGATTAAAATCACCCATTATAACACATTCCCATTTACTCATCTCCTTTATAGCACTGTGCAGTTTTACATCGTCCTCTTGTCCTATGTTAGGACTACGATAAACTAGTCCTATTGTTAATGTTGAGTTTCTGGTAATTATTTTGCTCCAAATAGCTTCCTTGCAATCTGCTTCCCTTTTTATTTGTACGTCATATGCCTGTATAAATTCTTTAATATACAGAATGACCCCGCCTACACTTCTCTCTAGTTTGTCCTTACTAAACATATCTATTGCTACCACATATCGATTGTGTGTACGATTAATTTGTGATTGTGACGATCTAGTTTAATGTATATAATAAAATAACTTTCAAATATGAAATAGAACATATAAATTAAAGTTCAAATATGGAATTGAATATATAATTTAAGAGTCTGCCATGCCATTACTGTGTAATATATTATTTATGACCAGACCGTTCAATGAACGTTGTACAAACATGACTAGTACTGTTTTCAGCACAATGCTTCACAAGCGAAACATTAATAATTCAACAGTCACCAAGGGTTACAATACTGGCTGGGTAAACGTGTATAATGGAATATGGGTGAATGGAATTGTCACTTTGAACAAGGGCAATTTTATTCTGTGTTTAAGCGGCTGAACATATGAATATACTTCGGAATACAGAATAATTATATCTGACCTGCATGATACAATTTTGATTGGCTGACTATCATGCTGTCCATAACTGTGTTACTGTAAATGTAAGCAGAGTCAACTGTATGCAAAAATAGAATTTAGCACAAATAAACAAGTGTTTATGTGGATGGAAATCAGAGCCTATGTCTGGCCAATGGATACAGGCCTACAGTGTGTAGACTACTACTAGTAGGTACAGTCACTATATTTAGTCTGTAAAAGTGATTAAAACTGGCAAATGAAAGTTTCCCTAATGGTCTCCTACAAATACAATGCACTGCAATGATCCATAAACAATTACAGGAATCAACATTTAGTACAACAGAAAAGCTGATTAATATGCCTAACAATGGAACTACATTTACTAATCACTCTTCCTGGCTTTTAATAGCTAACTTAGATGTTTAATAGTTTTACTTTTAGTGATGTATTTTGTTGGATGTTGTCATTGACGATTGGAATAACGCTGATACCGATGTTACCAACAAAGGCAAACTTGAAACTAACAGCGCCACTATTTGATCATTACGCTAATGATGAATGACATAATTATCAGATTTCTGGTTCTATCACAATGAATTGTGTGTTAGCTTATTTTACTTGTCAATTTCAGAATATATAATATGATATTCCTATTAGTAAAATGTATTGTTGCTGCTGAAATTTTGATTTGAAGTGATGCAGTGAATTTTCATATAATCAAATCACTGGAAATGCAGTATTCGGTGTTCACAGCATGTGGGGGTTATAACTTAATAAAATTTTAAAGCTAGGACATCAACAAGAAACTGGACATTCCAGGGAATTGTTTGCTCACCCCACAGTTACGTCAAGAATTGTGAACATTCACTATAGGTGCATTCTTTTGGGCCTTTAATGGACAGATTGGAGACTTCCAGAGACGAAGCCCAAAAGAGTGCAATTGGAGTGGTTTGTGAGCGATAATAGATTATTATTTCTAATCCTAAAAGTAATAAACTGAGATAAAGCAGATTTAAAGCTAATAAAGGTATTTCCTCAGCTCGATTTTGTGCTCATTGCGTTTACAATTCATTTTGCGAAAATTAAAACCAGGCTCTCATGTGTCGCCGTCGTGTGGCGCCACCTAAGTAAACATGTCATGGGTACATACATTATGTCAGTTTATTCCAATACACAATTCAAAAGGCCTTACTGAACGATACAATGCAATTTAAATATAACAATTTATCACAATCAAAACTCACTGCTCATTTTCCATGTTGTATTGATTTTACGGCCCAAACCGGCAGACGACAGATGTGTAGATGGCATAAGCAGCCGAAACTGGCAAATGAATAGGGCGCATCCAATTATCAAGTGATCTCTCTACATGAAACCACTTCAGAGAAGAGAGGGATCTGATGCCTCAGGACCCTCCAAGATTTCCAAGAGGATGACATTGGAGTGAGTCCAGACAGATTGGATTATCAAAAGAATGCAAACTAATTGTTGATCAGCAACATAGCATATCTTCTAAGTAAACATTGACAACTGGACTAGGGGTGCATTAAATCCATGTCTTGAAGGAAGGAAGTGTTTCCCTATAATGTTGTTGCCCCAGGTGGCAGTGTTTAAAAATTAAACAATTACTGCATTCTCTAGTGACACATATGGCACAAATGTGAGATTGCCTTCAAGTACTCGTTGGATGCTTTAAAGAAAAACATTTGTTTTAAATTGGGAAGATGCATGGTAAATACATTGTCATTGAAGTTGAATGTCAGGAATCATGAATGTTACACATGTACACACACAGTCATAGACATATATATATCAACATATTCATTATATTATGAACATTCCAATTTGTGTTATTCTGCAGTTTGGGGTATTCATTGGAGACATAAATCATGTTATGGTTTAGGTTTTTAGGATTGTTTAAGTAGGTAGAAATGGTTCCTAAATTTAGCTGTGAACTGCAGAACTAACCAACTGAGAGTTGATTCAGTACATGTTTACTGTTGACATCAACAAAAAAGTACCCTAGGTGCGACTTATTTTTGGAAAGTCGACAGACGCATGGGATTTTGTTCACCAAACAAAGTCTAAACTGCCTGAGGTAAGGAGGTCAGACCGATTTACCTCCCCTTCTGACAACATGGGAGACAGTTTAGTGGCCGTAGTTTATTATCATGCATTCTACCTGTTCGTTTGTGAATTTTCTTTTGTTGTAATAATGTCAGTGTGTGTACCTGTGCTTAAAAAAAGACTTTTTGGCAGTGTTTATAAGCGGTAATGATTTTTTACTCTTGGTGTCGTGTTTTGGTTTTCTTGATTTATGTGGGCGGCCATTTTGGATCACGTTGACAGGTCCCACCTATCAAACTGATTTGCGAGATTATGTTAATGAGTTCATCAATATTGAAATGTGATGAAGAAAGAGGAAATTCAAAGGAAAAGTAATCTGAAAATATCATGGTAATCCGTCGATAAAAAAGTTATAGTAATTATAGATTTTAAATGGCCTATGTTTGACGATGTTTTGTGAGTATTTAGTTAGTCAAATTCAGCGGAATGCATGTGCAGAAGGGTAAAGAATTGTGTCAATGGTAACATGATTACAGTGATGACTTACCAATTGATGGCACAAACTTGCATGAGGTCCGTTTATTGAACCCTTGTTTCAAGACATCACCATTTTGCCTTCTTCCCCATATGCGCAGTGATCGACAGCGGGTGACTTTGATTAAATAATACTGCCAAGTACCTATGCCTGCACCTGAGTAATTCATTGCTGCCATGTTTAATGTAACTGATTGATGTTTATATTAATATTAGTTTATTTATTGGTATTATTGGTATTATTTTAGCTTAATTGTAACAATTTTGAGCTATTTAGCATATATACAAAATATTGTGTTGGTTACATCATTACAATTTATGATAATTTGTTTGAATTCATTTATTGTATTATTATTATTTGTTATAAAATTACACGACTTCATTTCATTCTGTATGTCATTACTCGGGTATTCTTTAATGACAATTTTATTTTAAACTATTCTTGAGTTCTGAGCATGTTACTTATATATTGTTGATAAATTATTTTATATAGATGGCAAAAGAATCAAGAAGATAAAAGTAGTTTTCTTGTGATTTATGTACAAAATCAGATCCGTCAGAAAACATTCTGAAAAATTCATGAAATTTGGAACTTTGCAAAACTGTAGTTTCCTTAATTTTGCACTTAGCTACATGAAATTAATAGCATTGTACTTCTCATAGTGATCACTATGTGGGAAAATATTTTAGAAAATGTTTTCTTGTGATTTATATTCAAAATCAGATCTGCTGGAAAATTTTTGGATAAAATCATGAAATTTGCAACTTTACAAAAACTGCAGTTTCCTTGAAGGGAGTAAAAACATATAATGCTTGAATTCATATTATATTACATCCTGCTATCTACTTCCATGTCCACCAAGCCAAAAAAATTAAATGAATTAGAAATTCCACATTTCATGCTGTGCATCCGGACATTTTTGAATATGCATATTTTTGGCGCGCTTTTCGGGGTGCCGAGATGAGATGTGACGTCACATATGACCCATACTCGCATCAGGCCGACCCTTTCCATACATTCAGAGCATGTTTACAAGGATAGCTGTCGGGTCGAAATGAGCGTCAAAATTAGTTATTGTGCGATATTCCGATGTAATACAAAAACTAGTCATCATAGAGGAACAAGCAGTTATCTTCAGGTTCCACATGAATCCAATTTTATTCAAAACAATGAATGCGAATGGGCCTACAAGTCGACTAGGTTACGCCGAGCTTGGGCTCGTTTTTAGAATAATTATATCGGATGCAACCAACGGGAGATAATCTACACCAATGAACATACGTAGCAAACATATATTGTATCCAGCTACAGAAAGTAACGTGTATAATCTCATAATATTACTAGAATATCGATGTATGAAGGAGGAGTTGTACAATTTATCATAACAGCTTAAATCAGTCAGCGAATTTCTGTCGGGCCTGCTAGCTCAGTTGATAAACACGTTGGTTCCGTAGCATTTATTTTGCAATCGGGCGATGCTGGTTCAATCCCAACACCAAACCAGTGATTTTCTTTACACTTTTTTATGTTTTCATGAAGTAATATAAACCAAATCATTTTTATACTATAATGCACTGTTTGTAAATATTTTTTTAAATTTTTGTAGTAATTATTTATTCGCCACAAAAATTAAAATATGGGAATTATATAACGATGTTTCTAAATTTTATTTATCCAAACAAATATAATGTAATGGATATATAATTTATTTATTGTATATATATATATAGTACAGCAATATACTGTAATTATATATGTGAAAACAAATGGTGATCTGTCTGGATAAATAAAATTTACAAACATCGTTATATATAATTACCATATTTTCATTTTTGTGGTGAATAAATAATTACTACAAAAATATTTACAAACAGTGCATCATAGTATACAAAATTATTTGGTATATATTACTTCGTGAAAACATAAAAAAAGTATAAAGAAAATCAATGGTTTGGTGTTGGGATTGAACCGGCGTCGCCCGATTGCAAAATGAATGCCTCGGAACCAACGTGTTTACCAACTGAAATAGCAGGACCGACAGAAATTCACTGACTGATTTAACTAATGTTATGATAAATTATACAACTCCTCCTTCATACATCGATATTCTAGTGATATTATGAGATTATACACGTTACTTTCTGTAGCTGGATACTATATATGTTTGCTATGTATGTATATTGGTGTAGATTATCTCCCGTTGGTTGCATTCGATATAATTATTCTGAAAACGAGCCCAAGCCTAAGGCCAAGCTCGGCGATACCTAGTCGACTTGTAGGCCCATTCGCATTCATTGTTTTGAATAAAATTGGATGCACGTGGAACCGTAAGATAACTGCTTGTTCCTCTATAATGACTAGTGTTTGTATTACATCGGAATATTGCACAATAACTCATTCTGACGCTCGTTTCGACCCAAAAACTATCCTTGTAAACATGCTCTGAATGCATGGAAAGGGTCGGCCCGCTGCGAGTGTGGGTCATACATGACGTTACGATACCACGTGATCGCCTAGCTCATTAAACTTTTATTTTCCGCAGGAATCGCTATACTGACGGGTTTAAAATCGAATTTATGCTACAAATGTATTTTTCTGTATTTTTTTATTTTCTCGAATGTTACATACAACGGATTTTAACTAATGCCTTGTTTTTATTTCCTTTAATATTTCATTTACGTACATGAAACAAGCACCACTGCACTTCTGTTAGTGACTATTATCAGGGAAAATTCATTAAACAAATTCTTGTAATTTATTATTGTTTTCTGACAATTAGATTTGTCAGAAAACTGTCACGGCGTCAGAAAATTTCACGAAATTCAAAACTTTACCAAGCTGTAGTTTTTTAATATTTCATTTAGATACATGAAACAACTACCACTGTACTTCTTATGACTACTATCAGGGAAAAATAAAAAAAATTGTTTACGAAAGAAAATTTTGGTCCGACCACCCTACAGGCTACAGTGCCCGTGGCTGTACATTTTCAGCCCGGCGTTTACTGAAACAAGGTCTACTGTCTCTACTACTCGAGTCTAGTCTAGTCTAGATTAATTTAGCCAGACACTGAGTGTGAGACAGGGAAGGGAGTCTAGCAACATTAACCCGACACACCGGGTCACCATAATATTTAGCTTGGTTCATTTGATACCAGACGACAGCTTGACTGGCGTTAACCAGCATCAGTGCATCACGATCATACATGGCACACGACTCGAGTTTCCTACTTACGATAAAATCAGTCTAGTGTGACGACAGGCCCATTCACCGACCTGGCCACACAGCCATACTCACGTTTTAAGTTTAAATACTGCCGCGTCCAATGTACGAGTCAAATCCCAACTCAACCGAGAGAAGCAAGGCCCCTGGGGCTCTAACAGCGGCAGAAATCCTGGATTCTTGCAGCCAAAACGGCAGGCGGTAGCGATAAAGCGACGCTTTCCGGCTCAGGTGAACACAATTCGGTCACGTGATTAAGCGGCGGCGATGATAGCTAGCCTCCGACACCAAGGTTCGAGCACTTGAACGTGCGGTGAGAGTGAGTCGACATTGTGGGCACGGGTGACCGAGCGTGCGTCTGGGCCTGCACTTCATTATGCATGCATGAGTGGGGGGTGGTCGTGGTCATCGCGCGATGTCGACTCACCAATCATGCAGGAGTATCGCGCGGATGGTTCGAGATAAGAGGAGGTTGGCAGACTCCCGTCACGCACCCGGCGTGTTTACACGTTAAGTCCCGCCCACTTCCTTGGATCTGTGGTTATCATAGCATGTGGCTCAATTTCGTGTGGCACAATTTCGTGCGTCGCGCAATTTCGTGGCAACGAGGTATTATCATTGTTTTTTAATTCGCGGTTGTCGAGCACATAAGGGGTTCTAGCAACTCATAAGAGCAGTATCTTCACCAGTATTTTGGATAGGTGTCCATTAACCCCCAAATATAGGCCCAACTCGCAGATAACAACAACAACATCACCATCACCACCACCACCACCACCACCACCGCCACCACCGACAACAACAACAACAATAACTACAACAACAAAAACAACAGTGACATGGTCTTAGACCTATATATATATTTATTTATTTATACACACACGCACAAACGTATGCAAACACGTACGCACACACACGCACACGCACACACACACACACACGGACATGCGTACATGTATACCAGATGCAAAACGTGTTAACCTGTAAATGAATTACTGTAACATCATACCCAGTAGCCTACATTTCTGTTCGACTTGTAGGTTATTGGTTTGCAACAAAGAGCCTGATACGCAGTTCTACTGGTGCATAGCATTCTACCCTGTAATATGCAGAAGTTGAGATATAGTTGTAATTCACTTCTAAATTTATATAGTTTTTTTGTTATACACACATGCGGCATGATATTTTGCAAATAGAGTTATGTGTAACATTTTTATCTGACTCCACTTATATAACAGCGCAATCTATACACCAATAAGAAATGCTAAAACGTGTTAAAGGAATTAGATTAACCAACATTTTGAAGTTTTAATAAGTGTATGTCAACATTATGGTGAAATATATTAATACCGTTGTTTAACCAGACCAGACATAGTTACTCGTATACTATGTAATAAATCCACGCAGGAGGACACCATTAAATTAATGTATTCTGAGATAATGCAAGGTAAGCAGCTTAGATAGATCTTATTTAAACACGTATACTTGTGCCCAACTGTGGCAAACAAGAGATGTAGTAGATAGAAAAAAATGTAGATGTTTCAGGAGGATTTTCTGATACCTACAACTTCATCTAACGTTCAACAGCATAATTGATTTAGTACGAAAACTATTTAAAATACACGGATTGTGATACCTTTTAATGGACGACGGAGTGTCGTCAAAGATGAAATACGATTTAGCTATCAGGAAGATAGCATACTGAAATATAACTTTTGGGATTCTGATCTGGTAACTTTCTGACAACAACCATGTGGTGAATAGCCACAGCTGACAGAGCTCTAACAGTTCTCATCCCAATGTATAGCTGTGGTGGACTGGCATCTTTCCAAGGTTCAACATTAAAAACAAGAAACGAAATGTATTGGAACTTCCTTGTGTGGAGTATGAACAATGGCGACCGTACAAGAAAATGCTCAATGCATGATGACCTGCGATGTGTTCTATAGTTTTGACAAAGCCTCGCATCTCAAACGGACACTGTTCTTCGTTCTCTTCTAGTGGCGAAAACAATTTGGAGAACATGGAATCCTCATTAGTCTGAACTTCATGTTATAAAATTGGGTTTGTGAAGGAAGCGGGCTATATTGCCTTGAACTGAGAGAACATTCATCATATTCCGTTCGTGTGAGAGGTTCAGCTGATTGACCTCACCAAAAGATGTGCAAAATAGTTCAGACTTGTAATAAGTGTTTGGACTATTGGTCTGAAATCATCACCTAAAATTGTGGTATGTACCGGTTCTCCCCTTTCAAGAACATGGTGAATTGTTTCTCTTAATTTAAACACTATGAAATACTATCCCCATACTAACAAGCGGTCCTCCATGTTGAAGAGGAGAACACTGACATTGGTTCCAACCTCTTCACATTCACTAGCAATTTTGGAGATCATGGAACTAAATGGTAAATAGTTCATAGAATAAACAGTACTCATTTACATATTCGCCTTTCGTGTACACACAATTGTGCGCAACAGACAACATATTATGTTTATTCATTCAATTGAAGCGCGAAGTATCCAGGGGTGTGATAACACTTCTGCAACTCAAACGGTCTGATCCCAAAATGACCTCGCTAGTCTGAGACATCCAGTTTCACGGTTGTGTCCTAAAATGAATGCTGCTTCATCATTCGTCATTGTTCCTCACCAAGGACGAACATCGATGCTTCAGGATGGCTTTACAAGATCATCTCCGATTGTAATCCTGTTAGTTTAAGACGTTCTTAGCTACAAGTACGTCAGTCCATTGCATATCTTTAATGTAGCGTGCTACAAGAGGGTTGTCGTGATTAATTAATTATTGAAATATCCATTCTTTACAAAGCTTATATTACCCATCGAAAACCCCCATATTACCCACAAGGTGGTAATTACACCAAGGTTAAATACGCTGTTGTAGATCGACACCAATCAAATGCCTTTTCTTCTCAGGGTCTCTTCCGTTAGATAGGTCTACCGGAATTTCCCAAGTTTCAACGCGACAGTAGATGCATGACGAAATCGGTACTCTCTCTCTCTTGACGGTCCGGCGCTCTAACTTTAGGACTACCGCGCCCGATGTTTCGCTAACATAACGACCACTGGCGACCCGTGGCGGTAGGTTCTACGTCAGAAACAGCGAGTAACTAGGAAATGACGCAACTGTCGCCGAGCGCCTTTGCCGCTCACTGCTAACACACACAAAGGCACACCTGTCTGAATTAACCCGGAATACAACTGCACGGTGCGATGGGCAGCAGAGGAAAACTTCCGGGGAAGGTATACATTGATGTGGTAAGTAGACACGTTATTATATATATATGTAAATTAAGTTTGACTTCCGACGGTATGTAACAGCGGGACCTTGCCTTCTACACATGAGCCTTAGGCTGATATATATGCATATTATTAATATAGCCATTGTTGCGAGCACGTTCTACTGAATACATAAGTACCGCTGTATTCGGTAGCCATTGGCTCGCAAGGATGAATTCATTATAGACAACACGGACAAATAAAGCTCAATATACAATGCATTTTGTGCGTGCGTGTATACGTGCGTGTGTGTGTGTGTGTGTGTGTGTGTGTGCGCGCGCGCGTGTGTGTGTGTTTGTTGGCGGGAGGGGGTGCAGCTCGAGTTTTTTCGTGAGCTTCCGCCTCTAATTTTGTACATCTTCCTGCACCTGTGCTACGAAGTAGCTCTGGTAACGACGATCTTTGTCGACGCCAGACACAATGCAGATGCTGAGTTTGGGAAAAAATGTAAACGATGACTGATAAAATGGCCAACTTTGCATGGACAATGATCTCGCTACTAAAGCGATGTGAGAGTCAGAAAGAGAACGTATAGATTTCATGGCGTGGTACCGCAGAAAAAAACCAAAGACAATGTACAAGTTTACGGAGATGAAAAGATTTGAGGAAGTGAAGAATGTAGACAAACGAAGAATGGAGACGCAAAGGGAGGAGGGTAGTGTGAAAGGGGTGGCACAAAGATGTTGACATGGAGTATATTGAGATACCCTATAGAGTGGAAGGGAGAACGAGAAGAGGAAAACAGCGACAGGGAGATCGAAGACAGAAGTGTGGAATGAATGACACAAGGAGAAATACAAGTCTCAGGGACCAAAATCACGGCTAGCCTCACCACGGCCAACAGGAACGAAGGGGGAGTAAAAAACCAATGTTCAGCCCTTCGGACGTGCATACTCCCCTCCTGACGGATCGCGGATCGTGTCAAAACCGCAACGTTTTGATGTGTGTGGTTGATCCTACAGGATCATAGTTGTATATGATGGGCACTCGCTAGGACATCCCGAACTTGTGGATTCCGCTGCCTTTTAAATGGCTGTTCCGCCTGCGACTGGCATTTCCTCCAGTCTGGGGACCCACTCTCCTCCTCACGACGCTCCTCCTGATTATGTAAGTTAGGGTCAGGTTTGGGGTCAGTAGTAGAACATTGACATGTTTAGTTAGTGATATGGTTTGGGTTAAGCTTCAAACGAATAAACAGTCAACCGCTCTTTCCCACTGTGAAGCAACTCCCGAAATATACGGGGTACTTTCATTTTACCCAATCTGTTAAGAGCAACATTTCTCCCCAGTCATCACCGAACATAATACATAAGAAACATTTAAAAACCTGATTTGTATTAACACTATTCACATACTAAAAAACCTACTTGGCTTAGTATATTGTACCTTTCTGAAGAGAACTTCCCATAGGTGCGCAATAGGTTTCAAGTCCGGGCTCTGAGCCGGCCAGTCCAGGATCTCTATACCAGTGCGCTCCATGATATCACACACTTTCCTCGGTTTATGGCAAGGCGCGTTGTCTTGCTGGAAGGCAAAGGCCTGCCCCTCACCATAGAGTGCCCTCGCGGAGGGAAGCATGTGATTTCGGAGCACTCTGGTGTGTTGATCCTGCCGCATGGTGCCCTCACACCGACAGAGCTGGCCGACCCCGTGCCCGGACATGCACCCCCACACCACCAGGGAGGCTCCTCCGTGCTTCATTGATGTTCTGTGACAGTTGCTGCATGAAGCATGGGAAGCTATCCTTGCTGACACCGTCCAACACTCGGTACACTCTACGCTTCGCCGATGTGCCGCAGTGATCGCCGCGAAGGGGCAGCACACACGTTATTAACATTATTTTGTTATTATTGTGTTATATTTACCTTCTACTTCAATGTTCTTTATTCCTAGAATGTAACATGTCACTAAGCAGTGATTTATTATGATATGCATTTGATTATGTAACTATTCCCTAAGAATTTTCCACTATTTTTACTTTTTCATGTTTTCATAATTTTATGTGAAATATCACATACAAAGGCACACCTGTCTGGGTTAACCCGGAATACGACTGCACGGTGCAATGGGCAGAAAAAGAAAACTTCCAATGAAGTAGAACGACCAGTGCTACTAGGTATACATTGACGTGGTAAGTAGACACGTTATTATTTACATGTAAATTAATTATGACTTCCGACGGTATGTAACAGCGGGATCTAGCCTTCTACGCATGAGCCTTAGGCATATGCATATTATTAATACAGCCATGTTGCGAGCACGTTCTACTGAATACATAAGTACCGATGTATTCGGTAGCCATTGGCTCGCAAAGATTAATTCATTATAGACAACAAGGACAAATAAAGCTCAATATACAATGCATTTTGTGCGTGCGTGCGTGTGTGTGAGTGTGTTTGTGTGTTTGAGTGTGTGTGTGTTTGTGTGTTTGAGGATGTGCGTGCGTGTGTGTGTTTGTGTGTTTGTGTGTTTGAGTGTGTGTGTTTGTGAATTAGTTTGTTTGTGTGTGTGTGTGTGTGTGTGTGCGTGCTTGCGTGCGTGCGTGCGTGCGTGCGTGCGTGTTTGTTGGCGGGAGGCGGTGCAATTCGAGGTTTTTCGTGAGCTTCCGCCTCTAATTGTGTACATCTTCTGCACCGGTGTTACGAAGTAGCTCTGGTAACGACCATCTCTGTCGACGCCAGACACAATGTAGATGCTGAGCATGGTAAAATGTACACGATGACTGATAAATTGACCAGCTTTGCGTGGACAATGATTTCGATACTAAGGCGATGTGAGAAGTAGATCACTAGAACGTATATATTTCATGGCGTGGTACCGGAGAAAAAAACCAAAGACGAAGTACAAATTTACGGAGATGAAAAGAATTGTGGAAGTAAAGAATGTAGACAAACGAAGAATGGAGACGCAAAGGGAGGAGGGTAGTGTGAAAGGGGTGGCACAAAGATGTTGACATGGAGTATATTGAGATACCCTATAGAGTGGAAGGGAGAACGAGAAGAGGAAAACAGCGACAGGGAGATCGAAGACAGAAGTGTGGAATGATTGACACAAGGAGAAATACAAGTCTCAGGGACCAAAATCACGGCTAGCCTCACCACGGCCAACAGGAACGAAGGAGAGAGTAAAAAACAAATGTTCAGCCCTTCGGACGTTCATCCTCCTGACGGACCGCGGATCGTGTCAAAACCGCGGATCGTGTCATTGTTTTTATTTGGGTGTGACTGATCCTACAGGATCATAGCTGTATACGATGGGCACTCGCTAGGACATCCCAAAGTTGTGGATTCCGCTGCTTTTTAAATGGCAGTTCCGCCTGCGAATGGCATTTTTTTCCAGCCTGGGAACCCACTCTCCTCCTCACGACGCTCCTCCGCTCTACGACCGTTGGCACTTTCATGAGGTTGTCCAGTTTTCCTATACCTTCGGTTTCTTGAACAAACATGGTTCGTTGAATTAATTGGAATTCCATTATCCTCTGGAGTGTCATATTCAACACCACTACAGGAAATACATGCAACGTTTGAGGGGGGGGGGCATTTTAATGGGGTTTATTTCAGTGTTTCCAAACAGGGCGGGTTTATTGACAAATGTACACATTTAGACGTTCTAAGACGATTGCCTCCACCGTTTTGACAAAGCCGCGCATCAAATCGATTCGATTCTCGAAGCAAATGTAGACATTAAACAAAACATTATTATTTCTTTGTTGACATTTTTGTGCGTACGGAGTACAGTCATGTTGGATGATTATGTCAAATAAGTTTTGCCTTGCGCGTAGATTTGTCGCCTGTAGTCACATGACTCAATTATCTCGTCTGCCACCACTTCGAGGCCTCTCTAGTGTTGATAAATTGTCTGTTCAAGTGACATTTGGCGTAATTGGTCACACAATAATGTGCACCTCTTATGCGTCAGAATTATCAATTTTGATTTGATTCGTATTACACCTTATATTACCTTTTGATAGAGCATATCGAGCGTGGTGGGCAAACAAAACACCAGTTGCCACCAAATCGAAAGTAGGGTAGATTGGGGCAGCGAGGCCCCTTGAGTAATACGTTTTTGATTAAATACGTTACGTAACTCTTACCCCTCCACCTTCCAACCCATGTAGCGTTTCGTCACGTTGACCCGGAGACCCCCACCCCCTAAGCATTATACGGATGACCCCTAAGTTACAAAAAAAACGCCCCAAAACATCCAAAATAGTGGCAGTGTTACAAGTCTCACTCGTTTGAGGGCGCCAGTTGATCGATTAATATTGTTTGCAAAATGTTTTGACTGCTATTCTACCACCACCATTAATATATCAAGCTGTACGGTTTTGGAGATTTGGCGAATTTGTGCGAATTCCTCATCCTTCTGATACAAAACTTCGTATACACAAAGACGCGTAACTTCGAATAACCAGGCTCCGCGAGGAGGCGCCACCAATTGTCGCTCGTAACCGCCTGATTTCAGCATGCTCCTCCCCCACTAGGGTCGAGCGCGTAATCACTGGAACCAATCACAGTTATCAGATTACGGGAATAACTGGTTAATGTCAATTTCATTGTATTCGTTACAGTTAAGGCTATTAACACATATAGTTAAGGTTAGGGTAAGGTAGGGTCAGGTTTGGGATCAGTAGTAGAACATTGGTATGTTTAGTTAGTGATATGGTTTGGGTTAAGCTTCAAACGAATAAACAATCAACCGCTCTTTCCCACTGTGAAGCAACTCCCGAAATATACGGGGTACTTTCATTTTACCCAATCTGTTAAGAGCAACATTTCTCCCCTGTCCTCATCGAACATAACACATAACAAACATTTTAAAACCGGGTACCATGAAGTATCACGCAACGGTGTGTGTCCGTCCTGGTGTCCTTGCAATGAAGAGGGCCTTGTGCAACAACGCTTGCTGTTTCCTGATGGTCATTACGTTATTGGCTGCCAAGACTGGGAAGAAGATGAACTGTTCGCCGCCTCAGAAGCAGCGCCGGACGCACAGCCCAAACAGCAAGGTACAGAACCGACCAATTAGAGCAGCACGCGTCGAGCCACAATTCCAAGTTGGGTCTTACGTGGCTGCCCACTTCGATGGCACATACTTCGTTGTTGAGTTCAAAAGGTAACTGACGACAAAGTACGGGTGAAGTACCTAGATCCAGTCGGTGGTAAACTAAACGTATTCATCTAGTCAATGACCTCGGTTGATGGCCATATGAATACGTTTAGTCCAATACATACTGCAGGAAGGTCTATGGGACGAGATCAGCGCGGCCCGCCACCAGTTTTTTGAAGCGCTGATTCCAGTTTGCACGCCAACATTTACAAATTAACAACATCTATAAATGCAGTACGTCCGTGACGGCCAGACGTTTCTTTGTTATATGCGTACACATTTATGTTGGATTTACGTTTTTGTTGTGACGTGTTCTTTTTGCGCAAGAAGGCCGTTGTTCTACATGGTGGAACTAGTGCAAGTATAGATACGCAACGTTGATATGTTCCCAAACTTGGAAGTTGCCATTCCATTTGATTTTCGCTAATGGTTGATGCATACACATGTTGTTTGCTGTCAAATGCATTCATAGCACGATATATAATCAGTTATATTTTAGGCTGTGTGGCTGACGGAATAACTATGTTTGTTTGTGGTCTTAGAAAAAGATCAGAAATCGGAACGTCCGTGACGGTTGCGTATTTCTCCATGTTTAACGCACCAATAAGCTTGTAAATATCGGAGTAATATTATATTACATCGTCATATCCATACAGGCATTCGCATGGTAATTATCTGTTGGAAGTAGTCTTGAAAATCTTTAATAATGTAATATTTTTGCATTTTTATAGTGCATTGATAGGTGTCTTGACTCTCACACATTAACTACGCTTAATTCTTTATAAAAACCAATTATATATAATTAAGCCATTACATATACCTTTACGCAAAGCAAATACCTACTGGCATGGGAGGTATATAATGTGACATACCAACCCATGAGTCGCATTCACAAAACGTTACATCCATGGCGAAAATATGGTAATTGTATAATATTATGGTCGATACAACAGACATACTTGCTTCAGCAAGATCAAACTTGAATATATTATAAGTGGGTATATTAAATAATTAGGAAAAAATATTCTCTGATATTGCACTTTTGAAATGTACCGATAGCTGTAAATGAAATTTTGAATGAAAACATGTTCTTGATTTATGGCCATGAATCGTATTCATTGATTAAATCTAATCAGAATTAAACATAAATGATAAATGACAATGCTCTCAAAGTTTTCAATATATGCATACGCCACGAGTTGCACGCAACGTAGTTAAGAAAATTCTGTAATATGGAAAGAAATTCATCAATAAAACGTGTGTTCAGTGTCGTCAAGTCAAATAGTCACGGATGTTCTGACTGCTTTAGGGTATCATCTTTTAAACTCGTGTAATTCTCTAAGAAATGATCCGGAACTAACGACTAAACAATAGAGCGACGCACGTCTTATAGGTAAAGCAGCCTGTTGTTTCTGTTCCGTACAATAATACTGCCACTGGTTTCTGCGTGTCGGCGCCACCGGCACGGTTGTCGATCTGTGGAAACATATGTTTAACAAGTGTGTGTTTGTGTGTGTGTGTGTGTGTGTGTGTGTGTGTGTGTGTGCGTGCGTGCGTGCGTGCGTGCGTGTGCGTGCGTGAGTGCGTGCAAGGTTGTGTGCAGTGTAGACTGGATTTATGGGCATACTGTGTATAATAGGTTGTCTCTAAACTATTAGAGGAACCAAAGAATGGAGTCTAGGCCCGCCCGCTCACAAGAGGAGACAGTAAAGGAAAGTACTCCATCATTTTGTAAATGAAATTGCCACCAATTCTAAATGTTAACAACATAGTAATGATGCATAGATTTTATTATATTAAAATGTATTACACTTCATGTTCTGTTCCAGCACCGGACGCTCCTGCAAATACATTGTTCAGAAGCTTTAATATATAGAGAAAAACCACGTTGGCGTGTCGTGATCGTGAGTGTGACCTTACGTGACTGAAAGAAATCGCTAGAATTGCATATGTTCTTTATAGAATGTGTGGATATATATATGTATAGATATATATATATATATATATATATATTAAATCCAAACATGCACACGTACACCCAAACACACGCACGCACGCACGCACGCACGCGCACACACATACACAAGCACACTCATTTGATGCATACATGATATTAAACATACGTATTATTAAACAATGAATTGCATAATTAATATTGGCGACACTGAAACACTCCTGCACATATCTCAGCGCGTGGAGCGCCCGCTCGGCCAAAGAAACACAGCCTCTTTCCTGTGCACTAGAGTCTCGTCTCGCTGACGTCGTGAGTGCCAGACCGAAGACTGCAATCGGGCGTGTAGTTGCCGTGTCGTGTCACCATGGCAACGTCGCCGCTGCTCACTGACGACGCCGTGTCTGCATCGATGAGCGGCCGCGTCATCTCCACCTCGGTCTGGCTCTCGGCGACGTCACGTGGCCGCCCGTTGTGCGCGCACAACTGCCCGCGCAGTCGGTCCTGTTGCACGAGCTGCTCACGTGTCCGCGCGTGCATGTAGAAGAGCGCGAAGTTGTTCGAGATAACGGGGATGGTAAGCGCGACGAGCAGCACGCCCCACACGGCGCACAGCACGCCGATGAAGTACCCGCCCACAGTTCTCGGCGTGATGTCGCCGTAACCGACCGTCGTCATCGTGACGATGCTCCACCAGAAGCCGATGGGGATGTTGGTGAACGGACCCTGTCTGCCGAGCTCGGTGATGCTCTCGGCGTAGAAAACTAGCGAAGCGAAGACGACCATCGTGATGAGGAGGAAGATTGATAGCATCATGAGTTCCTGGCTGCTCGCGCGGATCGAGTGTAGCAGGATTGTCAGAGCCTTGTAGTTGCGTACCATGTGGAAGATGCGGAAGATGCGAATGATGCGCAGGATGAAGATGGCCTCGAGCACTGCACGGTCGTTCTTGAGGCAGTTCTGTTTGTCCGTAAACTCAAGGACGATCTGAAAGCACAGTGGTCGGCATTCAGAACTCTAGGTCTGGCCACCAACGATGTTCACTCGAACGACAATATCATATTTTGTGATTACATATCCAACAGGAAACTCAAAAACATAAATGGGCATGACAACATAGAAACACAAGTTAGACTGCAATTTTGTAAAGTGTTACCCACACTGGGTAAAATATTCATCATATTCCATCGTAGTAGGAAGGCTTATTTACAGTTGAAAAGAACCAGCCAACAATGCGAAAGATTTAACCAGCCTCCAGCAGCAGCCATTAGCGTATTGGTAGTGGGCCATTTGTCTTGACCCTAACGTTCATAAGAAGACACCAGTTCATCAGTTTGCCAGTTCGTCAGTGCACCAGTTCATCAGTTTGCCAGTTCGTCAGTGCACCAGTTCATCAGTTTGCCAGTTCGTCAGTGCACCAGTTCATCAGGTTGCCAGTTCGTCAGTGCACCAGTTCGTCAGTGCACCAGTTCATCAGGTTGCCAGTTCGTCAGTGCACCAGTTCGTCAGTGCACCAGTTCATCGGTTCATCGATTTACTTGTTCACTGTTTAACCGATTCGTCCGTTTACCAGTTCCACATGGTTCTGTATAGTAACCAGAACATCCCTCCAATTACAGTTACTACCAATCCATCGATGTGGTGTTCAAAAAGTTCGTCAAATCCAACAGAGTCGAACTGAGAAGTCTAACACCTTTTACTATACTATGTTCTTGTTCCATGCGCACAATCTTCTCCGAGTAGGCCTATGTCGTTCGTGGATTCCACGTTGATTTGGCGAAGTTGCTTTGGGTAACACTATTGCTGGTAAAGACGCCGTTTTTATACCAATTGCTGATATTGCTGGTTCAATGGATGATTTGTATAATTCTTTGATGCTGTTCCACAGTTCGTATGCTATCTAATAATTATTAGTGTCCTTGCTTGAAATACTTTTGCTCCGATCAGACTTGCCAAGTTGTAGGTGGTTCTTTATCGACTTTCGTTTGTTGTAGTTTTGCAGCATCAAACGCGACACACGTGGATGCTCGCTTGTCAGCGCGGTGTTTGTGTGAGTGTGTGAGTGTGTGAGTGTGTGAGTGTGTGAGTGTGTGAGTGTGTGATTGTGTGATTGTGTGTGTGAGTGTGTGTGTGTGTTTGTTTGTTTGTTTGTTTGTTTGTTTGTGTTTATGTTTAGGAGAAATTTCCACAAAGGAAGGTATAAGGACATGAGGAAATATTTAGCAAAGATAGACTGGAATAACACACTGAAGAATAAGACAGCAACCGAATGCTGGAATATCTTAAATAGTGAAATTAAGTGCATAGTCGATAAATTTGTACCTTTAAAAAAACAAGGGAAACGGTCTAAAAGGAAACACTTATCGAAAGAAGCCATTAGAAAAATTAAGTATAAACAAATGATGTGGAAGTCATATAGATGTACTGGAAATGATGAAGACTACAACATTTAAAAAGAAGCACTTAATCAAGCTACAGTTGAAATTAGAAATTCAAAGAGAAGCTATGAAAAAAAATTAGCTAGTAATATAAAACATGACAGTAAGAGTTTTTATGCGTATATTCGAAGCAAACAGAAAGTTCAGGATAAGGTCGGTCCTCTAGAAGATAGTGCTGGAAATACAATATCAGAGGGATTCTTAATGGCAGAAGACCTGAATGAGTATTTTAGTTCAGTGTTTACCAGGGAAGATATTAGTTCACTGCCAGTACCAGAGGCTAAGTTCAAGGGGGCAGATTCAGACTATTTAGGACAGTTAGTTGTAACCTCGGAAATGGTAGCTAAGAAAATAAGGGCTATGAAGGATAATAAATCACCTGGAGTGGACGGGATTCCGCCCAAACTACTATTGGAAATTGTAGAACAAATTAGCGTACCGCTTGCAACAGTTTTCAATTTGTCATTAGAAGAGGGAGTGGTTCCTTTAGAATGGAAAGAGGCAAACATTATACCGTTATTTAAAAAAGGTTCGAGAAACAAGTCAGAGAACTATAGACCAGTGAGTTTAACATCAGTGATTTGCAAATTATTAGAAAGACTAATTAAAGATCACATGGTGGATTTTCTTGTTAAACATAACTTGATAAACCCATCTCAACATGGGTTTTTAAAAGCGAGGTCATGCTTAACAAATATGTTATGTTTTTTGGAAGACATCACTAGGTGGGTAGATGAGGGATCACCAGTAGATATCATCTATTTAGATTTTCAAAAAGCTTTCGACAAAGTACCACATCAAAGATTACTCCTTAAGCTAAAGGCCCATGGCATAGGAAATGGTATAATAAACTGGATAGAAAAATGGCTGAATGACAGAAGACAACGTGTAGTAGTTGATGGGGAGGCTTCAAACTGGAAATCGGTATTGAGTGGGGTACCACAGGGATCAGTACTAGGACCTATATTATTCTTAATATATATCAACGATTTGGACGATGATATAACAAGCAAGGTGTTAAAATTTGCGGATGATACAAAAGTGTTTAGAAGGATTAAAAGTGATGGAGACAGACAGCATTTACAAGATGATCTTGATAGGTTGATCAAATGGTCTGAAAAGTGGCAAATGCTGTTCAATTTTGGGAAATGTAAATGCCTCCACACAGGTCATGGGAATGAAGAGGTAAAATATAAAATGGGGGGTACTGTTCTAAGTACTACTGTAAAAGAAAAGGACTTGGGGTTAACCATTAGTGCTGATATGAAGGTTTCAGAGCAGTGCGGAATTGCAGCGTCAAAGGGAAATCAAATCCTTGGATTAATTAGGCGAAATATAGCGTATAAGAAAAAAGAATTAATAGTACCGCTGTACAAAACAATAGTGAGGCCTCATTTAGAATATTGTATACAAGCATGGAGGCCATATCGCAAGAAGGACATAGATATGCTAGAAAGAGTACAGAGGAGAGCGACTAAAATGATACCAAATCTGAGGGATCTTAGTTACGAAATACGCCTAAAAGAATGTGGTTTAACAACATTAGAGACCAGGAGATTGAGAGGAGATCACATAGAAGTGTTTAAAATATTGAATGGTTATGAAAATATTGATAGAAACTTTTTTTTCTCAGTTAAGAAAAATAGAAGGACCAGAGGACATGAAGCTACATTAGTAAAGGAGCAGTGTAGATTAGATATAAGAAAGTTCTCATTCTCACAAAGGACTGTAAATGAATGGAACAGATTATCTCCTGATTGTGTTGGTGCTAGTAGCGTGAATATGTTTAAAAATAAAATCGACACACACCTTAAAAAGGCAGGATACATGTAGATAAAAAGTATTGGACTCTCGATAAGCCAAAAGGCTTCCTTGTCCACCTGACATCCAGAGTAATTTTCTGGATGGCAATCTTGTTAAATCTTGTTAAATCAATGTATGTTTGTGTTTATTTATCTGTGTGCGCACGCTTTCCGTGTTTGTTGCAACAACAGCACAAACAACACCACCATCACCACTATCAACACCATCACCGCCAGAAACAACAACAACAACAGCATCATGACCACCAGCAGAAACAAGATCATCGATAAAAAAATTATCATACACGGATTTATTTTTTATACTACGCGCACAACGTGGTCACCTGTAGATACAGCGGCAAGAGGGCGGCGATGTCGATCATGTTCATGATTGAGCGGAAGAACACGAACTTGTTGGGCGCGAAGACGACCCGAACGAGGAACTCGACGCTGAAGAAGGCGGTGCATATGTAGTCGATGTACTTAAGCACTTGATGCGGCTCCTCGATGGACACCGTCTCGGCCACTGAGTCGTCGGCACCACACGACCGATTCACCGTGTCCTGTGTCGTCAGTTCCGGCAACGTCTCCATGCAGAAGCCGGTGATGGAGACGAGCACGAAGAAGAAGGACGTCATCGCGAATGCCTGCAGTAGACATTATGTCTGTGTGACGGTTAAATGTGACAACAGTGTTTTAAAGAATATATATATATATATACACGTATTAATATATATATATATATATACATGTGTGTGTATATATATACATATATATACATATATATATAGTATAATTATATAGAATATATATATTATATATGGCATATATATATATATATATAAATTAGAAATAGTATATATATATATAATAATTCCACAAAATTCGATAACATTATATATTTATATTCTATATAATTATATATATATATATATATATTATAGTATATATGGCATATATATATATGAATAAATTAGTAATATCATATATACATACACACACACACACACACACATATATATATATATAGAATGCATACATTCTACGTATTATATATGTATAAACATATATACGTCGATAATAATATTATCATCACGAGATAATAAAAATAATTCGCCATATTGCTTTTATTGTACTATCATCAGCTGTTATGTACAGCACATAAGTATATTTAATATATGTCTTGGATGCTCCTATTAAGACTAGGCATGGTCGCTAATATATAAACTACCCTGATATTTTAATTATCTTGAAAGTCAATATTTACACTATTACACGTGTAGTGGTTATAATTCAGCGCTATTTACAACTATAACACGAAGATTCGTTAATAAACCATTGTAGTCTTGTAGATCCATCATAAAACAGACGGCAAGTGATGGGTAGGTGTCCTCTTGGCGGAATCAATGCTGAGTCGTCGACGTATTGATCATCGAAGGCGGTTAGAACCTTAGAGTAGACGCTCCATCCACACAATGAGGCCGCCTTCATTAATTTTTTAACACACGCTGCATATGTCGGCCTAATTTGACACGAGACCAGCAACCACGTCTGTCCTGATGTTCGCTGCGTTCTCTGATGGATCAAGGTCGATCGTTCCCACTCCCGGTGTAGTAGGTCGATAAGCCGTCTGTATGGAAATCGTCCTGCCACTAAGCACACGCGTGTATGTGAATGTCTGGATATATGTTACGTGTATAGATCTATACCCATTGACCGCATGCATGCACACGCGCACGCACGCACACGCGCACCCACGCACTCTTCGTAACGATCGTGTTAGTTGAGGATTCACGTGAGGACCACGCTAGCCGAATATATCTACTTTGGCCGCAGACGTGCGAGGTGCCAGTCGTGTGTACCTACCATAGCTGTGCGAGAGGACCGAGGATGGTCGAGGACCATCCAAACCTTCATCTGTGCCTTCCGCCAACCCGTCAACTGGTTGGCTGCATTCAGTTCGCGCGCCTCCCACTCCGCGCCTTCGTTGAACGTTGATAACGTGCTCTGGTTATCAATGGATGTGCTGTGGAACACACGCATTGCTGCAATATTAGTCCACCAACAGCTTCATCCACATTTTCAGGCGTTCCAAATTACTTGTGTCCAAGAAAACATTCCGAATTTTAAATCACCGAAATATGTCATCTGTCAGTAAACGTGTGACAAGCTATTGATATTTCGTGGCCAGTTTGGATTTATGCAAATACAGTCCAATTTTCCTGTATTCCAAATCGTGTCAAAAATCCCTATTAATGAATTTTAAATCACTCAAATATCACATTTAAGAGCAAATATATGACAAAATAGTTATATTTTGGATTACTGGAGATAATACATATTTTCATTATAGGAATTTTAGGGAATTTTAGTAGGGTGTTCTGGGTACTTCATAGACAAACACTGTGCTAAAAATTATATTGCAATTTGTTGAGTGGAAAAATAATCGACTAGGCTTTGTAGACTTACAAACTCTGTCGGCATACGATGACGCAGCGAAAATGCATCCAACGTGATATTACACTTACAGCAATACGCGTGTACACGAACCTTGTTACACTCGGTGCTTATGAAGTTTACAGTAAACATGTGATGGTGCTACAAACTCTTTCAGTTGCTCTGTTCTTACGTACACATCAATGTAACCGTTTTAACATAAATATGATTGTTATAACCTAACAACAATTTTTTAAGTGTAGATATATAGCCCCAAAGGCCAGTTCGTGAGTTTCCTGATGTTTGTGTACTTTCGGCCGAAGTTCAGCCAGGTTTTGTTTGCTCTTGTAGTTACGTTATGCTCATTGGTCAGAATAAGCATTGTGTAGTCATTCCCCAACGATTTACGTGTCTTCTACGAATATACTAAGTTACGTAAATCTACGTCATACGTTCCCGTATGTGCGCGTGGGCCGAAAACTATCTTTCATGCTCGCCTAGCGGTACACCTTCGCTTTCTCGAACAGTGACATATTGTAATTTAAATTAGTTTAACACTGCCATTTCTTCAAATAAATAATTTACCACTTAATTCGTTTACGCTAAATGAAAGGAACAATTCATTTTTATGTGTTAAACGAACCATACCACCACATTTTCAAATGTATTATTTTCATACGGTTTAGAGTCTTACACGCTGCCATAGCTAAACAAGTTACCTACAATATCATGCAAACATATTGTAACATGCGGTTGTTCATTTGAACACTGAAACGCGTTTTCTTCGTGTTTTCGCCATTTCTTACAATTGTTTATTACTGGAGAAAACATGACATGACTAACTTGCGAGGCGGTCACTTGTCTTGTTCCCACAAATCATTAAGATTAGGGAGGACCCACTAAAACAGCAACTTTTTTAGTATTTACTTGAAACCGATTTTTTTCATCAGTTCTTGATGAAGACCACTAATTAAAGTAGTTGTTTAAATGATATGACGCAATTAATAATGAAAAACAGACCCTAGCACGCACGTTGCTGAGGTTACCCAGAGGAACGTTTGAATAATGAATTAAAGTGTATGGATTACGCAGACGCCTACTTTGTTATAATTGATCGTCTTGAACTGATGTTTAGAAGAGAGATATCAGATCAAGCGTGGAAAGTGTAGACGTGGACACACCTCTTGAATTTATCGTATTGAGATTGAAAACTCCCTCTGCAATTCATTTAGCAAATCGTATATAATAATCCGTTGAAGTTCGCATCGGTAAGGCGTCAAGAGTTTTGACATTGATCGTCAGATCTGGTAACTTGAAAAAAAATTGAATTGCGTTATGTTATAGTGTTTAGAACCGCACCACTTTTGCCATTTCTCACCAAATTGCGACTAGCTCCGAACAAAACTAATTTCGTATTTGACCTGCGTGAGCCGCCATCCAACAGTAGATACGGCGATAGCTCCTTCTCGGTTTCGGCCCCGCGGATGTGGAACACTCTTCCGTTAGAATTGAAGGCAGTCACAGCGCTAACCACATTCAAACGACTTTTAAACACCCATCTCTTCCGTGTAGCATTCCATGTTTAGTTTAGTCTGTGATCTCGTACATGGCATAATGTTTTTAAATAATTTATTATAATTTAAGTAACTTATTTAAGTCTTATGATTTTTAATTAATGTTATATCCTTTTACCACATAATCTTATCGCCTATGCATTATGCGTGACGGTTTTAGCAATTTATTTAATCTATTTATTTTATTATAATTGATAATTTTTGTAGATGTCTCGCATAATTGTGAACATGTCTCTAGGCACAACTCGCCGCGTCTCTCGCCACCGCCGCTCGGCTCGCCGAAGTCTGCGTTTCGCATCCTACAGCTCACTGTTGTACCAGGGTGTCTTGGGTCGGATGGTGATAACACGACTGGTGAGCGGTGCATGCTTGTTGATCAACTCGGCGATAGTGGTATTCTATTGAAGAGACAGTTCAGCGATGCAGTCGCTAGGTTCTGTTAGCAGTCGCGATGACATTGGGTCTGCGACAAACTCAGCATTGTTTATTGCCGTGTATTTCCTGTAACTGATTCTTTTGCTCGGCCGTCTCAGCTTGACCGTTATAAAGTCACATTGGATCACATGATGAATCACATGATCAGTTAATGCAGTTTCAACTGATGCGGCACATACGATACAATCGGGCGTGTTTCGTGTTATCACGAGGTCGAGGATGTGACCAACCATGGGTCGGTTCAATCACGTGCTGTTGGAAATCAGTCTCACGGAGAAGGTCAGTAAGATCGCGAGCATCGCTGTCACGATCATCACCATAATGCACGTTGGAGTCACCGATACTAACACACTGGGTCTGCTGTGTAGTTGCATGTTCCAGAACACGACTGAATTCATCGATGAATAAACGAAATGAAGTAGATTTCCGGATAGATGAAGTTGGCCGATATATCTTTAACACTCGTATAATCGACGTTGCGCGAACATGACGCAATACTACTTCAATACCCTCAAACGAAAGGGCGGGTATTGGTGTCGTTGAGCATAATACAGCTGGTATGTCGCCTTAAACATCACCCCAACTCCGCCGCCTCGTCGGTCGCTCCGCGGAAAATGGCGGAAATTGTATCCGCTGGGATTAACGACGTCTATGGAAGCAGCATGTTGCGAACTGACCAGGTGTACATCAGTGCCAGGGTGGTGTGGACCGAATTGTTCACGTCACAGACATACTTCGGTTAAGTCGGCGGTGTCGCACATTGTATTATGTTTGACATGTTCACTCTTGATTGTTTCTATACATGGCTCACCTCACCCGTGACATGGTTGGCCGCACCAGCCATGTGCCACCTGCTTGGCACCTTTGTTATTTGCCGGGATCGTCTTCTCAACTCGACCTATGTCCCGCGTCTGGTCGGTAGCCGGCTGCCAGCATTGTCTCAGTCCGAGCAACAACGATCGGGACAACGCCATGCTTGGGTAGATAGGACGCAGGTCAAGGCAGCGAATAAACCGGTTTCCGTTCCGGTCACGTGATTCCGTCGGTCAGGCCTCGGGTTAAAAGTCCAGATGATATTCCATTAAAATTGAAGATAAAAACGCACTAAAACCACTAACAAGTGTTCCGCAGAGAATCCTTGATTGCTAATGAAGCGTACTGCACAATATGTACAATAACAACTAATATATATATATATATTATATTGAAAATATATAATATTTGGTATTTCCAGGACCAGCCACACACAGCAGCACTACAACTTTCCGGGTAGTATGATACAGATGATGTATACAGGCACTTTTGGCTAATCCCTTTTGCGGACATACGAACTATATCTACTGTCACCAGGGTAAGATCTCGCTAGATTGAATTAACTTAGAATTTCGCGAATTGTGTGTGCGTGCGTGCGTGCGTGCGTGCGTGCGTGCGGGTGGATGTATATGATAGTACTTGCGAACGCGCTCATGAATGTGAGTGCCTGTGCGTGTAAGTGCGAGTGTGTGTGTGTGTGCGCGCGTGCGCGCGCCTGTGCATGTGTCTGTGCGTGCGAGTGTGTAGGTGGGTGTGTGCGTGCGTGCGTTTGTGTGTGCGTATGAGTGGGTGTTTATTAGCGTACGTGCGAGTGTACGCATTAGTGTGTTTTCGCCCGTGTGCGCATGTGTGTACGTGTGGCTGTGCGTGCGTGTGTATAGTCACAATAATGAAGAACAGGAAATAAGGAGTGAAGAATCCGTAGTAAGTAGTAATGCAATATCAATACATTGTTCGAGTAGCATCTATTTTCAACTGAATACTAAATAGTATTACTTAAGCCACACACCTGTACACCGTCCAGCAACACGGCTCTATCACGCAGTCGTCAATCTTCCAGAACTCCAACTCTCGCCGCACTACGGCGCCACATACATCCAGCGGGACGTGTAGTTCACCTGGTGAAACATTTAACAACATTTAACAAGATGGCCACCCGGACTAGAAACCTTATTACGGGCTTACTGAACACGGAAATCTTTGTTTTATTGATAATCCAACGTAATTTTTATGTATACATGAAACTCGGCCTTTCTTAAATATTGTTGTTAAACATGTACACATTCAGTGGATAATCTCTTCCATTCATCAAATTGTAATAGTACTCTGTAAGAATGAAAACTTTCTTTTTGTTATAATCAACACAATTTTTTGTCACTAGTGTTACTAAATGTCCTCTAATTGTTTGTTCTTTTGTAAGAGAAAAAAATGTATGTATCTATATTTTCGTAACCACGTAATATTTTAGAAAATTACTTGTGACATCCCCTGGTCCCTATGTGTATGTATATCATTCCAACTCCTCAACTGGTTACTTCAGCACAGCGCCGATTATTCAGTTAATGATAGGTAGGTAATGTAGTTTTCATCGATTAGCTTACACGGAACTATAGATGGACGTTTTGTATAATTAAGATGCCCTGAATGTTTCGATCAAGCCAAGATTAGCAATGTTATACAGTAATTTCAATTGCTGCAATAATTACATATATACAGAAATTATATAACGGGTGACGTTGCCACACCAATAAATCAACTGTGAAAAAGTTATATTTTATCTTCAGATGGGAAAATGTATCGCGCTATCTTTAATTGTACAAAACCATGTTTTCCACACATGTTGTAAAACTAGCAAGTTTTCTTCACCGCCATCATATCGTGTATTTTTGAAACTACTAAGCGATAAAATTTCACGATAATAAAACTTGTTGTATGTATATTGTTTTTAATAAACCGAGATGCTGTCAATTCAATGCTGCGACCTCCCGTAAAACAAGCGTTTTGTAACCCAGTGACAATCGCTATACGTTCATATAACTCACGTCGTATCAATTCGTTGTGTACAAAATTGGGGAAATTGTTAGATTCTTGATAAGCCAAATGTATCGTTGTTCACAAGCCATCTGGAACGTTTATCTATGGATGATGGCAATCTTGTTAAGTCTGGTTAAATTTGGTTAAATGATTGCTTTGGAAACGGGGCTAATAGTTAGGATTAGGATTATGCACAACATTTCAGATCAAATGATTTATTGCTGTCTTTTGCATATGAAAATGCAGTATAACGTAGTTTCGTACACAACAAAACTATCAGGTCCAACGAAATTTATTCGAAGAGGCACACTGCTTTAAATGTGACTCACAGAATGGTGATCGGATAGCTCAGGTGTTACATGACCACTAAAGTAGAGCCAAGCCACATGGGGGTAAGTTAAGCAGCTCACTGCGAGCGTGCCAAATGTGATTGAAAGCATTCACTGAATTAAATATGTTAACACTTGACACTTCTGACAGAGTTTAGGTTTTCTCTCTAAGCTGAAATCAAACCGAGAAAAATAATTGGACCTCATCATTTATAGTACATTGGCGACGACTGGATATCATCTAACTATAATAGAGCTAGCATACGTAGACTCCCTACGTGTGCGTTTGCATGCGTGTGCCCGCGCGCGCGTGTGGGGATGGGGTGAGTGTGTGTAATACCGTGCATTAACATATCCATCCAAGACGGATTGACTGGACTGAGGCCACACTTTCACTCTGGATTCAGCAACGACCCTTCCCCGATAGCTAAGTTATTACTTCCGGTTTTGGGGTTCACACCGGACGTTACACAGATGTTAATCGATTGTTCACAACGGCCTATGCGTGTTTTCTGCGATTGTTTCAAATTCGTTGATCAATTATGGAAGTTTTACGTAACTTGCATTGCAAAAAACTGCCCACATTTACGTTATAGCAACTGTCACGTTTCTATACTTCGGAAAACCATGTTCTGTGTGTAAGTAGCGCCATTCGGCGGATGGGCAATTGTGCCAGTAATAATAATGATGTCTTGTATATAGTCCTAGCCTTGATAACCCCATGGCGCCTGCGTCAAATTTGTCCTCTAAATCAGTTGATATGCACCGAAAGTAGACAGATTACCACATCAGACGTTTGGTAGATGCTATAATTTTGTAGGCTAACTGTCGATACTTAACCATTTCTTAGCGAGCTCCAAACAACGTACATTTGAGGACAGACCAGCATTTTGATTAATTCGCCAAGAGTCCTTATGAAAATATGGAGGGTGTGTGATGAGACCAGTGGTCCACGAAAACGAATTAACAACGAAAGAGGCGAGTGGACGTCGTCGCCTGCAAGGACTCTATCCTCAAAGTTAGGGTTTTATTACATAGATGTTATCAAAAAGGACAAACACACAATGCTTTTGTCGTATTGTTTGTTTGTTTGTTTTTGGTTCCTCCTTTTCCACATGACACTTTCACGCCCCTCCCAATAACTTCCTCAAATTAACATCATCTGCCTCAACCAGATGTTGTCGTTTATTCTATATTTCAATAATTCTTAACTATATAACCGATTACACGTGCATAAACGTTCTGCCAAATAAAATTATCGCAGTTGCCTAGCTCACGTAGTCGCTGGCGGCATAACATGCGTAAAACACAAGATGGAGCATAATTGTGACCTGACCCCACTAATGAGATGACGCTGCTGCCGTTTCTCGTTGGCTAGCCGTGGCCCTCTGGCTCATTATCCGACGCAACAGTGATCGCTTGTAGCGCCAGTGTGCTATTGCTCATCAACGGCGGTCGGCAGTGAAGCCCCTGGGAGGACGGCATGACTAATAAATAGACTGGGACTGTGTATTTTGCTGTGCACACATAAATCGATTGGTACCAAACGTCCGATGATCTCGTGCATGCATGCCACGTGGGCGGAACACGACGTCTCGATATGGTAGGCTCTGTGTCAGTGCAATTGCTTCTAATACGAAATGGCACCACGTAGGCTTTCAAACACTTTTCCAACTAGCTGTTTTAACATACTGTTATAGGCCTACTGACTAAAATTAATGGTAAATTATTTTACAAAATGAAGATCCAAACGGGACAGTAAAAGTAAGCAAACTGTTTACCATAACAACACTTTTTATAGACGTTTCAATGATCAATTATAATTTAACATGTTAGAGAAATTCAAAAAGACACAATAATTTTTAAGATACACAAACGATTTAGTGAAATTCCAAAAACCGGCGTATTGTCGTATTCGGTTTTGTTGACTAGATTTCTCGTCCTCTTAGTGTGTATGCAGTGCCTATTTGGGCGAAACTGACTGCATTATTGACAAATGTGGATGCAATTAAGATACCAGTACGACCAAACATCACATGACGTTAACTGTCTAACAATGGAAACAGTTTCTCGTTTTAATATCCACAAGAGCCGGTTGACCTTTCAGCCAACCGGTTGTAACGCGCGAGTTGTATGTCAACTGTGACAGCCGCAGACCCGTACATTGTATGACAAGGCAAGGCATTTTAATCAATCCGATAAGATGTATTAAAATGCACGTATGAGCGGCAACAATGCGTTCACTGAATCGTACATAACTAGTTACATATTATATTATTGCCCAGAGGCACTCGAGAACCGTCGTTATTGCGATACAATTAGCGCCCTTTTATGTAGGCAATCAATATAACAGCCTTAATGAGAAATTACCAACTATGACAACCTGATTATAGCATTATTGTAATATTATTGATAAATAGAACACGTTGTTCTGAATGCATATGCCAGCATATGCACACACACAGACGCACACACGCATGCACGCCCGCACGCACGCATGCACGCACGCACACGCACGCACTCTCACTATTTACAATAGGATTTATGTAATAACGAGAAATATGCCGTCGTTTAACGTTGATGTTGCCAGGATATACTCGATGTTACTACCACTAGTACATGGCAGTAAGTGGTGCAAATAATACAATTATTATTTAACTTGAAAATTAACGAACATTCTAAAGGTCCATTATATCAACGGAACGTTTGTGACGTGACATGCGCAATCGTTGAAAGGTTAGCTCATTCAAAACACACTCGGATATGTTTGAAAAATGATTATGTGAAAGCATATGAAAGGTCATGCGTTTGGCTTACACGTGTATAGTCTGTTTTGTTTTGGCACATTTTTTGCCGAACCGTTACTTGCTGGATAAAAGCATGAAAGTTAGACAGTAGGTGTACAATTTGACGGCGAATCCGCTCCATGTCAGATTAAATGTCCTTGACCTTGAATTTCAAGGTATGTAAGCATGAATGTGTGTGCATATATGTGTGTCCATGACTTTGAATATCAACGTTGAAAATTGTTCGCCATCGTACCGGCATAACTTCACCTTATTGTAACCTGAACGGGGACACATTTCCAAGGGTCTAGGGAGGCACTGTCATGTGGGTCCATTCAAAAAGGTCTACGGGCAGGATATATATAGACCATCTCCCATCCTCGAACTTCCACCTAAAGTCCTTTGGGGAAGGCACATCCGGCCGAACCACGATCGAACGTGCAGTGTTTCTTCGGGAAAAGGTCTCGCCTTGCCTCATTATTGCTGCTCTAGACTTGTCATAAATTATGATGACGAACTTATAGTTTTGGTCTAGCGACATCTAACTCTGCAAATGATGACCTCGCAATGGTTGCAAATGCCTGTGTCACCCTAGAAACTTCAGACCAAGCCTTCCAAACTGACTTTTTCCCCACGCCATGGAACGTTGAAAGGGAAACTACATCAGAGCGCACCCTGGCATGGAACAATACACAGCAACGGCTATAGAGGTTGAACAACAATGTTGACAAAGCTTTCTCACGTGAAATGGGTTCGTTGGTGGTATGTCTCACCACCAAACCCCCCCCACCCAAATCCACCCATAGCAAAACCTCTTTTTCGGCTCAAATCCATGATGCCCAACATTATACAGGGCACATTATTCAAATGACTGGGTCTGGCCTGAAGAAGATGCTAGCGCAAGTCTATGCTGAGGGATCTGTCGACCAGATGCTGACTCGCCCGTGCGGTGCGTGGCCACTTCCTCATTGATAGCGCTCTCAACATCATATCTACATCTGCAGCTCTCCAACTTCCCATGCCGGAGGTACTTTTCATTTTCCGAGGAACCTAGTATTAATTATCACATAATTTCACATCTAAATCAATGAACTAACACTCTGCAAAAGAAAAATATAAAGAACCGTGTGTAAGTACAAGCTAAAATGTTATAATGTACATGTGCACATGTCGTTATTCCTCATTATATATCCAGTTGACATGCCAGAAGTTATAATATGGACATTATGTGTGTTGTTCAGACCTCTCATTGGAGAGCAAGGCATGTCTGAAAAGAATAAAGCCTCTCCGCTGTCCAGCTCCTCCGACTCGCCTGGGAACGCCCCCCGGGCACATGCAGGTCAGTTTTATATGAACTGCACACATTAGATGTCTACATGCATGCTATATACGTATAAACAGTGATATTTCTATGCAATTAATTGTATTTCCTATCAGCATTTTTTGATAATATATATTATAACCTTGTGTCGTTTTTCAGGTGATTTAAACGCGATTGCTCTTCAATGTACAGGAGGGGAAGATGAGTCCGGATGACGCACCTAAGAGCACCACACTCGGCCACATCCAGGTTGTGTTTTATAGTTGGCAAAAGCAAAAGCTTAATGCAAAAGCATGCAACCGCCAGGCTGTGGATGCCGTATAAGCGAATGGTCGCAATTCTGAGGGCCTTCATCCGGTCTCCGTGTATAAGAAGCTGACCTCTGTATTTACAGTCTTTGCGTGATATGCAGGCTTTTCTGCTGGGCACAATAACTACACACAATTTCTTGCGCTGTTCATCCCAAAAATGCTGGACCTCGAGCGCACTCACCCACATGTACATGCAGCTTTCATGAAGGGTCTCTTCCCTGTCAGGAGAAGTGATGGTGCTTGGTCAGATAGATTAACATATCTCTTCATAGAGCAAGTTCTGATGGCTGGCATTAAGTCAACTGGAGGTCTAACGTACGGCCGTTGCTTCAGTGAGAGTACTCGTTTTCTCTTCCTGCTCTCCAGTCCCATATGTGCTGATGTCAGTCAGTCAATTTTCGAGATAGCGGGGTTCTCTTCGAATGCAAGTGATGGGCATCATGACCTGGCGGCATCACGCATCCGACGTGACATGTCCGATATACAGAAGCTGCTTCCGGTGTTTGTTGAGCGGGGACCATTCAACACAACCTCAGAAAAGCTAGTAAGTCTCTCAACAGGGTTGATGACAGAGGAGTCGGTAAACATGGTCGATGCTCAAAGTGTCGGAGAGAAGATCCTAACTTTCATGGTCGGTCATTCTGTAGCAGAGTACAAGTTCTCCCAGAAGAATCAAATGAAGACTCCAGTCTCAGCTGTCCATGTCAAAACTGCTTCCGGGGAATGAATCGAGATGGATCGTTAGCGTCTATACCAGCGTTTTCTTTTTACGGGTATCGGTGATATCCCTACGCCTGACTTCTTTAAATATGAGTTGTGCTCTCCCCCCCCCCCCATCTCTCTTCGACTATCACATGCGCATGCTGATTGGGGACAATGCGGAGCTCATACACCACTTCCTGAAGCTTGTCCCTGCATTCATCGTCTCAGCCACGCTCGGCAAGGGCTTGACATTTATTGTTGATGGGAGAGGATTGCCCACAAGTTCTCACGGGCCAAGTACTCCACCTATGCCGATATCTGCGCTATGTATATATGGCATATACGCAGCAGCCATGGTCGTGCGTTGGTTGTGTTTGACGCGTATCACGACCCCAGCACTAAGGACGAAGCCCATCGTCGTAGGACAGGGAACGACGTTGGTGCTGCAGTCTCAGTTTCCAAAGAAATGCGTTTAACTATGAGCAAAAAGCTTTCCTTTCCAATACATCAAACAAGCAGAGGACATGGTAAAAGCAGACATCACAATTCCGCACGCAGAAGGGGATGCTGACTATAAAATATGTATGTTGACAAGCCTTTCTGCGAAGAAAAAGCTAACAGCTGTTGTCACAGAAGATTCTGACGTATTTCAACTCATGATACATTATGCTGATGCCACAGATAAGAGTGACAATCTGCGATGACATCGAAACAGACGGACGGTGTGCATCACTACATTGAAGAAGAATCTGGGTCCAGCCCTCTCAGAAACTCTTCTCTTTCTGCACGCTCTCAGTGGATGTGATACCACGTCAAGGCCACGTGGAATTGGCAGTGACCGTTCTCACGAAGTACGCAGCACTGAAAACGTCTACCTCCGTCTTCATGTCTCCATCTTCCTCGAAAGAGGACATCGAAAAGACAGGAGAGAAAGCCCTGCTGTGATATACGGATGCACAACATCACTAAGCCTCAATTCCGCACGGGTGGCGAAGTTCCTGCTGAAGGTAGCTACTTCTACACAATATGTGTCTCCAGAGAAACTTCCGCCAACGAATGATGCAGCCGCCTTCCATAGACGCATCGTCAGGTGCAGGGATGGCGTGGCAATAATATCTCCCCTGAGGTTTGGAGTTGGATAGCATCTTCCGGTGGTCTCGTGCCTATTAGAATGTCTCAACCTGCGGTACCAGAGCGACTCCTAATTCGATGCAATTGCGATGGTCACTGCGATAAGAAAACGTGCAAGCGCATCACATGCATGAATGTGACAGAAGTGGAGAGCCAGGATGATGATGCTTTGTTTCCAAAATACTAGAAAAGGTTGTAGCAAGTCGTCTAAGGTCTCACATTGGCACAAATGTCTTAACTAATGTGACACAATCGGCACATAGACAGTTTCATTCAACAGAGACTGCCCTCTTAAAGGTTCATAATGACATTAACTTGAACATTAATAATGGTAAAGTGACTGCACTTACCTTACTAGATTAATTAGGCGAAACAAAACGTATAAGGAAAAAGAGCTAATAATACCGCTGTACAAAACAATAGTTAGGCCTCATTTAGAATATTGTATTCAAGCGTGGAGGCCATATCGCAGGAAGGACATAGATATGCTAGAAAGAGTACAGAGGAGAGCAACTAAAATGATACCAAAACTGAGGGATCTTAGTTACGAAATACGCCTAAAAAATGCGGTTTAACAACACTAGAGACCAGAAGATTGAGAGGAGATCAGATAGAAGTGTTTAAAATATTGAATGGTTATGAAAATATTGATAGAAATATATTGTTTCAATTAAGAAAGATAGAAGGACTAGAGGACATGAAGTTACATTAGCAAAGAAGCAGAGTAGATTAGATATAAGAAAGTTTTCATTTTCACAAAGGACTGTAAATGAATGGAACAGATTATCTGCTGATTGTGTGGGTGCTAGTAGCGTGAATATGTTTAAAAATAAAATCGATACATACCTCAGACGGGCGGGATACACATAGATAAAAGGGTCGGACTCTCGATAAGCCAAAGGGCTTCCTTGTCCACCTGCCACCTAGAGTTAATTATCTGGGTGGCAATCTTGTTAAATCTTGTTAAATCTAGATCTCTCTGCAACTTTTGACACGATTGATCACAACATTCTCATTGAACGCTTATTAAAGTGGTACGGCATATCTGGCACAGCTTTAAGCAGGTTTTCTTCATATCTAACTGATATATACCAAACTATAAAGATTGGGAACTGCTTTTCAGCTGCACTGCTGGCTTTATTTGGTGTTCCCCAGGGTTCTGTTCTAGGGCCTTTGCATTTTATTCTTTACACCTTGCAAGCAACTAAGCTCTGTTATACAAAGACATAACTTGGATCATCATCTTTATGCTGATGACACTCAGATCTACATTTCGTTGGCTACCCCGGATACAAATCGCTCCCTTAACCAACTTAGTGATTGTTTTCAGGATATCTTCCACTGGATGACTGACAGCAAGTTGAAATTAAATGCAAATAAAACTGAATTGATCATTATTGGTATTCCAATGCAGCGTTGTAAACTGGATGGTTTTTTTCCCTACGCGTATTTTGAATCATTATATCATGCCAGCAACCTCGGTGCAGAATCTAGGAGTGATCTTTGATAGTAACTTCAATTTCCGACAACACATATCTCAAACATGTCGCTGCTGTTTTTATCATATTCGTGATCTTCGCCGTATTCGCCGGTGTATGTCATTTTCTGTTTCTGCTAAAACTATTGCAACAGTGCTTGATAGCAGCAGACTTGACTATTGCAATTCCCTCCTTCATAATATCGCTTGCAAGGATATCACAAAACTTCAGCGTGTCCAAAATTGTCTAGCAAGAGTAGTTACAAGATCTCCTCGGTTTTTTTGCTCTGTACCACTTTTGAAGTCTTTGCATTGGCTTCCTGTACGATATTGTATAATATTTAAGATCTGTACCATTACATACCAGGCACTGTCCAGTAAGCAACCATTTTATTTGCATTCATTGCTTACTCCTGTAAGAAAACCTATCCAGCTTCGATCATCTAGTTCTAACCTACTTTTTGTTCCTAGAGTAAACACTAACATTGGAACTAGGGCTTTTTCTGTTGCTGCACCAACTCTTTGGAATATGCTCCCTCTTAGTGTTAGATCAGTTGAAAATATTATAAAATTCCGTCGTCATTTAAAAACTTATCTTTACAACCTTGCTTATTCACCGTAGCTCCCTAGTACCTTGACCCATCTGTTAACAACTGGAATACTACTTATGGATTTTGAGATTGACCAATCCTTTTGTTTTCATGCGCCTCTGAGCTTGGTTTCCAGGGATTTAGGCGCAATAGAAGTTATATTATTAGTATTATTATGACCGGGATATTGATCACGATCATACAGGATTGTAAATAGACAATATGCATATATTGACATTGAAACGTGACTTTGAACTATACTCACCTGTAAAATGTGGTTTAAATGATTAGGCGTAGTAAACTTGGTTGCAATGACACCTAAATATGTGTATGTAACTTCATTTCTTTGCAAAGTCATGCCAATTTGGCCCGAATCCAGCTTATTTCCAGCTTATGTTATAAAATTTTGATTTGACGTTATCACTTGACCTTGACCTCTAACGACCTCAAAGTGTCACCAGACGACTGGATACCCTAAAATTACTTGGAAATGACACCTCAAATGTGTGTTTAGGTTGCTTAGTTCCAAAATTATGTCCATTTGAATATTAGACCCTGTATAATATCGGCCATCTTGGATTTGAGCCGATGGGTGAATTCCGGTGGGTTTTTTGGTGGTGAGACATACCACCAACGAACCCATTTCAGGTGAGAACGCTTTGTTAACATTTTTGTTCAACCTAAATCGTTCGTTGTTGAGGCTATACAGGCACTAGTCTGAACGAACTCACCCCCGCGATAGTAATCGATGACTGTGTTGAAGACACCCGGATGCCGGTCAAAGAAGTACTCACGACGCCGTCTCTTGGGCGACATCAAAGCGAGGCAGGAGAGACGCGTGCCTGGTTTCTTGGCGAAGGTGGACGTCGGGACCGTGTGTCGTATACCACCGACGTTGATGGTCACCTTCTCAGCCAGATTGTCAGCATCGCTTGCCATAGCGTGATTCGGCAAATACCGGTATCACCGCCAAATCTGCGTAAGAGATATGGCAAGAGATCATTACTTTCTGAATGCTGATGCACAGGTCGAAATACGAGATACACGACTTCCAAAAAGCACAATGCCCTCACGCAGGCGAACGCACGCACCAGCACACACCCAGATACTCGCGCAAAGACACACACACACACACACACACACACACACACACACACACACACACACACACACACACACACACACACACACACACACACACGCACGCACGCACGCACACACACGCACGCACACCTACAAACGCATACACACACGCACATATGACTACCAGAACATATGATAGATTGCAACTATATACGAGCACGACCTTTATATAGGCAATTAAAATAGTGTAGTGTTTTAGCGGTTTTGTATTGCATTTGCATGTCTTGAAACTATTGTGTGATAAAGAATAGCGATCGTTTTGTCGCATAAACATGCATAAACGAATCGTGTCGAATTTTCATACGGGTACATCTGTGTTGTTTTGTTTAATTGTCCGCTTCTGTTGTGTAGTAGTAGTAGTAGTAGTAGTAGTAGTAGTAGTAGTAGTAGTAGTAGTAGTAGTAGTAGTAGTAATGTACGGTTTCTGAAATCAGGAAAAGTTAGTAAATTTGTATAAATGTTGCCATTTTATTCGCCCCCAACGCCGCCGACTGTGGGGGCCCCCTCACACCGAACTCCCCACGCGATGCACCCTTTTCATGCGAAAACGAGTCGGACTCAGCCGAATTTTAAATATTTGGTGATGTTTCATAGTTCTCACGTACTCATATATGTTGGATTGGTCCCAATGGCCGAATTTTCAGACTTTTCCTGCGATAACGAGTCGAGACTTAATCGAATTTGTGAAAAATTCGGAAAGATGTACTGCATTGACGAGTAGCACTTAACCGAAATTTCGGAAAAAATTCGAAGTCTACGTAGACGAGTAGGACTTAGTCGAGAATTTTCTGAACATTTTGCAAAGTTAAAGTCGGCGTTGAATGAACGTAGACTAGTAGAACTCAGCCGAATTTACTTTAAATTCTAGAAAGTTAAAGTCGGCTCCGATTGTACGTAGACGAGAGTACGAATCAGTCGAATTTTCAGAAACTTTTGCAAAGGTATAGTCGGTGCCATTCGTAAAGGAGTGCTATGTCTGTTCGATGTATTAAAATACGAAAACGTGACTGGTGCTGGTATTCAACTTCTTTATTCGCCTATTACAACAAAACAGACAATCAAACAAACATTGGCGCTAGTACCCAGTGGGCCAAATGCAGTTTTTTGGTGAAAGTAGACATGGAATGCTGTAAAACGTTTGCCCCCGAAAATGATATCCACATATATATAGGATCGTAACCTAGGTGGACAACCATGAAAAAAAGTTACTTAAACAACATGCCACTATACGCTGAAAGGTGATTTTTGTGGTCATCATTAATGTGATATTTACACTTCCTCTGAAAGTATGGCGACATTCTTAGAATCTGTATACGTACCAGTTAAGTCAGTGTTACTAGTGCAGCTAAATCGTGCCAAATGAAAATTAAATCGATTTGGCCAAATAAGAAATAGTGGTTCAAAATGCATTGCTTTTCAGGTTATTTTTTGATATTTTGTTAATGTAATTCACACATGTTGTTTAAAATGAGTCCCATATTTGTACTAAATTGGTTTCTCTTATAACTCTACTTTACAGTGGAACAAACTATATTAGAATCCATGATTTTAACACCAAAATATAGGCGATTTCCTTCCCCTACCCCCTAAAAACAACCGTCGAGAAAAATAAAGGAAAATCGCCGTGTTCAAATGTTAACAGTTTTTTTTCTATTTTACTTTAATATATTAATTAAATAACATTGCGTTAGGTAGCACTAGTTTATGAGTAGTCTGAAACCATTTACCTCCAAATTAACAGAACATAAGACATTCTTATCATCATTAGGTTAGGTAGGGCATAAACAACCATTTCTCACGCGTAACCACAACAGGGATCGATTTCTCCCTTGAAGGTACTTATCGATGCTCAGCAAACACACGTTTAACAGAACAGTAGTAATCTATGTCCACATGTTTGAAGGTATGTTGTGTATAAGCCTACTTGCTGGGAGGTTAACAGTTCAGCATTAGATGTGCTGCCAGTTTCTGTTAATTGTCACTGTCTGATTCGCTGCTTTCGCTGCTGTCAAACCTTGCAGCACACATCGCACGTCATCTGCAGTGGGCAGGCAGGTTGGGTGGATGCCACCGGAACAAGCTGGCCGTTATCCAGAACCCGCCCATACTCTTCATACGGAGGAAATACGGCTTGCTGACATGACACTCTTGTCTATCATAGTCGCCAAAGCTGCACGTTTCAAATGCAGAAGAAATGCATCTTCTGTTGGTGGAAGTAATTTAAACAGCGTTGACTTGTTTTTCAGAAACTTGTAAACTCGAAGCTTTCCAATATCCGATCCATCGAACGCATCGTCTTTGTTGGTGTACACAGCGATCGTGAGGTCCCTTGCCTGGTTGATCACGTCTGCTGTTATATGAGCGTCATCTTGTGTGGCAAAGTTCGCAAGTGCAGATATGTCCGTTGCCTTGCTGCGGATCATCCACCTTTCTTACTAGTGAAATATGGATAGCTGGTTGTGTTTCGCCCACTAAGGCTGTGCAGGAAAGGAAGTGCATGACATTGCGCGGGTCCAAGAGCAGCACTCATCGCATGGATCGGTAGAGTTCGAACCCGCAGGTCTGGCAGATCTTTCAACAGTGTGCAAGCATAATAGACGCACATGACAATGATGTCTGTGTCATTCCGATGGAAGCCACGACCGCTCTTATTACCGTAGGATCGGTACCGACTTTAACTTTGCATTTTTTAAAGATAATTCGGCATTAACTTTGAAACATTTTCAGAAAATTCGGCTGAGTCCTAATTTGCAAAGTTAAAGTTGGCTCCGATCCTACGTAGACGAGTAGAACTTACCCGAATTTTTGGAAAAATTGTGCAAGTTAAAGTACTCGTCTACGTAGGATCGGTGCATACTTTAGCTTTGCAAAAGTTTCCGAAAATTCGGCTGAGACCGTTTTGCATTATGATATAGTTATGTTATATGTTAAACAACATTGTCTTTTTTGTAGTTACGGTTTAGTTTTTTCTGTTATAAGTTAAAACTATGTCGTTTTGTGCTCACTTGTGAAACGTGTCTCGCGTTATGACTTTTTTTTATAAGTTAAACATTTGTTGTTTTTGTAGTCGCTTTTTGTGAAACACGTGTCTCTCGTTATCACGTTTTTGTGTTATAAGTTAAAACTTTGTTGTTGTTAGTTATGACCTGCCGGTTGAGTTTAATATTAACAGCGTGAACATGTTTAGAACATAATTGCCGGATATCAGACACATCGTGAGATACATGAATTTCGCTTATTAAGGTGACGAAAGTGATTGCTGTATAGAGCCTAACCCGATGTGGAACAACAATGCTGTGAATTTCGTGTACTATTATGTGATCAATCATGCTCCAATGACACAGTTTATGGCGGATACCCTTAAACGTTTCCATAATTAAAATTAGGTCATAACCACACATTGGGAAACGGCAATGATTCCTATATATACGGCCCTGCACACCACACCTAAATTAGACAGTTCTTCTAGTTTGCATTGACAGCGTGCAAAGTACAAGTACTCCAAGTATACACGGACTAACGATATTTAGCCTCGATGAGTGTTACCATTTTGCGATGCCAACGTTTTGTTAACTTGCTGTTAATCGTAACAATGTAAGGGTTATAACAACTGCTTGAAAATATGCATTTTAACTTATAATATAAAATATATCATAATGCAAGGCAGGTGTTTCACAAAATTTTAACTTATAACAGAAAAAACACCACTAAATCAATCACAAGCACATCCTACTATCCGACTGGTGGCGTCAAATTTTGCCCAGACTCCTTCGCTAGTCATGTCTGGACATGTTTGCTGTCAGCTGTTTTGATGCACTGCGATTGCGCAATAACGGGCAGAAGAATACGATAATATCACCAGAAATTCGTTTTTTTTGGAGACATGAACGCAAGTGTGACTCGTGGAAATTAGCCGATTTTGCTATTTTTCACTCAAAAATAGCACATTTCTTGTTTCGTTAAATTCGCTGATAATTATCGTTTTTTTCGCAATAAAATTTACACCACAGAGTTAGTTAGCCCGAACCGATCATCCACGTTCTTCGAAATAAGTATTTAATTGCCGATTTATGTATTTTTCGCGCCTGGTCGACCAGTAAAGCCACCGTCCGATGTCTTGAGTGATAACACACCGGCGTCGGCTGACGCGCGCGCGGTCGACGAGCACTGTTCGCTCGGAAAAAATAACAAGGCGTCAATTTTAAGTTAGCTGGGGGATTTCCACAGAACGTCCTGACTTCAGTTTTAAATCTTTCACAATAAAAACTACACCCTATATTAATTTAAAAACACACCGAACGTCTACGCACTTACCAAATAACGATTTAATAGCGGATTTCGCTATTTTACCCTCTCTACCCCAAACGACCAACACAGTACTGACCTTCCCACGGCTATCAAAAACATATACGGCATCCACTATAACATTGCCCTATTCGTATTCTACCTCCCGTATACATCATGTCGGATAGATACCGCTCCGTCGATTTCGTAAATCTTTTATTAATTGTGCCTTAATATAGCACCTCATTTGAAACTCGGCTTCACCAATCAAACGGCTCGGTAACCAACAACTACAGGGGCCCTTGGGATATCGACCAATTAAAGGCACATTCCCCCGTCTTACGTCATTAGTCATTATAACACATCTTCCCATGCTGCAGCTTGCCACCACCGGCGCCACCCCCCATCTTCCCACGCTCCAGCTCCTAGCTTCTCTGGAGTGGCGTGTGATAGAGGGCGCCCCCTGGGGCTCCCCACCACCACAGCCACCGTGACCTATTGCTAGCGCCAATAACTATGGGCCCCACACACACCGACTAAACGAATTTTCACACGGTGATTACGTCATCATCTCCGAAAAAACTGCAACGACAGTGGCGACCTCTACCGTGTAGCTCGTTACACATCTGGCAAATCTGGAAAATTGTGTCATGTTAAAAGATTGGAGAAAATGGCAAAATTTATGCAAATTTACACATTTTCCCTATTTAAGGGTTGAAACCGTACACTACTACTTTGGCTTCCACGAATGAGTATCTGAAACGCGACATCGATAGCAGTACTCCGGTTTAACTAATCGTGTCATTGTCTAACTAACGGTGTTATATTCCTGGATTAATTCTACCAAACCATGAAGCCAATTATTTGTTTTGTTAATGTTGCATGATGATATTTTCCATTACCATGAGCGCGGTTTTATTTCCCTCGTTTTAGTTTTTTCGTCAAAGTATTAAGCACGACGGCATATAAAAGCATGCATCGCAGTGTCTCTGTACAATTAGGCCGTCTCTCTGTCGCTGTGTTGCTCTCCGTGTAAGTGTCTACGCCCGGGGGAGGACGCGCATCAATTGTCCTCATATTAACCGAATTGCGCGCTCTGCCTTTCAGGGTATGCCTCACTACAACCTCTTTTAACAAGTGCACACAAAATTGCATTGACATTGTGGTTTGGATGGAAACGTACATCGCACTCAACACATTATAGAGCAAAATGGTAAACGGTGGTCATTTGTACGACAACATTAACACATCAACGAATTGAATTAACGGTTTGAGAGGTTGAGCCACAAAAGATACTGTCATTTTTGTCGCAACATCGTTCGCATTAGCGAAATTACGGTTTGAACGGATGATATGGATAACGACCTGTCGTTTACGTGGCAACATCGCCTCATTAACGACATTACAGCACAATCGGCTGATTTAGACGATGGCATGTCGTTTATATGACAACAAAACCACATTACAGTTTGCGTGTCACTAAGCTACCAATCCGTTATTTACGTAGCAATATCGTCGCAATAACAACATTACGGTTTGAGCGAATGGTGTAGATAACGACACTACTAATGTAGCAGTAGCAGACCAACATAAAAAAAACATTATTTCTTGGTATTGAACAAGATGTTGAAAAAACAAGATAGTACCAGACACACGCAGGCACGCACACGCACACGCATACACACACACGCACGCACACACACACACACTCACTCGCACGCACGTACGCACGCACGCATGCACGCACACATTAATGTGGGTTACACTCTACTTAACAAATTGTTGCGTTTTCGCCAAGTCATCTTGCTATGCCATCAGGAATATGGTGCTAATTGTGTCAAACTTTATTAATCTGATCAGATTTTAAAATAAAAAATACGAATTGTGTCACCTGTATTAGCTGCAGAACACAATCAACGGCAGTCCTATTTAGAAAGGACGTTTACGATTTTTGAAAATGCTAGAAACTTTGTCAAAGACCAGAAATATGGAGCTTGAGCAGTTATTTCTTACCTCTGCCTTATTATAGGGAAGACGGTTAGCACGCAAACGTTGGAGATTAAATGTTCACTGTTGCGTGGTATTTATAAGAGAATAGCGACTCGATCACTGCGATAAATCAATGCATAGCAATACGCCTACGCGAGCTTAAGTACTCCAGTGACCCGATATGCTTAGCACTAAAAACATAATTTTCATTTGATATAGTGTTTAACGTGATGGTTGCGATTAGCAGAATCGGCTTTGTTTAGAGATTGTTCAGTCAAGATGTACAATTCCGCGCCATTAGATGAACAAAGAAATAAACAACGTATCATGAACGGGTCGAGATAGGACGGTATTGTCAGGATGAGTGTTGGAAATTAGTATAATGTGATGCTGTTTTATTGCACGTGGTGACAGTCCAGCAGCTGTTGTGGAGAGGAGGATACAGCCGAATGATTCCATTAGAGACCACCTATGACAGAATTGATGACAACTGTCTGATCAGTGAGTAAAATGCCTAACCAGTGACGCGAGTGATGTTTTGTGTACCAGATAATAGAAACATCGCCTTGCAACCGTGGATGATAGCGAAGTAGCGCAGGGCAACTATAACAGGTCGTAAGACAGTGCTTAGTAACTGTAATCAGATTTGAGTAGTAGGTTCAACACGTGTACTACGACTGAGCTTCTGGACATCGACTCGACGTCGGTTTATTCCATCTTCGTTGTTCACTTGCAGCTCAGACGTGATCAGTATTAATTTGTTTGTTATTTCCATGTTAAATTAGTTTCTGTTCGGTCTCCAAAACATGGTCATCTCAAGACCTCACAGCTTGTTATTTATTCTGTATAACAAAGATAACAAAGAGCGGATGATTGAGAAGAGGAATACCACGGGTGAGACAGGAAGAGTGTGTGAGAAGAGTTTTGGCGGGATTGGAAGGGGAGTGTAGAAAAAGAGTGATGAGGAACAAGTGAAGGGTGACAGGTGATGGTGGACGGGTGATAAGGGACGGGTGATGGGTGATGGCAGACGGGTGATGGAGGATTCGTTTTGGAATATGGGTGATGGTGACGGGCGGTGGCGGACGGGTGATGGAGGATTGGTGATGGAAATGTGGGTGATGGGGACGGGTGATGTGGGACGGGTGATGGTGAACGGGTGATGGTGAATGGCTGATGAGGACCGGGTGATGGGGGACGGGCGATGGTGGACGGTGATGGGGGATGAGTGGTGGACGGATGACGGGTGATGGAAATGACAGTATATGTTCAGTGACGGGAGAAGAACACATATTGAAGTTCAGTATCGAGTCCAGCTATAACCGGACTACTGGGACAAAGAAGATATGATCTGTGTGTCAAGGTGTGATTCTGTGATATGTTGACAGTGCCTGATTTATAGGCGCGGGAACGAAATTCATATGGGGGAGGGGTACCGGAGCTTCAGAACAATTTTCGCCGACGCGCCACCGCATATCTTCACATCTTCATTCGCCTTGTGGCTGCTTCGGTTGGCTCGACTGTGACATCGGAAAACGGCAGCTGTCCCCCTGCCCCCTGTTCCCGCGCCTATGGCCTGATATGTATCATGGTGTCAGTCTGCGATCTGTTGACAGTGCATAATCTGTGTTTTGCGGTGTCAGTCTGTGATCATCTGACAGTACGTGCTCTATGTGTTGTGGTGTCAGTGTGTAAACAGGACCGATAATAGTGTACGTCTAGGTCGTCAAACTGGTAAATTAGTGCGCATTATTGATGGTGTGCTATAAATACAAACGACCATATTGTTTACGCAGACCACGACTGAACGTGTATCTGTCTGTCGTGGACACAATCATCTGATGACGCGAGGTATGTCACGGTCTAACTGACGACCCGTGGGTCCTTATGACCCGTAGTGTCACAAGTTAAGTGTACCTCTGGACATTGCTGATTCTCCGAGTAACTGTCGCAATTAACGATTTTTATCTCTAGTCGGCTGTCGAAACGGACACTGTCGACGTCGCTGCGGGCGCCTTATGAATATATTAGCACTGACAGCAGCACGTTTGCTAAGCGAAGAGGATGGGTCAACGTACCTGCGGGCCGCAAGCGCCGTCGTCTACACGGAGAGAAGCGAAAGAACGTGCATGGCGGCAATCCAGCATCGCTGTTGTCTACTCGAGTGATCTGCACGCCCGACGCAGGTTACATAAATATTCTATCACTCGGTCGTCGGCATCGATCTGCGCTGGCTAACAACAACGGCAGCAGTGCCGCGCACTGTCGGGTGATTGACCATTCTCCCTTGCCGCTCCTCCAACGTCGACAAGGAGATGGAACAGCTGGCGTTGTCGCTCGGTAGTGCTTCTAATTACTCCGACGTTGCCCTCGCTTTTGTTCCGCCCTCTCGATTCGACCATCTGCTTCTCTCTGTGTCTCCCTGTCTCTTTGTCTCTCTGTCTCTCTGTCTCTCTCTCTGTCTCTCTGTCTCTCTGTCTCTCTGTCTCTCTGTCTCTCTGTCTCTCTGTCTCTCTGTCTCTCTGTCTCTCTGTCTCTGTCTCTCTCTCTCTCTCTCTCTCTCTCTCTCTCTCTCTCTCTCTCTCTCTCTCTCTCTCTCTCTCTCTCTCTCTCTCTCTCTCTCTCTCTCTCTCTCTTTCTCACGCTCATTCATTCGCGGCTCTTCACCCCTTTTCGTTCTAGATATACTAACACTGACTTTCCAATTTACAAGGGTCTTCCTCTTATGGGTCGACCACCTTGTCCAGTCTTACTTATTCTTTATATATGTCCTGTTCCTCTCAGCCAGCTCTCAAATACTCTCATCTTCGATGTTTCTTTATTTCGGTATCTTCTGTTAAAGAAGTATAGCACCGTGGTGCAGTGGTTAGAGCTTTGGACTCTCAACCGAGAGAACCCGGGTTCGAATCCTGTGCGGCGGTGTTGAACCTTGGGCAAGTTCGTTCACTATACGTTGCTCCAGTTCACTCAGCTGTATGAATGAGTACCTGGCTATAGACAGCGGTGGATATTTGTGTACGAACAGTCTTCGCGCATTAATTGCAGCGTGGCTGCATGCTTCCCAGAGAAGTCGAGATGGTGTTCGAGTGAACAGGTCTGCCAGGGAGTAAAGTGTAAAGCGCTTTGAGCAGTCCTGAGGACTGGATACTGCGCTATATAAGAATTTACCTTTTTTTCTTTAAATCCTCCGTCTTCTATCTTCTCGTGTCACGTTGTTAGCCATGTTGTTTAGCAAAACTAGTATAAACCACAAAGCCTTCGTATAATCAATCAATTATGCTTTCTAGTGGCAGTCGAGTGAATTCGGTTGTCAGCTATTGTTTTGTGAAGCTAATCATAGTTTCTCCCCGTCTCGACGGTTTGCAGATGCCGTCATCACGTACATATCCGCCATACGAGTCTGAGCCCAGTTACAACAGAATCAGAGATGTCTAGAAGAATTTGAATGAGGGTAGATCCTTGCTTTTCACTCGTTCACGTCCAGCCGTATCCCTCTAAAGAGAACTCGCATATTCGTCAACTACACTTTCCACGTCCTCGAGGCATTCTCTGCCATTAAATATATCCGCGTGACAATGCAACAATGTCTGTACCAAGGGAAGAAAGCTACTTCATAATGCGAACCCTCAATATAAGATTCATCGACACCACGGAGAAAACCATATAAAGATGTGTTGAGACTAGGATCGAGATAGTCCGACGAAGCGCAGCCCGAATTTCCCTCAAAAGTCATTACAACACTTCGAGTGCTGAAGAAATGCTGAACATTTTGGAATGATCCACACCGGAATAGTGACACGATCAGGCAAGTATATCCAAGGAACTATGAGTTCAGTTAACTAACGTGTCCCAATCGACAAGCAGAGGGAGAAGAGCTCAAAACCACATCCGCATACAATGCGGAACAAACTATAGGAAGATTCCTTCATTTCCTGCTCAGCCAGTGCTTGGAAAAACGTAGAGCCACCGGCATTGCAGGCCTCTTCTGCCAGCAATGTCATCTCGAGGATGTACAGGGCGGAACTTTCAAATCGAGAGTGTTCAAGATTAATTAATGTAGTATTGTTCTTTTCTTCGCTGCGAACCTCCAAATATAACAATGACGATAGAACCACTGATTGGTAATCATTAATGGAAAAAGGACACACATTGTTTTTTAATTCCGAATGCTTACCCATCACTCTCCTCACCAACTTGGTTTCCATTACTTAAATGCTGAGACCAACTTTACTTCTCGTTGTTCTCCTGGATGCCACACCCCTCATCAGTCCAGAACACACCGCACTGCTATTAATACAAACCAGTGTCGTGTCGGATTTGGTCGCTCCAACTCTTTCTTTGTTTTCCTCTTTTTCTCTGTCTTTTAAAGTCTTGTTTGAAAGCTAGACTAACAATGTTTTCGTTTGATGTATGATAAAGTTCATCACTGAATCAAATGTATCTTTTTCCGCACTATAAGTTGGTAAGGCCAGTAGATCTCAGAACTCAATTTAAAAGTTGGCCTGAATCAATATCCAGCTTTTTTGTCTGCGATATCTCGAAGCATGTGAACAAAATATACGTGATGGCAGGCCTTCGATCCTGAAGATTTTATGGGCTGATCTGTTCTTGACGTCTACAATTGTAATATATTTTTGTTATTGTTGAAAAGTAACACACGTTTTTTGTTATAAAATTTGACACACAGTATATAATATTATAAATGTAGGCCTACTTCAGGCATTTAATTCTCAATCTGCAGCCAGTTGTCAATTTCAGTAACCACCACCCCGAAATGAATCCAAAAGACAACTACCTGATGCACCATAGAATTTATTACACAGTGAGGTGTTGTGGTATAGATACAGTGTCTTGATATAACCGATTTCATGCAATTTGGGGAAGCCAATATGATTAATTGAGGAGATCACGTAAGTCGTTTATATCGTCATTGTCCGCTTGGCGGCAGCACAACACTGCTATCTC
>CM034532.1:66966399-67023880 GCA_020002185.1 Paraescarpia echinospica
TCTCAAATTGTGTCCTTTTTATAAAACAGAATAAGTTGTTTAGTACATCCAATTGCTGTGCAAACATATCATTGTCTAACCCAAGTTATTGATAACCCGTTAGTATACACGGTTTTGGGTAGTAGGCAATTTTTATGAGATGTGAACTTCGTTGGTTTATATTCGTAAGTATTTCACTCAAATCAACTTTCCCAAAAGTTTGTTTGCACAACTTTGTCGGAATATGTATTATATATGTAGCACACAGATATCTTACGAATCACATTCCTTATTTTGCTAAGACAAAACCGCATAGAATATTAGTTGAATAGACTTGTGGGCATTTGCGTCGAACCCGGACCTACTTTGTCATTGATTTTGCCGCTTGAGTTTTGCTTATCTTTGATACCTCAGTGAGATACACTGTAGTTCCATAATTCAACATTATCCTAGGCATATTTACCTTTAAGAATATTGCGTCTTACGTCCATTTGAGGCGTAAATAGCATCCCGGTTTGTATCAACACGCTGCTATATATATCTTTTTACGCTCGCTGTGCGGTAACGCACGGCCGCAGCGGCACAGACTAGCGCAAACCGGGTCGGTATTTGAACTTCAACAGAGTCCGGATTCGATACAAATGCCGACTAATGAATAGGATTAGGATGCACGGTTTTTATTTGGGCTTCGAAAGAGTCCGGATTCGACACAAGTGACGTAGTGCCATCAGCCTGCACGGTTTTCACTCCCACCACCGTCATAAACCAAAACGCAAGTTACCGTTTGGGCGCCATTTTACATGAATGTCTAGATTTCTAGTATGTCAAAACTCCGCAAGGTGTCACCATTGGAGACACCGGGGATCCCGCAGGAATATTCAGTGATTGGACAACTGACACGTGATATCTTTCACGTTGTCCAATGACGGCTAAACGATGTTGCTACAAATCTGCGATTTTGCAGGAATATAAGTGACTTTGTGGTGTCATTACGCGCCGCTCGCCGACGCTGAATATACCGTGAAAGAACGAAACAAAATGGGCGTATGAAATAGCTACGAGGCGGCAATTTCGGCATATTTTGGGCGAGGCGGCCCGCCTCGCTTGTTATATACCAGGGGAAACACTGCAGAGCCACCACTGATTCATGGTCAAGTAGATTAGCTCAATGCACCAACTAAGACAATACACAACACTGTGAGTGACAGTGTCCAGAGTGAGGCCTAAGCAGTGTCCCAGGCTGCGAAATAAGGCCGGTCCGATCGTCCCGGACGAGTAGTTTCAGTGATCGGACTAGTCCATGTTTAGTTGAGCAGTCCCATCGGACTAGCTGTTATTATGTAAATTAATTTACGCTATGTATACGCTACTTGGGTGTTGTGATGGATTAAAACAAAATCAGACAGTAAGGTAGCATTTTATCACAGGCAGCTAAATATTCCGTACGACCGTCAGATCGGAAACTTGCTGAACGCAGTGAATGTAAATGGCGGCTGTTTACATCCGGTTAGCGTAGGATAGGTAGTGCCACCTAGCGACCATGAGTGGTGAGCGACATGGACAAACATACATGCACGGGTTACAGACATCGTTACGTGCTATCCCGTCGTGATGGTAGTTGCGTTATTCCTGCATCGGGTGATTATTTTAGCAAGTTACCAAACGCCAGCAATGTTACTGATTGTTTATTAGGCTTCGGGAAAGAAAATGCTAATGAAAAGTATAGGGCAAATGATGCAACTTAGTCCGACAATGTCGGTCCTTTGTCGCCGTTAGGCTTCAAATTCTGCTGGCATCACCTTGTCCGCGACTCTTGTTTGCTGCCCCTGATTAAACTAGTCATTTCTTCTGATAACTTTGCAAATGGATCTACGAAATCACATGTATTTGTTTCTATTAATGACACATTTAGTTGAACATTGAAATGGGAAACGGCTTGTTTTCTTTATGAAATAAAGCCACATTTACTATGTGTCACACATATATGACACAACAGTATGATTGATGGTACCTGGCACATTTATTTTTAAGGACTAGTAAAACAATATGAGGACTAGTTGTTTCTGAGTCAGCTAGTCCGACGGACTACCTGTCAACTAAATCCACCGTGCACCCTGCATACCCTAGGTCCCCACATATGTACATGGTACACCATACCCTAGGTCCCTCACATCAGTACATGGTACACCATACCCTAGGTCCCTCACATCAGTACATGGTACACCATACCCTAGGTCCCCCACATCAGTACATGGTACACCATACCCTAGGTCCCCACATATGTACATGGTACACCATACCCTAGGTCCCTCACATCAGTACATGGTACACCATACCCTAGGTCCCTCACATCAGTACATGGTACACCATACCCTAGGTCAGTACATGGTACACCATACCCTATCAGTACATGGTACACCATACCCTAGGTCCCCACATATGTACATGGTACACCATACCCTAGGTCCCTCACATCAGTACATGGTACACCATACCATAGGTCCCCCACATCAGTACATGGTACACCATACCCTAGGTCCTTCACATCAGTACATGGTACACTATACCCTAGGTCCCCACATATGTACACAGTACACCATATGCTAGGTCCCTCACATCAGTACATGGTACACCATACCCTAGATCCCCCACATCAGTACATGGTACACCATACCCTAGGTCCCCACATATGTACATGGTACACCATACCCTAGGTCCCTCACATCAGTACATGGTACACCATACCCTAGGTCCCCCACATCAGTACATGGTACACCATACCCTAGGTCCTTCACATCAGTACATGGTACACTATACCCTAGGTCCCCACATATGTACACAGTACACCATATGCTAGGTCCCTCACATCAGTACATGGTACACCATACCCTAGATCCCCCACATCAGTACATGGTACACCATACCCTAGGTCCCCACATATGTACATGGTACACCATACCCTAGGTCCCTCACATCAGTACATGGTACACCATGCCCTAGGTCCCTCACATCAGTACATGGTACACCATACCCTAGGTCCCTCACATCAGTACATGGTACACCATACCCTAGGTCCCCACATATGTACATGGTACACTGTACCCTAGGTCCCTCACATCAGTACATGGTACACCATACCCTAGGTCTCCCACATCAGTACATGGTACACCATACCCTAGGTCCGTCACATCAGTACATGGTACACCATACCCTAGGTCCCCCACATCAGTACATGGTACACCATACCCTAGGTCATTCACATCAGTACATGGTACACTATACCCTAGGTCCCCACATATGTACACAGTACACCATATGCTAGGTCCCTCACATCAGTACATGGTACACCATACCCTAGATCCCCCACATCAGCACATGGTACACCATACCCTAGGTCCCCACATATGTACATGGTACACCATACCCTAGGTCCCTCACATCAGTACATGGTACACCATACCTTAGGTCCCTCACATCAGTACATGGTACACCATACCCTAGGTCCCCCACATCAGTACATGGTACACCATACCCTAGGTCCCCACATATGTACATGGTACACCATACCCTAGGTCCCTCACATCAGTACATGGTACACCATACCCTAGGTCCCCCACATCAGTACATGGTACACCATACCCTAGGTCCTTCACATCAGTACATGGTACACTATACCCTAGGTCCCCACATATGTACACAGTACACCAAATGCTAGGTCCCTCACATCAGTACATGGTACACCATACCCTAGGTCGCCCACATCAGTACATGGTACACCATACCCTAGGTCCCCACATATGTACATGATACACCATACCCTAGGTCCCCACATATATACATGGTACACCATACCCTAGGTCCCCCACATGTGTACATGATACACCATACCCTATGTCCCCCACTTACGTACATGGTACACCATACCCTAGGTCCCCCACATATGTACATGGTACACCATACCGTAGGTCCCCCACATATGTACACGGTACACCATACCCTAGGTCCCCCACATATGTACATGGTACACCATACCCTAGGTCCCCCACATATGTACATGGTACACCATACCCTAGGTCCCCCAGATATGTACATGGTACACCATACCCTAGGTCCCCCACATATGCACTGTGTTGTGTGTATACGATCACTGTTATTCCTCTCCATACATCTATATCATTGTGTAGTTGGCCCCTTTTCATGAACTAGGACACTCAACTTAAAATATCATGTAGTTCAAGGGGAGTGGAAATGATCTGATGTCAGTTGTCAGTCTGAATGAGAGAAGGACAACAGCTGTGCCTTGGTGTAAACTGACGGGACTTGTTTTGCAATAATGATGATACTGTGTGGGATTAGGGTGCATCACCTGCTAGATGGGTTTGATGTTACGGTTCTCTATGTATATAACAAATTCCTAATCACCTTATAATTATATTCAAGTAGGGGTCAATTCAAAAATTAACTGAAATTATTCCATTTCAGAATTGGAACAGAAAGATTTTGAGCAAGTGGAATTTAAATTGAAGGAACGTGTTTTATTATTTGGCCAGAGTGCAGATGTGCCTAATTAACAGTAAAAAAATAAAATTTGTTATTCATTATAAAACTAAAGGGCTGTAGACACGGGCTACATTGTAGAAACTTTTGTATGTATTTTGTATTTTGTTAATTATTGTGGCAGCACCGTCGTGCTAACAAAACTTACCTGAAACCCAACCCACTGTGAGGCGCCACTGTTCGAAACACGAGAAGCTCTGAAACCTGATCGACGGAATCATGTTGACTGTGTTGCATGCACATTCATTAAAGCATTAGTATCGATATTAGCTCGGAAATTGTATACTAATGACATACGTCAGTGAGATACGTCAGTGAGGTGGCATGCGGCTTGGCATAGTGACCAGCCGAGGTTTCAGTTAGGTTCACAACTTTATTAAATTGAAGGTCCTGCTAACAAAGGTAAAGGTCTGACTGACTACAATGTCTACACAGTTAAATGTCCTGCTAACCACCAATTTTCTAACTGAAGGCTCCCCTAACCACCAACTTTACAAATTTGGCTGTTGTGGTGACTTTACAAACGTGAACTTTATTTAGTTGAAGTCTTGGCCAATTACCATTTTTACAAAGTTAGCAGTTCTGCAGCTGACTTTACAAAGTTGAACTTTATTAAATTGAAGGGCCAAGCTGACCACCAACTTGATAAAGTTAGCGATCCTGCAGCTCCTACTGACACCTATCTTTATAATGTTGAAGGATCTACTGACACCTAACTTTACAAATTTAAACTTTATTACATTTATTGAAGGTTCTGCTGACCACTATCTGCTCAGACTAGGTGTTGACCACTGCTTCTTGCTTCAGGTGACGATGCTGCGACAACAAAAGACAACGACGACGCGGGTGGAGACGAACGGCTGGTCGGGGACGAACGGCGTCAACGGAGGTCCCGTGGATCAGACCCGGCGCAAAGCGGGCGGGGGCGGGGAGAACTTCCTCGTCGGCTTCATCACACGCACCCTGATGCCGCTCTTCCTTATGTTTGCCTCGCCCAACCTCGTCATCCTGCTCTGGTATACGGCCGCACGCTGCGACGGCAGCTTCGTCGAGTTGTGCTCTCGACTGATGAACAGTGGCCTCGGTAAGATTTGGGGCGACATCCACATCGCTAGTCCGCTCGCTGTGGGCGTCATCCTCGGTTACATGGCCTGGGCGCTGATGGTCATGGTGTTGCTGCCCGGGTCGCGCGTCGAAGGTCCCGTCACGCCGCGCGGCAACGTGCCCATCTACACCGACAACGGCTTCCTCTGTTACATCGTCACCATCGTCGCCTTCGTGTTATTAACAGTCGGTCTGAAACAGTACGGAATGTCGCCGACCATTGTCTATGACCACTTCGACGAGTTCCTCGGCACACTCACCGTGTTCTCGCATGTGCTGTGCATCGCGCTGCACCTAAAAGGCCTCTTCTTCCCCAGCTCATCCGACAGCGGCACGACCGGCAATTTTATCTTCGACTACTACTGGGGCACGGAGCTGTACCCGCGCGTTTTCGGCATCGACGTGAAAGTGTTCACCAATTGTCGTTTCGGCATGACCGTCTGGCCGCTGCTGGTGCTTATCTTCGCGCTGAAGAGCTACGAGGTGTCTGGCTTCGTCGACAGTATGTGGGTGTCGGTGGCGTTGCAGATGATCTACTTCACGAAGTTCTTCTGGTGGGAGTCGGGCTACATGCGCACCATCGACATCATGCTCGACCGCGCCGGCTTCTACATCTGCTGGGGCTGTCTCGCGTTCATCCCGGGTCTGTACGCGTCGGTGTCGATGTACCTCGTCAACCACCCCGTCAGACTCGGCCCCGTCGTCAGCTGGTCGATCCTCGCTGGCGGTATCGTCGCGATCATCATCAACTACCTCGCCGACAAGCAAAAGCAGGACGTCCGCCGCACTAAGGGTAATTGCATCGTGTGGGGCCACAAACCGGAAATGATCCGTGCCACCTATCGGACGGCGGACGGCAGCGTGCACACGAGCATCCTGCTACTGTCGGGTTGGTGGGGCGTCGCGCGTCACTTCCACTACGTTCCTGAGCTGATCCTCGCCTTCCTCTGGACCGTGCCGGCGCTACTTACGCACGTCATGGTGTATTCCTATTTCATCTGGCTCACGCTGCTGCTCGTGCACAGGACCTTCCGCGACGACGTCAAGTGCAGCGAGAAGTACCGTCACCACTGGACGGAGTACTGTCAGAAGGTGCAGTACAGAATGATTCCCGGTATCTTCTAGTCGGCTTCGCAGTACACGCACGTGGTGTTCCCAAGTTGAACGTCTACAGAAAACTAATACATACACGAAGGCTTTTTTTTGCACCGATGTGTAGTCCAACTCAACGAGTTTACATTGACATAGTTTTCTTTTCTCTCGTTTCTCCGGCGTGTAGGGCAAATCTGAAAAATGGCGACTGCATGAGAAAGCTGAGGAAGTCATGTGACTTGCAGAGGCCAAGTCAGTGACACATCCCCATCAATGTAGCCCGTGTCTACAAACCTGTTCAACCACACCCGAATCGTTGGTTTTGACATTTATTTTTTGCCGTACTGATTTGGCATCTGTCAGCTATATGATGTATTGAGCATTTTCTTGTACGGTCGCCATTGTTCAAACTCCACACAAGGAAGACAGAGACATGTGAATAGAAACCTGTGTAAATACAACTATTTGAACCTGGCTGCAAAATAATGCAAACTGCATGCTTGTATGTATATTTGTTATTTTATATTTACATTCAACGTAGGAAAGATAAAAACAGCCTGTACAAGGATACCACTGTAGACACACGAAGGTTGTGCTGTGACTTTGTATTGTATTTCTGGTAGAGATTTAGAACGATTTTTGTTCTAACAATTAGAGCATTTGCTGTCTCTGTTATAGTTGTTGTTGCCGTTGTTGAATTTTGTATTGCATCTATGATCATGTATACAGAGCGTATGTCTTTATAGTTATATAGCTATGTCTACACAGTATATTTGCGAACCTGTACGTTATTTGTGTAGATAATAATGCCAGAGTAGTCCTGTCATCGACGTCTTATCCGTGTCAGGGTTCAGTATTGGCACACGGTGGTGGGTCGTACTATAGTTTGTCTTCTAGAGTTTTTTCTAGAATGAATCGTTGTGAAAGTAACAGTATTGACTGTAATGTTACCGTGGTCTGTTGTACGACTGTATATGTCTTGCTGTTGGTGCGTTGTCCCAGATGACGTTGTCTTGCTGGTGACGTCCGAACACGTGTATTTATGTGTAAAGGTCCGTTTACACGAGCGATTAATCGTTTCAGTGTCGGTTGGTCGGCCGGCAATTTGTTGTCCGACAATTGGACTGTTAATCGTTCGTGTAAAGAGGGCTCTCGTATTGTGTGTATAATTAATATAGGACATTATTATGTATTAACTAGGCCATTGCAATGTGAGTATTATTTGTAACGTTGTATTTTATGATAGCGGGTTGGATGGTCGTGGCTGTCTTACGGCCTGTATGAAATTGTTGTTAGCACCGCTACCTTGAGTGACCAGAAGTGACACTGCTTTCACTTGTACGGTGTGACCCGTATTGGCCACGCCGAAGGCTACGGTCAGTGCATTTAGCAATGTAGCGCTGCATCATCTGCCATTGAAAGCAACGCCATAATTATCATGAAGACAATCAGGTCAACCGAAGAAAATATTCTGTACCATAAGACATCCACGGGTGGCCCATGCCGCCGGAAGTGCTCTTACATCACACTCGCAACCTCTTTGTGCTGTTAGAATGGCGTCAGAGGTGTCGTACTCTTTCCGTGATTTACGTTTGCTAACAACTAAACGACTATCATTTGCATACACCATAAAGCGCAATTTGGTTTACCTTTTGTATTGTATAATGACGCCGCAGTTGGCTTGTATTGTGCCGCTGGCACCTACACTGTTTGTTTTCTGGTTCATTGTCGTGAAGGTTTTCGGTACACATTTTGACATAACATTAATTTCGCGGTCGTTGGATAAATTATTTTCAAGGTGCTTATTTGTTTTAACAAAAAAAGAACCACAATTTCCGCTTCGGTTCATCGGGTTGAATTATTGTCTTGCAACATGACTTGATTATCTGATGTAGAATAGATAGCACTTTGTGTTTCATCGGCATTGTATAACTTGACAGATGGTGCGTTTCCATGCGTATTCGTCTGCTGACGGATGTGTGTAGAATATGGACAGTCGCACATGGATGGAAACCGGAGGCTTTTTCACAGTCGATCTCTTATATACATCTGTTTCGATAGCATCCTTGTTGATCGGTTCGTGTATTATACATCTGTTTCAATAGCATCCATGTTGGTCGGTTCGTGTATTTATATACATATGTTTCGATAGCATCCTTGTTGGTCGGTTCGTGTATTTGTATACATCTGTTTCGATAGCATCCGTGTTGGTCGATTCGTGTATTTATTCACGTAAGTCATTGATAAAATTGAAGCGTTGACGGAATGGCTTGTCGTGATTGAATTATTGAATTGTTGTATAGTCATACGCGTTAAATACTTAATTATTTACTTTGTGCTCAGGGGTATATGTATGCGTATATATTGATACACACACACACACACACACACACACACACACACACACACACACACACACACACACACACACACACACACACACACACACACACACACACACACACACACACACACATACACACATAAATATATATAAAGCGAGAAATGAGAAATCAACATAGGATCTAGCACTGTCTTCACAATTTTAGTACATAACGCGAGCGCCCTCTACAATATGTCAGCCATGAGGGAAACTAAGTTTGACCAGAATTGCTCACTTGAACAGAAACGCTTCAGTACCTGCTACATCAGCACCAGTTCCCCGATGATTAAATAACCGTTTCATTTATGTAACACGCTCAATACTTGCTGTTAGTGTATCAAGTAATACGTATGCTGTATTCTGTTCGCTCAACGAACTCGCCTTCTTTGGGTCGTTTCTATAAACGATGCCGCCATTTTCAGCGTAATGACGTCTTCGGAAATGGCGCTTATAAAATGTTTGCTTCCCACAGACATAATAATGTCTGTCGTAAAACAGTTTCTTCTCCACGCACACGTCACGTGACTTACTCTTATACTTAGTCACAAATCTGAAACAGCAAATTATAATTATGTACTCTAACTATAACGCTCGTATTACGACAACAAACGAAACATATTTAACTACTGGATATTATTTATCACTACGTGATCTACTGGTGCCAAATATTATGCCTTACATAATGCACATAAACATCACCCGAATAAAATTTACCCACTTTGGCGGGCATGGTCCCTTTGGCTTTTGGAATAGTATACGTTACCTTTTGTGTCTCTACCTTGTAGCTTAACAAATTAATATGTGGCTAAGCATGACCTACCTTTCCGAGATCTTAAATACTCCATTGATCTGCACTATTCACCCGGTAAGTTACATGTCGTTCAGGTAGTGTCTAAATAATAAAACGAGTTTAAAATAATTAAGTGCCAATTATTCTAGAAATAGCTTTTATTACTGCAGTTTAGTAGCACTCACATTGACACTTGATTGTCGCTGGCATAACACGTGACATACGTTGAGCAATAACAACACCTTTCATGTTGTTGAGGGTATGTTTATATTGTTGTTGAGAGTATATTTATATACATATTATCACCTAGATGGTGCTCGCCTATATGGTATAAAGATGTCGGGTGGTGTCGTTAAAATAGGCAAATAATATTGCATAGTTTTCACCATTGTCATACACATATGAGAGGCATACTTGATTGAGACCATTAATAACCAGTCCTACTGCTGCATTCATACAATTTGGCTGTGTTTCTGGTCGTATACGGATAACCAGAGAAAATGCCATGTTGCTTGTGCATTCGGGTGTATATATTAGTAAAAAAAAACTGCATGTAATTCTATGTAAAGTAGTTAATGTACTCTTATATAGTTGGTTTTCCTTCCAGATGCAGTTTTATGACATACTTAGTGAGTGTAAATGGTTGAGGGGTTACGGTGGAGAGACTAGGTGTTCGTGGTGTTGCTTTGTTATGTCACTAATGTTTTGATTTCTATCCAGATACAGTTAGGTGGTGATGGTTGTTAGAGTGAAGGGATTAGGCAGTGATGGTATTACGTTGTTATGTCACTAAATATTTGATTTCCTTCCAGGCACAATTGTTGCACACTTAGCACATTAACAAGCCATATTATTTCAAATTTTTGCTAAGTTTATACAGTTTATATATGTGTTCCATCTGCCATATAGCTTGAAATTACCAAAAAGACTAAAAATCATATCACACTAATGACTCGGTAAATGCAACGTTGCTTATATGGTGATTTCATTTTTTAGTTCCTTCAATCAGCGAAACACCAATCTTTAACTTCAAAGTCACTATATTCTACAAAACAGCAGATATTATGAAATGTCCATATCATGTTTGCAAGATCCGATTCATCTAGAGCCATAACCAAGTTATTTCCTATGTAATAAATGCTCTCCCTCTGGCTTGGTGATTTCTAGTAACGTCCAGCTGGCCACCAATGACACCAGATAGTCTGTCTGTTGTGAACGTATGCTGATCACTTCTCGTGGATACAATGAATGTTTGTATTCAACAACACACTCACCCACCATAACTTCAGCATGTAGTTAATTTGGGGTTGAGTACTTAGTGTCATGATGAGCAATGCTGAATCAATCATGCGGATGTGGTACACAAATCGATTTCCAGAGATTGCCCTAGCTCGTCTAAATAATTATCTAAGTTATTCATGCACTGGTACCGGTTTATTTTATTGAAATATCGGTGGCTCACGATATATATGTATATATATATACTTATATACTTTGGTTACCCGTATTACAATAATTATTTATTATGTAAACTGTCATGTTTGATGTTAGTATGCTGTTACACTCATGGTTTCAACAACCAGTTTTATATATTACGTAAACGAAACGCATGACAGATAGGATAATCGAGCTATTTTGGTTACTCGCGTTACATTTGTGAGAGGGTGGTTTATCTGGATAGGAGCTACAACTCGGGAATGCATTCAAGTCATGTTCCTCTAGTAAAGCAAAGTTATACCCTTTCAAGTTGATGAATTAAATCCTTTAAAGCGCAACAGTACCGTAAATCACTTACATATTTTCATTAATAAATTAAATGGATACACACTAGATATATATATATATATATTATATATATATATATTATATATATATATATATATATATATAATGTGTATGCCTTTCATAACGCGCAATAAGTTTGATTTGATGTGCCATATATAGTGTGCGTTGAACACAAAGAATACATTCTCATAAACCAAGGCTAATGGCCAATATACCAATACGTAGCGTTTTGACAACAAATCTACATGAATTTATAACGTTTTAGAAATTGTGTTTATATTTCATTATATAACTTTGTATGTAACAAGTAGTTGTGCCAAATGTACCGACATTTATCACAATTTCTTGATAACGAATAATATACCTTGCAAAGCCCGTTGACAGAATGCATGGGCCCGAATTAATATATACGTCGTAATAAGTATGTAGCGAAATTAAATAGTCTTTTCAAATGTTTTATTACTACATTACTAATTGATCAGGTGGTATTTTTAGCTGGGATATTGCAAAATACTGTGACTATTTAAGTAGTTATATTTGCAAGCATTTATTTACCCGCTAAGAAAGCGCGCAACACCGTTTTTATTATAAAATCATCGACAATCTAATAAAATGACTGTCGTCACTGCATGTTCGCCTAAAGCATTTCACAGCGCTGGATGTGTGGAAAGCACTGACACTTTTACAACTGTTTGAGTCAACGCACTAACCCAAACATGTGCCGTTTACAACCGTCTTCGGTTCTGGGTGTATCCAGCGTGTGACTGTCCCCATTCATTGCCGTAGCATGTGGTAGTTTCAGGTAATTAGTTAATTGATTTAACATCGGTTTTGTGCATTAGTGACGGCTGCAGAAACGTCCGCACAGCGACCCGAAACGCACGGGCGTTCCCAGAAACTGTGGGGTGCATTATCCTAGCAGTGTCCACATTGTCGGCACATATTACAATTAACTGAAAGGAAATACCACAGTGTTTCTCATAAAACAATAACTTATTTGCGAACAGCCGTGATATATGAATGATTTTCGATATATTACAATAAATAATTTTTGAAATAATAATTCCCAACCGCAAAAATATTAACCTTCTTTGAAAAGTCATAATATTGTTTTGTTGTTAGGTTGCCAGTAGTAGTTTAGTGTTCAAATGTTATATAAATATAATCGGGCTAGCATAGGTATGTGTGTATGCGGGTATGTTAACGTTTTCCTCACAGACGGCTCGCACCTCGGGCGCCAAATTTTCAAGGATTAATCTACGACCCCACGGATGTAACGTTCAGAGGGGTGTCGGAATAAAAGTTGTAACTCGCAGCAGTGTGCAACTGGGGAAAAACAACTGTATTGCCATTAAAGCTACTGTCACTTCGTAATTTGGACTGAGCCTATTTTGCGATAAAAATGGCTATATTCTAAAAGCGGCACACTTAAACACTTATTTTACAAAACGCCCACGCTTTTGGGTCAGCAGGTTAAATACTGTTGAAATGCTGTTAGAAAACTACTTTATATATTAAAACAAGGTTCGGACCATTTTAATAGAGCTGATTCCCGGATTAAACAACGCGCACGAGTATCACTTATGAAATACAAAGTCATCTCGTCAGAGGACGGGTATATTTGCTAGTATTTTTAACACATGCATTTTACGTTTCCTCCCTGTTATCAGTGTAGTTACTGAAGGCCTGTCTTCATTTTACGTTTCCTCCCTGTTATCAGTGTAGTTACTGCAGGCCTGTCTTCATTTTACGTTTCCTCCCTGTTATCAGTGTAGTTACTGTAGGCCTGTCTTCAGTTTACATTTCCTCCCTGTTATCAGTGTAGTTACTGTAGGCCTGTCTTCAGTTTACATTTCCTCCCTGTTAGTAGTCTTCCTTTTTTATGTAGTTTGTACGCACAAAATAATTTCTTCTATGCATTTCTAAATTCGTGAATGACTAGACATATATAACATGCGTAATTATAACATATGCACATTAGGTCTACTTGGAACAACAAAATGGGGCCACTAAAAACTACAAACGAAAAAAAATTGTAAGTGGCAAAATGCGGTAACTTGCAAGATTGATTGTAAACGAGCGCCAGCTGCCAAATGCATAGATCCACAGCATTCAAGATTGCATTGATCCGAAGAACTTCGTTGAAACATTTGAAGCTGTCAAGCAGGTCGCAGGGTATGATGCTACTTCACGAAAGTACAAAACACCTAGCCTTGCCTTCAATTTCGGCTATTCTTTGAAGAAATGTGCAAAGATTTTGCACTGTGAGGGGTTGATGGGAGAAGATGAAACGAAGAAGAGACACGACAAGACGTTTGAGGAGCTTTATGACGTAATGTGGACAGACAGCATTTCTTCGGGTGCACTCCAGACAATTGACATCAGCAAGTCGAACAAGTTGAAGCTGTTTCCCCTGTACGAAGATGTCCAAAACCTGTTCGTCCATGTCAAAACGAAGTCGACACAGTTACGAAGACATGTGATAGTCAACGCAAGTTCTTACGCTGAATTTGACCGCTACACTCTGTGCAAAATTACAATGTTCAACCAAAAGAGGGGCGGAGAAGTTCAATGAATGAAGACCATGGATGTGCAAAATGCACTGAAAGAAATGTCTGTGCCAGACAAGGAGATAGAGCTTCCTTGTCAGCAACGGAAGTAAAGTTATGTAGCATAATGAAGAGAGTTGAACTGTGCAAAAAATTTGGTCTGCGAGTCGCCTTAATTCTGACGCCAAATATGCTAGACAATATTTCTACCATGTTAGAGGTAAGGAAGGCGGTCTACGTTCACGGCAACTATCTGTTTTGCCAACCAAACTCAGAGAGGCCTTACCGAGGAGCAGATTCCCTCAGAGAATGTGTCCGGGAAGTGGCTTTAAAACAGCCGGAAGGCTTCACCTGGACCGGCCTGAGAAAACACTTGGCCACACTCCCCCATGTGTTTGAATTGTCCGAAACGTCCCAAGACCAGCTAGCGCAATTCATGGGACATTCCATTCGTGTTCACCGCGATTTCTACCGGCTACCGTTGGACCTCGTCCAGAGAACGAAAGTGGCCAAGGTGCTACTGTCCACGAATTTGGTTCGCCACCACCCCCACCCCCTGCAAAGTTTGAAGACATCACAGTCGATTCGGATGGTGAGTGAAATGTCATTGTATAAATTTTGCTTTCCTTGATTTATCCATGATTGGTGTGCAGATACAATTACGCTCTTTATCCAGTTCTTGATTAAGCAAATTGCACTGTTGACATCTCTTTTTACCTGACATAGATGCGACCTTTGTTTAAATTGATGCTTTACAGAAGTGGTTGTGTGAGATGATCCCGACAGTGAAAGTGACATGGACGGAGCTGAGGAGATGACAGCCACTTGCACCGCCTCATGTGGGTATTAGTATTATTGTTATTTCATTTTACTGATTTAGCTAATTTGATATCAACCACAGATTAGCATGCACGAATTGGATGTAGCATGAAGACTACATATTTCTTGTTCATCAATAACATTTCTAATCGTAAATATAGCATATTGCGATACAACATTTGTATATTGGATTTCATTCAATGTCACCTTTTTTCCTGTAGGACACCCAGAGCTCTGTGGAGAGGCATACTTGTTTGTACAGTGTGTTTTACGATCGTTATTACCATTAATTTTGTATCACGTATTACAGGGCAGGGACAATTCGCCTGGCCAATAAATACTTCATGTATGTAAATGTAAGAAGTTCACAAGTGTTGTATTTCGTTTGCAGGCGACCTCTCCCACGGGCAGCCAATATCAAGTGAGAAGACCAAGCCAGACATGGGTTCGGTTCAACGATTCCGACTCCGATTCCGACTCCAGCGGACCTTTTCAATTCCGATTCCGATTCCGTTTCCAACTCCGGTTGTCTGAGTTAACTGCATTTAATATAAGTGGATAGTAAAACATTTGGTCTTCCTTAATTTGGGTCACTGTAGCCAACAATATGCTGTGAACATTAACTCAGCTTAAAATGTCATGTACCTAATGAATTGATGGTAGACACAATGGGTTTCAGTATATCAATATACCGATTACCAAATATGGAACATTATCATGACATAAATTTCATTAAATACATTGTTGTAATGTTGACTGTATCCAATATATTCATCTCCCCCTGTCTACATTATTTATAAATATAAAACAAAAGTAGTAGGCCCGATTGGAGTTGGAATCGGAATCGAAAGGTTTGCTGGAATCGGAGTCAAACAACTTTTGATTCAAAAGTTGTGTTGGAGTTGAAATTGGAATCGAACTGAGACAACCGGTGTTGGAATCGGAATCAAAATTGAAAAGGTCTCTATTTCCAGCTCGTGGTTGAGCATACTATGCCAGAACAACATTGACCTTCGCGATGCGACAAGACATGGCAATCAACGCCGACGTCAACGCGAGTTTCAGTGAGCGTATCACAAAAATAAATATAATTTTATAATACTACATACATCTGAACCATGTAGTTTGCATGTAATCCATTTTTCACAGAAAGGCTGCGTACAAAAGTTGTCGAATACAACATAGATGTGAAGTTTGACCGAAGTCCCCAGTTTCAGTGTGTGAATGTGTGTGTGATACGAGGTCCCCAGTTGCGGTCTTCAGAGGCGCATTTCTAACTTCATTTATGTGGCTTAATTTGAACGCAAATAAAAAGGTGCTTACCGTACGCGCTATTTGTCAAGTAAACCACCATACGGTGTGTGTGTGTGTGTGTGTGTGTGTGTGTGTGTGTGTGTGTGTGTGTGTGTGTGTGTGTGTGTGTGTGTGTGTGTGTGTGTGTGTGTGTGTGTCTGTGTATACGTACAAACTTGAAAGATCTTCATGAGCTACCAGATGTCAAGGCTATGGTATGGACTGTAGGTACTGCCTCTGCCAAAAGGAGATAAGGATGCACTAGACCTGTTTCACCGTACTGTCCTGAAACACTTGCAGCATTTACCACTGGACACATCGACAGCAGCTGTGTATCTGATACTTGCCCCTTGGACAGCTACCTACGTTAACCTTACTACCACGAAACATTCTAACGCTGTATGTGAGCATGATGAGAGACCCAACAAGGGTGGAGTGCCAGATCATCCAGTGCCAGCTAGCAGTCAAAGTCCACAATCTCCAACAGACAACCCTTGTGGTGTAGTATACATCAAGTGTCATGCTTTGTTTTTTTGCAGTACCTGCTATTAGTGCTAAGAACCCATGGCCTTGCTTGGAGTTGGATATGGCTGAAAGGGAACCTGCCAGCAAAGATGAGACACGCTCAGAGACAGTCATAATAAATGATAACAAACATCCCAGAAAAATCGATTTACATACACTAACTGCTGAGACAAATGACAACAAATCTGCAGGAAGCAAGGATGGATGAGAAACGGAAACTGCAGCAACAAATTACAGTAAAGTTAAAAGTCTGCCGGTATGTTATCACATCTGTCAGTTCGAAACATCTACCAGTATAAGTTTATAGTGCGTTCTAGGAAATGTATTTATTTGATGTTTCTTTTGGAACAAGAGTGTAAATAACTGTTTGTATGGACATAAGTCTGTTTCATGCAATTAATATTATACTTTTCTAAATATTTTGTAACCGGAATAATATTTTTTGATAATTTTGTCTGGAATGTACATATAATTGGAATTGTTCTTAACAAATTTATATTTCAAAGAACTTGTACTTGACCTAAGGGATCATCTCAGAACGTCGATATTCGATATCAGACGAAATTATTTTCATTTGTGGAGGAGGGTCGGAGACAGTTTCAGCACTGGACACTGATATTTTATGCTTCGGACCGTTAATGTTGATGTATTAATATCATCATATGATCATGTTATTGTTTACAAACTCTTGTATCGGGGACTAAGGCAAGATGAAAGTAATTTTGTTTGACATTAGACATCGATGTTCTGAGATGATCCGTAATGTACTTGGATTGTAATAGATCAGATGTACTCTGTTGTCGCAGGCTGCGGATCTGACTGAGTCGGTGGCCAAACATTACAACCAGCTGCAGGAGTCAGGACTCGAGGAACGCACCAAGAGTCATATCTTCTACGTGCGCAACTTCAACAACTGGATCAAGAGCATTGCCATCAGTAGGTGTTTATCTTCTTTCTCATAAAGTATTTTTAATATTTCGTTTAAAATTGTGATTGAAGTAGTATTTCTGGGCACCATAATTTATGGTGTGGTGCCTTCATTTGCAGCCCATAAAATGTTGGTAAGAGTTGTAAACTTAGGACAGAAGAAACAGACGGAAATAGAAGGAAAACAAACAAAAGTCTAGGCCAGGCTCACCCCGACTACAGGGGGAAAAGGAGAATAACAACAAGATAACCTGTTTTAGGGACGATCTCATCAGTTCATAAAGTCCTAAAATGCATTAAGCAATGTAGGGTAACTACATCGCCACCACGTATCGCAAAAGAAATATGTGATACAGTGGTGCCACATAGTAGGATTGAAGCACTTTGAGCAGTCCCAAACACTGGATACCATACTCTATAGGAACTTAACTATACTTTGACAATAGTTACTGTTTTCCATTTAAGTACTCTTACCTCAAGTGCATGCTTGCTTTATGTGCGTAGACTGGAAAACCTCAAATACGAAGTGTGGGGACCTTGTGACGGTCGTGTCATGTGACATGAGGATATGGGACCTCCGGAGAAAGCAGACATCATTGTGAATGAGCTGCTTGGTTCGTTCGGAGACGGCGAACTCTCCCCAGAATGCCTTGACGGTGCAGATCGCTTTCTCAAAGGTAACTCGTTTTCTTAATTCTTCTACTTCTGTGTGCCATGTCTGTCACAGGCGTTGGCCAACATGGCCCCCCAAACCACACAGTCATTTGTTGTTTGTAGCAGTTTTTTTATTCTCCTTTCGCACAGTCTTTACAGACTACCTATAATTTAAATTTTTTCAATTAATATTAGTTTTTGAATTGTTTTAACACATTCTTTTGACAGACTAACATATAGCATTAATGTGCATGATTGTTTAATTATTAGTTTTAACGATGAAAGGTGGCTCCGATGTTAGCAACATTCTGTGTCTTAATCTTCATGATCTTTTTCCCTGGTGTTAGTTGTTTCAGCTTGTAACATTATTATGTGGTAAAATAAATCTGTTCATCCATATGTGTATATGTCTGTGTGTCTCTGAAGTATCAAATCATCAAGCCATCAAAAATGGATGTCAAACACGTGGTGTGTTTGTGCATTCTGTCTTGTATTTTGTTGAAATTTTGGCCAAAAAAGTGTATATGACAAAAACATTTGTCTAAAAGTTTCTAAAGAGACAACAGTATGCGGGAATGTTTGATTTATGAGATAGCGTGCAGCGGTGGTACTGTAATTCACGTATGTAACCATTATCAGTATTGATGGCAAATTAGGCAAAGCTTGATGGAGATCATGCGAAAATTTTAATTGTGATGTAGGCAAACCGCAACATACTGGATACATTATTCTTTTTTATTATTACTTGCATTTCTATAGCGCCATATCTCCGGGACCAGCCAGTTCATAGGCGCGTACACACGTTATAAAACGTACATGGAAACACAATTTAATGTAAAAATATATATGTATAAAGATGCCGGTGAATATAATATTAAGATTTACAAGAATGACATATTTGCACAAATATTAAGATAATCAAGTAAAAGAACATATATATATATTATAATATATAAAATTCAAAGTGTATTTGACGAACGTTTGGCAGAACATTCCAGAGCGTAGGTCCAGACACGGAGAAAGCTCGTCTGCCATAGCCCTCTATGTTGTAGCGCGGGACTACAAGCAGATGTAGATCAGCAGATCGGAGGTTGTGAGTAGGCATATATGGTGTTATAAGATCTTGGGTATAAGCTGGAGCAAGACCATGTAAAGCCGTGAAAACAAGGATCAGTTGACTTAATTAGCAGCAGGTAATGCAGCACCCATGTAGGATGTTGTAATACTGGCAGTCTGGTGCTGTAACTGCGAGATAGTCATACGCCTTGTAGTTCATTATTGATATGTATGTACATTCAAATAGGACCCAATAGGTCCAATGATACAGTGTATTACACTGTCTACACTGCCTGCTCGGCGTCTCTCACACACCCGACTGGGAAGTAATTCCAGCCGCTGGGAGCAAGATCCAGTGGGTTAGGGCTCGGGACACTGTTAGTTTTCCCATTGGCGACCACGTTAACGTTTTGTGTGATTATAAGAAAATGTGACCTACAAAGTTTCTTAAACTTCTCACCTGCTGTTATTATCATCTGATCGAGTTTAGTCAAAATCTAATATTTATAGCTCTCGTAAAATGCCTGTATGTGTGACACCCGTCTATATTTACAAATGAATGCAGGCAGTAATCCGGCTAAAAGGTCAACTAGTCAAATTGCCAAAAACCCTTCCGCTTAGTAAAATCAGCTACCAATGCACCATTTTATTGTCAACAGCTTCTACAATCACACCGGGAAATCTGACTACTCAAATGCACTTATCTCACAACAGGTGAATTTTGTATTGTTATTTCTCAAAAATACATTGCACTTTTTTTATCTGTAACCAAGCAGGAAGTCCAACAGTGTCCTGACCCCGTTAGAGATAGACACCACCACTCTGTGAGTCCGTGACAGGTTACACATTTACCCCCAGTGTGGGATCATTTACTTCCCATGGCATAAACATTGGCTAGAAGGGACATACGGCTATCAGTGTCTCTTCTGAAAGACACAGGCAATGTGAGGTGAACAAAATTGCATAACTTTTGAAATGGCGGCAAGTGGAATCGAACCACCGTCCCCTCGACCGACAGTCCGGCGCTCTACCGCACGACCACTACTCCCACTCAATGTTGCTATTGACTGAGTCTGTTACTGTTGCATTCTGGGGCATTATGTGACTACCCTGCTGTGTACGACAGAGCCTGGAAAGTTCCAGTTTGACCAAGAGACCGACTACGCTGACCCCCGGGCCGGCAGTGTCATACTCACCGTCATTAGGGAGAAGGGATGTGACGGCAACGTGACGGTCGAATACAGCACAGTGTATGTACATTATGTGACAGTAACATGACAGTCGAATACGGCACAATATGAGTACATTATGTGACAATAACATGACAGTCGAATACGGCACAATATGAGTACATTATGTGACAATAACATGACAGTCGAATACGGCACAATGTAAATACATTATGTGACAGTAACATGACAGCCGAATATGACACAATGTAAATACATTATGTGACAGTAACATAACAGCGGAAACCGCATAATGTGAATACATTATGTGACAATAACACGACAGTCGAATACGGCACAATGTGAGTACATTATGTGACAGTAACATGACAGCCGAATATGACACAATGTGAGTACATTATGTGACAATAACTTGACAGTCGAATATGGCACAATGTGAGTACATTATATGACAAAAACATGACAATGACAGTCGAATACGGCACAACGTGAGTACAATATGTGACAGTTACATGACAGTCGAATAATATGGCACAATGTGAGTACATTATGTGACAGTAACATGACAGTCGAATACGGCACAATGTGAGTACATTATGTGACAGTAACATGACAGCCGAATATGACACAATGTGAGTACATTATGTGACAATAACTTGACAGTCGAATATGGCACAATGTGAGTACATTATGTGACAAAAACATGACAGTCGAATACGGCACAATGTGAGTACAATATGTGACAGTTACATGACAGTCGAATAATATGGCACAATGTGAGTACATTATGTGACAATAACATGACAGTCGAATACGGCACAATATGAGTACATTATGTGACAATAACATGACAGTCGAATACGGCACAATGTGAGTACAATATGTGACAGTTACATGACAGTCGAATAATATGGCATAATGTGAATACATTATGTGACAATAACATGGCAGTCGAATATGGCACAATGTGAGTACATTACGTAATAGCAACGAGACAGTTGAATATGACACAATATGAGTACATTATTTCGCAGCAAATGTGTCTGATATAGGTTGTCCTATGGGTTGTTGTACGTAATAGACAGTCTTGACAATGTGGGTGTAGTCTCTCCTAAGAGAGTGTTGTACGTAATAGGCAGTCAAGGCAATGTGGATGTATTCTGTCCAAATTAAATTGATGTTGTTGTACGTAATAGACAGTCAAGACAATGTGGGTGTTGTTGTCTGTCCTAAGTTGGTGTAATCTGTCCTAAGCGGGTGTTGTTGTCTGTCCTAAGTTGGTATTGTCTGTCCTAAGGGTGTCATTGTGTGTCCTAAGTGAGTTTTATTGTCAGTCCTACGTGGGTGTTGTTGTCTGTCGTAAGCAGGTGTTGTTGTCTGTCCAGACTGGGTATTGTTGTCTGTCCTAAGTGGGTGTTCTATTATCTAAATGGATGCTGTTGTCTGTCGTATGTGGGTGTTGTTGTCTCTACTAATTGGGTGTTGTTGTCTGTCCTAAATATGAAAGAATCAATCTCAGCCAAAACAGAAGAGAGAAAACACAACGATATGCTGTCTGTAGCAGAGCTAGCAGCATGTATTGGCATAATAGACCTTACTTTTAAAGGAAGTCATCAGGCTGGATAAAAGAACAGAAAACAGAAACAGATTACTGAAAGTGACAGTTGACACCGTTGCTTAGAAGAGATCCATGCTATCAAGTGCTACTAAAGTTCGAGAGATCACTGAAAATGCTGCCTTCCATAAATTGTTCATAACACCTGACTATACGTTTCAAGAACGAGAAAAGAACAGGAAATTGCGTGCTGAACTTGCCACAAGAAAGCATGCCGGTGAGACAGATGTTGTTATTAAAAGTGGACTGATCATCCAGAAAGAAAGAAGACCACACAACAGCCAAGATGTTCCACGTGGCATCGCCAAACATGCAACAACACAACAGACTGGGCAAGTAGCAATTCTGGAAACATGGGAAACACAACAACAACCCATGACCGAAGATCCACACACCAACCATCAGTCCTTTCGAGGAGCCCCGAAGACGAAGAGAATCTTAACCAAAAAATGACGCTCCAAACCCTCAGCACATGCAAAACGTTTTCACCAAAATTAAGGACAGCCCACCAGCATAAAGACAGCCCACCAGCATAAAGACAGCCCACCAGAATAAAGACAGCCCACCAGAATAAAGACAGCCCACCATCAAAAAGACAGCCCACCAGAATAAAGACAGCCCACCATCAAAAAGACAGCCCATCAGAATAAAGACAGCCCACCAAAATAAATATAGCCCACCGGAATAAAGATAGCCCACCAGAATAAAGACAACCCATCAGAATAAAGACAGCCAGCATAAAGACAGCCCACCAACATAAATATAGCCCACCGGAATAAAGACAGCCTACCAGAATAAAGACAGCCCACCAGCAGAAAGACAGCCCACCAGAATAAAAAACAGCCCACCAGCATAAAGGCAGCTCACTACAATAAAGATAGCCCACCAGAATAAAGACAGCCTACCAGAATAAAGACAGCCACATCAGAATAAAGACAGCCCACCAGAATAAAGACAGCCACCAGCATAAAGACATCCCACCAACATAAAGACATCCCACCAGCATAAAGACAGCCACATCAGAATGAAGAGAGCCCACCAGCATAGAGACAGCCCACCATAATAACGACAGCCCACCAGTATAAAGACAGCCCACCAGCTTAAATATAGCCCACCAGAATAAAGACAGCCCACCAGAATAACGATAGCCCACCATAATAAAGACAGCCTACCAGAATAAAGACTGTCCACCAGAATAAAGACAACCCACCAGCGTAATGACAGCCCACCGGAATAAAGACAGCCCACCTGAATAAAGACAGCCCACCAGAATAAAGACAGCCCACCAAAATAAAAATAGCCCACCAGAATAAAGACAGCCCACCATAATAAAGACAACCCACCAGCATAAAGACAGCCCACCAGAATAAAGACAGCCTACCAGCATAAAGACAGCCACATCAGAATGAAGACACCTCCCCAGAATAAAGACAGCCCCATCAAAATAAAGACAGCCCACCAGCATAAAGACAACCCCATCAGAATTAAGACAGCCCCGTCAGAATAAAGACAGCACTCCACAATAAAGACAACCCACCAGCATAAAGACAGTCCCACCAGAATAAAGACAGCCCACCAGAATAAAGACAGCCCCATCACAATAAAGACAGCCCACAGGATTGTGCAATGTGAAACATGTTCATAATGTAACATTGGTTAACTTACATATATAACCATCTGGGGAAGAGCCAACAATGAAACTTTAATTAGCCATCAATGAATTTGCAATAGTTACATAATTGGCAACAGGAAATGTGCATAAACATGTGATTTCAACAGACGCTGTACAATGTCATCCCTACTGTATCAAATGACTCCTACTTGCAAAATAACACAGGTTAGAAACAATGAGACAACGGTGTGTTTCACATGGACGTTTGTGCAGTTGTGTGTCAAATGAGAGTCTAAGCATGCATATCGTAGAAGAAAAGACAAGTGAAAGGAGAGAATGAGAGCAATAGCTCTGTTTGCGAGGATCAACAACACACCACATCTCTCAACATGTGGACATGCTCATAACAATGACATTCTCAGAACCAATGAGACATAGTTCATCACCATGGCAACATGTTAGGGTGGTAGGCCTTGATGGATGATATTTTCTGATGTAGATGACCCCATCTCCATGGCAACACGTCAGGGTGGTAGGCCTTGGTGGATGACAGTCTGATGTAGATGACCCCATCACCATGGCAACACGTCAGGATGGTGTATGACCCCATCACCATGGCAACACGCCAGGATGATGTAGATGAACCCATAAACCATGGCAACATGTCAGGATGACGTATATGACCCCATCACCATGGCAACATGTCAGGATGATGTAGATGACCCTATCACCATGGCAACATATCAGGATAATGTAGATGACCTCATCACCATGGCAACACGTCAGAGCGGTGTAGATGACCCCATCACCATGACAACATGTCAGGATGACGTAGATGACCATATCACCTTGGCAACATATCAGGATGATGTAGGTGACCTCATCACCATGGCAACACGTCAGAGTGGTGTAGATGACCCCATCACCATGGCAACACGTCGGGTGCAGGCCTTGTTGGATGACAGTCCGGTGTAGATGACCCAGGGTGTGGTTGTGTAGTCCAAGACGGACACACGAGCCATCGCAAACAGACACAGTATTTACAAATATATTCACCATCGAGGTTTCTGCTGACTCCGAGGTTCTGCAGCCTTTTCATATTTCACTGGATCTCACATTAAATGCGTCTTTAGTCAGGTATATCGGTGACTGGGGGCAAATAATGTCTGCATACTTGCAACGAGGTTACAACAGTTTTTGAGACATTTTGATAGCGAACTCAGATCACAAGAATTTTAGCGCGCAATATTGGTGACGGTGATGTAGACATCCACAATATTTCATTTTATCGGAGAAAAATTGTAAGCAACTGTTGACACTAATCGCCACAGGAAAGTTATTGAATAGCCCGTGATGCATTTATTGAGTTGCGTCTTGTCATACAGTGATGATTTTGAACATGACTCGGCAGAAACTGAGAGTATCAGTTTGGCCTGACAAAATTGCACTATCTTATGAATATTGTAATTCACTAAAAACTTCTTTGATGTTTTATTTACATGCCATTGATAAATAAGTGGTTCTAATTAATAATACCATCTTAATTTTTGGGTGAAAACTGCATATTATGATTAAGCTCAGCAGTAACTGACTAAATTAGTATACAAACATTACATATAAATAAAAACATGCACAGTAATATCTGACATTGTTTGTTGCTAATACGGAGACAAAGATCAACAAAAGGCAATGTCCACATAATAACCACACAGAGATAATAATAAGCACAAGTCAATGTTGGTTCATTGCTGGCTCTGAGGTTTTCATGCAGCTCAATCATGTTATTTATTAGCTGGTTGTCTGATCTGTTATTACCTGGTTGTCCAATCTGTTATTAGCCTGTTGTCTGATCTGTCATTAGCTGGTTATCTGATCCATTATTAGTTGGTTGTCCGATTTGATTATTAGCTGGTTGCCTGATCTGTTATTAGCTGGGTTTTTTTATCTGTTATTTGTTGTTTGTCTAGTGTTATTAGATGGTTGTCCAAGTTATTAGCTGGTTGTTTGATCCGTTATTAGCTGGTTGTTTGATATATTATTTGCTGGTTGTCTGATCTGTTATTAGTTGGCTGTCTGATCTGTTATTAGCTGGTTGTCTGGTCTGCTATTTGCTGGTTGTCTGATTTGTTATTAGCTGGTTGTCTGTTCTGTTATTTGCTGGTTGTCTGATCTGTTATCAGCAGTTTTTTTTTTATCTGTTATTAGGTGTTTGTCTGATCTGTTATTAGCTGATTATCACTGTTTCTTGTGTTATTCCTCAAATTGTCTGAATTAATTACAATGCGTACATATCTAAGTCACCTCCCGTTTAATTCTAGTCAGACAAGGAGGAGCGAACACGACGCGTCATGGGAGGAGTCAAAATGGTGCATGCTGGGAGGAGTGAACATAGTGCATGCTGGAAGGTGTGACCCCAGTGCATGCTGGGAGGTGTGATCCCGGTGCATGCTGGGACACGTGACCGTGGTGCATGCTGGAAGGTGTGACCCACTGCAGGCCCTGGCCCAGAAATACTTTGACACTGTTAGAACCTGTAACACGTTGACACTGTTAGAGCCTGTAACACAACACGTTGACTCTGTTAGAACCTATAACACGTTGACACTGTTACAGCCTGTACCATGTTGACACTGTCATAAACTGTAACATAACACGTTGACACTGTCAAAACCTGTAACCCGTTGACACTGCTAGAGCCTGCAACACAACACGCTGACATTGTTAGAGCCTGTAACACAACACATTGACACTGTTAGAGCTTGTAACTCAACCCTTTGATGTTGTTAGAGCTTGTGACACGTTGACACTTTTAGAGCCTGTAACATATTGGCACTGCTAGAGCCTGTAACACGTTGACACTGTTAGAGCCAGCAACACTACACGTCGACACTGTTAGAGCCTGTAACATATTGATACTGCTAGAGCGTGTAACACAACAAATTGACACTGCTAGAGCCTGTAAAACATTGACACTGTTAGAGCCTTTAACACAACACATTGACACTGTTAGAGCCTGTAACACGTCGACACTGTTAGAGCCAGCAACACTATACGTTGACTCTGTTAGAGCCTGTAACATATTGACACTGAAACTGCTTGCAAGTGTTAATGGTATATCAATTGAAACTTGTTAAACTGAATTAACCGATAGTATGGTACTTCACAATATACCTATGACTTATAAGGGTAATAGGCCTTTTGAATGTAGAGTTTTCCATAAAATAATATTTTGAATATTAGAAAGAAAGAAAAGAGGGTAAAAGAAAAGTCGGAACTAAGATAGAAATAGTGTGTATAAAGAGATGTCAAAATGGGAGAATTAAGAGTTGCGAGAACGAAGGAAAGGCAGAAGAAAGGTGGAACCTCGTAGAGGGTGGCATGAGGGGTGTGAGGTTACGTGTCACTGACCAGTGACATTGCCGATGGCGGCGCCGCGTACTCGTCATGGAGTGCGGCGGTGCGACTGGCGAACGTGTCTGGGAGACTAGTGCCGAGGGCGATGATGCCAGCCACTGACGCCTTCAGCCCAATCACACAGCTCAGCAGTTTGCCCAGCTGCCACAAACACAACAATCTGTTATTTTATGTAAAGTTTTGTGAAATTTATAAACAAATATAATTTACCAAAAGTACCAGGATGCAATAAACAGTTAACTAACAATGGCTAAGCCATTAACGTAGTCATAATTGCAATTGGGATTTACTTGCAAACGTAATCATTTACACTCATCATATGGTTTGTGTCTGAGATAGGTAAATTTATGTGGCTGTGTAAATGTAATATGACAGGTGTTTGATGTGGTGGTGTAATATGACAGGTGTTTGAAGGTGGTGTAATATGACAGGTGTTTGATGTGGTGGTGTAATATGACAGGTGTTTGAAGGTGGTGTAATATGACAGGTGTTTGATGTGGTGGTATAATATGATAGGTGTTTAAGGGAGGTGTAATATGACAGGTGTTCGCAGATGGTGTAAGGACAGGTGTTTGATGAGGCGGTGTAATATGACAAGTGTTTGAAAGTGGTGTAATATGACAGGTGTTTGATGTGGTGGTGTAATATGACAGGTGTTTGAATGTGGTGTAATATGACATATGTTTGATGTGGTGGTGTGATATGACAGGTGCTTGAAGGTGGTGTAATATGACAGGTGTTTGATGTGATGATGTAATATGACAGGTGTTTGATGTGATGGTACAATGTGACAGGTGTTTGAAGTTGGTGTAATATGACAGGTGTTTGATGTGGTAATATGGCAAGTTCTGTAAGGTAGTGTAGTATTACAGGTATCTGAAGGCGGTACAATATCACAGGTGTTTGATGTGATGGTGTAATATAACATTTTGACACAGGAATAACAGCTGCGTATCGTGTAGTTGTTAGTGTATGTAATAATTAGCTTTCATGGCAGCCATTTTATTAAATGGCGGATATGAATGTCAACGAAGGTCAAATGCAAAAATGATTGAATACATGGTAATCGTTTTCCATACACCTTTATTTAGACGCCAACAGTATGGCTCTGGGTGGCGTAACTCATAAGTTGTAGGGAAAACAGTGTTGATGTTTGCCATCTTAAAAATGGCGGATGTGAATGTCATTTAAAAAATGGCCGCCAATTGCGTCCAGGTGGAATTCGGAGATGCCCCGGGGTTTATTTTTGTATTTGTGAGTTATAACTATGTGCCAAGTTTCATGCTTTTATAAAAAAAATGCTTCATTTTTCAGTTTTAGTATTAGAGAGAATGTGAAGTTCACGTCCATCGATAGGCCGTAGTCGTGATAGTGTAGACATAAGCATTATTGTGATATATCTTAATAATAATAATAATTTATTTGGTGTAGCGCCACACCAGTGTTGTTCGTGGAGCTTCACAACATATTAAAATACATAAAATGGTAGAATTGCAATAAATATGTATATGTATATTAATTTTAAATAAATATTAATAGTAAAGAATAACATTAATACATACATATTGAATAATGTAGAGTTTAAAAATAAAGAAGGAAATAAATATATATATTAGCAGTTATTCATCAAAATTACATAATATTAATAACAATCAATCTATCACAATAACTATATAAAAATAATACTAATAAATAAATATATATATGTATGATTAATAATAATACATAATTAAGTAAAACATTTGACATAAAATAGTTTACGTGAGGAATAATTAATAATCATTATACGAATACGATAACTAATTAAAATTTGTTTCAGTAGAGGGCAGTAGTAGTAGAGGGTTTTTCGATACGTAATCTGGAGGGGGCATGCGCTCCCATGGCTAAATTCTAAGATGGCGCCTGTTTTATGATGACGCAGTTCCTATTCCATGGTGCACTTCCTATCACCTGACCCTCTCCTAGCGGTAAGAAGTGGACCTAACCTACTCCTAGCGCCCTCTGGTGACGCGGGCGGGTAAAACGGGCGGGCAGGCGGGCAGAACGGGCGGGCAGACGGGCGGGCTGGGGCGGGTATGGAGGTTGTGCCTCTGGTGACGCGGACGAGGGCGGGTATGGAGGTTGTGCCTCCGGTGACGCGGGTAGGTAAAGAGGTATGTGTGTGTGAATGCGCGTGTATGAAATAACGAACGAAACACCAAAGTACACGTGTGAACAATAATTTTATTGACTAAAGATACAAGCGTAATGAGTATATGCTGCATGAAACCGTGTTTTGGTAACCAAAGACAAGTGTGATAATGACACGACTTACGGGTGACTGACCACCACGCCAGCGGTTGTGAGCTTACGGGTCATGACGACCACGCCAGTGGCTCGTAATATGATACGACTTACGGGTGACTGAACACCGTGGCAGAGGTCGTGAGCTTACGGGTGTGTGATCACCGCGCCATAAGCTCGAACGATAATGATGATGATGATACCTGTCCGTTAATTAAACACGGTATGTTGCGAAACGCACGCATCTTAGTTCAATAGTTTAAGCCAGTCGAATACACGACAATCGTTTGCTACCAGATCAGTGCCGAAACCGTTCACGAATTCCTTCATAGGAAGTCCACGACATCGAAACATGAGATAAGCAACACAGTATTGTCCGCAAACGTTAGACACGGGAATCTGAAGTCTCTTTGAATTATGAGTCCATTCTACGCAATGTTTATTCATGAATCGTTGGAATTCGAAGTGTCGTGGCGGCAAGCCGTACGAGCAGAAATATTCACCTTGACCTTTATCGTTCAGGTACAGCGCTATCCAATGTTCTCCCGGTTTCTTGCTGTTGTGCGTGTTGCATACGAAGGCGACCGGGTAAGTGTCTATCGTCTCGGTGAGGAGTATGTCTTTGGGTACGACCCTACGAACGATGGCCTCGGTGTGCGCATCCCGGACGAGTAGACGGGCGATCTGCAGGGTTTCCAACAAATGTCGTAGATGACGTTGCGACTCTTATCGATCTCCAGGACGGTCTCGAACTCGGTGTAGGCGATGACGTTCACAGTGGTCGTCAGTGCGTCGCGGAAATTAATCACGATGCGCATGTTGCCCTTTTGTATCAGATGGAAGCAGCAGTCGTCGCACGAGTCAGGGGTGAGATCCAAGCCGAAGAAGGTGTAGCCGTGGCGGAAGTCGGCTCGAGTCAAGCCGTTTCCTTCGTCCTGCCACATCTTACCCGTCGAGGTGAACAGGTTGTGGTAGCACCTGACGAAGAGGTTGTCGTCGAAATTTGGCTGGAAAGGTTTGGAGGGTATCTGTCGTCCGTCCACATACACGGCTAGGAAGTTGATATGGTTGTTTTGGCGCTGAACGGGTTTGTAGCGTAGCTTCCGTTGTAGGCGTCGTTGTCGATGCAGAACAGCACGAGACGTTTTGGAAGAATGCCGAGAAAGAGATTCTCGTGCGTGTGCGAGCGGGTATCCGTGGGAATGGAGTAAACCTTGCAGTTGACATGACGCATCGGGTACTTGGCTGTGCTTTTTTTCGAGGTTGTTGTGAGCCATCTGCACGCCCGGATTCAGAGTGGCCTTCTTGATGAACAGGGTGACGTTGATGATCTTTATCTTGTTGTCGGGGTTGTTTCCGTCGGCCATGAGCGCGAAGGCGTCCTTGCTGCGTACCAGACGTATCTTGACCTCTACGCCGTTGATGAGGAATTTATCCTGGAGGAACAGGTCCACGTGGAGACGACCCATTATGTCGACCACGCGACTCCCAGTCGTACTGGCGCGGCTGGTAACGAACCCCGCGTTGGCTGCATTTCCGGCGGCTATTTCGACGGCTTCCATACGATTACCCGTGTCCTTGCACCACATCTGACTCGTCAGTTGCGTCTCCTTGGCGTCGTCCCCGTAACTCAGCAGCGTCTCTATGTAGGCGTGTTGGTCGAGGCGGTGACGAGCGTTCCGTTCAGGTAGACATCGACCTGGCTGAAAAGGGAATGGAGCCAGTTATTCACTGGACCGACGGGATCGGCGGCATCGAGGTCGCTTCCGTCGGCGCGGGTTATCTTCGTTTGAACGTGTAGCATCGTGCTGGCGAGATCCAGGTAATCATCTCCGGAACCGGCTATAACGAATTATATCGGTCCACCCGAGTCGAGCGACGACATGGGTTGATATTGCACCACGTGACTATCGATGATACTGGTCTGATTCGGAGGCACGGCGAAGATATCGAGTTCGCTTTTGAGTCCCTCACACGAATATTTATGAACGAACGCCATCGTCGAATATGTCTGGCTCGCGTGTCCGTCGGCGCTGGCATGTCTTCTTCGTCGTCCGTCTCCTGGCTGTACTGACTCCTTTCGTATGGTACGCGCGTCTTATACGCGTCTTACGCGCTTGTACGCCAGGGGTCATGAGTTGACCCAACATCTCCCTACCGGCGTCCCTAACGCGACGTTTGGCGGACGTTTTGATGTTCTCCCCCGACAGGATGTCGTCGGCTATGCGCGCGCCGGTCGACATCGCTCTCTTCCCCAACGCCACGGCGCCTCCCTTGACGAGCGGAATGACGCTACGCAGTAGACCTCCGAATAGACTTCCTAGAGCGTGTCCTCTTTGGTAGTGGGCACTTACGAAATAGGGAAGCGCGCCTCCCGCTTGACGAGCGTAGTAGTCGTTGTAATTCATCTATCTAGAACAGTGCCGTCCGTCGTCGTCGGAAATGAAGCGTCTTCGTCAGTTTTCCGCGTTCGAATGGCACGTTCCGGTCGGTATCGTCCCTTATATTGATCTCGATCGTGCCGAATTCTTTGCACAGGACGGGTAGATACTGGATCTTTTGAAAGGTGGTCGTCACGTTGTCGCCTTGTCTACCGTTCAGCGGAACGATACGTAGCAGTGGAACGAGGCTGTCGCCAACGATTCGTGGTTCGATGACGCTCGTGTAGACGTAGAGCGAGTCGAAAGCCCGCGCCAAGTCCACCATGGTGTCAGCTTCGATCAACGTTTCCTTCTTTTTCGTCTTCAAAATCTCTCCGAACAGCGTCGTCTCGTGAAAGCCTAAAATGCTCCTCAACATATCCCCGCTCAATATGGCGTTCGACAGCATCACCACTGTAATCTTGTGCGTGGTGGGGTTGTAATATAGGCGCACAACATTATCCGGTAGCACACGTAGTAGAGCTTTGTTTATCGCTTTGACGAGATTCTGCGGTCCGTGATAATACCCGGGCTCGATATTGGTTTTCGTCGTAGTCATCTACTTCTCTTCATCCGTATTTCTTAGCCCTATACCGAACCACGCCTCCTTCTCTCTCACGTTGTGCCAACAATGCGGATAGATTACCTCCGACAGACCGCACTCCCACTGACCCGACAAGTTGAGAAGTTGCGGTAGCGTCGTGACGTAATGGGTCAAAGTGTTGTCGGGATGCGTACGCATGGAAGCGTTGCTAGGTAGCTTCAGGTAGAAATCACAGCTCATCATGTTGTCGCAACATCGGACTGGGTAGGAGGTAACCCAACGAACTACTCAACAGGGCCGTACACAGAGTCGCGTTCTCGTGTCCGATGGATAGGTTGTAGATGCTGACCAAGATGACACTGTACAAGACGATAACCTGACACACAAAAACGATCTCCTCTTTGGGACTCGCGGTGCCGAAGATGTGCCACGGAGCCCTCTCTTTCTGCGGTGGCGCGTCGACTTCTTCTTCTTCTTCGTCGACAACGGAAACTGTTGTCGTCTCGTCCGTCATGAGCGGATGAATGACATCTCGACGGACACGTGACTAGTCTTTATAGCCCGACGAGAGCCTTGGCATCGATCCAGCTATTGAATTACGAAGGGTATCCAAACCATTTCACCAACACCTCCCTTCGCCTCCCTACCTTGCGTCGCTGCACTATCGATTCCACACGTTACAGTTTATCGATCGGAACCGTCACCTTCTGCAAATCCGGTTTGTAGAAGGTGCCGTCCAGTATCTCTCCGAGATCGTCCGTCAGACGATAGACGGGTGTATCGGACGGATGCACCTCGCGTATCGTGAATATTTACTCTGTCCAATTCGCCTTGTACCCTTTGTCGAATCGTCTCTTGACCTTGCTGATACGCACGCGATCCGCCACGTGGTACTTGGGCACGCCCTTACCGTGATGACCGCCGTACAAGCGCTGCCACACCTCTTCCTGATTAGACGCATTCACCTGCGACGGAGCCATCTCGATGCTGCGATGGGGTATGTCGTTGTACGTCCGCACAAGATCAGGAAGGATATCGATGTATCGCCACGTTTCTTTATGCGTCAGGTATCGCCACATCCGCGTCTTTAGCGTGCGATTGAAGCGTTCCCACGATGCTCGCCTTAGTCTCCTCGTTGTAGGTGGAGAAGTGATGGATACCGTACTTTTCCAATACACCCCGAACGCCACTGTTCAGGAATTCCAGACCTCTATCGGTCTGCAACGTCAGCGAACGAACGCCGTTGGTGAACAGTCCGTCCAGCGCCCTCGTCATAGACGTCGCCGAATTGTTCTTTCAGGGGAACGCATCGGGCGACTTTCGAGAAGACGTCGATCACTGTGAGTACCCTCTTTGTCTCTTTTCAGACTGGACACGTCGAAGAGATCGGCTTGCCACTGTTGATTCTGGCCTCCGACGACCACGCGTCGCCGCTTGAAATGAACTCTGACCGGTTTGTGTAGAGTATAGGCGTTCTGTTCCGATAGCCATAGTTCGACGATCTTCCTGGGTACACGCTGTATAGGTCGGATGGCAACTCGGCGCAAAGACTCGATACCTCCATAACTCCCTACCTTAGCGGGATCGAAGTATACTCCCTGGAGCTTTTTCCGGTGACGCGCCATAGTCGTATCAGATAGTCGACGGTGATCCCGGTCACGACGTAAAGCGCGGCGTAAGCGATACCGACAAACAGACGACTGTTCCACGTCATTATACGTCGTCGTCTTTAAAGACTCTCCCATGTCTTACGTCCTTCTGACGGTGGTGTGGGTAGGGCGGCAGACGAGTCCATCCGTTGACGACGCGCGAGGGGTGTCCACTGTAGGGTTCGTCGCGCTCTACGGAGCGATCGTGTGGCCGCTGCCGCCACCGCACTCTTCTTTTGCGTCTGCTGAATGTGATGTTTCCTGTCGTGGTTGCCCACCAACTCCATGGGTACGTTCGTGTCACCGAGTTGACGCGCAAACACCTGCCATCCCGTTGGATCGCCGGCGGTCTTGCGCTTGCGCAGCAGATCGTTCACGAGATCAACCACGTTACTTCCGCGTACCGCTACTCCTTTGTGCATGAGCTCTCCGCGCGCGCTCTACGCGACGTCTCCTTTGAGACGTTCCATCAGTCGCGCGGCTTTGGACCGAAGGGCCTTTGGAACGCTGTTGATGACTTCCGCTTCTATGCCTCCCACCCCCGCCGGAGGCGGGCGCGGTGTGTCAGTTGCCGCCGCCGCCGCCGCCGCCGTGGATACTGGCGAGGAAGGTGGTGGTGTCTTCACGTTCATCACGTGCACTGGTTCTCGCATGCGACGATCGGACAATGCGTTGTAGCGTTGCAACACTTGATTATACATGACGACCTTGTCTCCGTCGGTGAGATGCCGTGTTTCGGGTATGACTTTCATCTCGTCGTCGAGGTCCTGTACCTTGCGTACTAGGGTATCCGTCGGTGGTGCGCGAAGACTGTTCAACAGTTGCGGATCTACCAAGGCCATATTCTGTGCGTGTTCCATCGTCTACTTGAGAAGCACCTCTTTGAGCAAGGGTAGAAAGACCGAACTGACCAATGGTGCTAGGAAAGCCGACAGGAAAACCGGTCTGTCCCTCTCCGACTTGGTTATTACCCCGACGAAGACGTCTCCCGACCGCCCTCGGTGCGTTTCTCCGTTCCAATCCCTGCAGCAAGATGCGACGTATTCTGTTCGCCGGCGCGCCTCTCTCTCTTCCAACTCGCGCACTTTTGTTTTGTACTTATTCAAACGTTGTTTCTGTACGGGAGTCAAAGGAATGTTCTTCTTCCATATGTTGTAGGCGCACTCGGCCAATGCGCACAAAAGATCGGCGTCGACGTTGTTAATGATGGCTCGTCTCAATATCGTGCTCTTGTATCTGTTTAGAGCTTGTATGCAGAGGATATGTCTCTTCACGAGCTCGGACATCATGCGACTGAAGAGATGACGTGCATGCGCAGTCGTCTTATACCTTTGGCTGGTAGACGTACTGAGCACCATCGTCCGGAAAGATAGCCGTGCGCAGACGCATGTCTTCAGGCGTGTTCTGTTTCAGATCGATCAGGAGATAACCGTACTGTAATGACGTGGCGTCTTTGAACACGTCCTGTACAAACAAACCCGGATACATATGTCGCGCCAAGTGACCTATCTGCGACGCGTCGCGAGGATTCTTGAAGACCACCATGTATTGCGCGTTCAGGCTGATCGTGCGACTCTCCTTGTTTTTCGGAAACAGGTTCTGCACGAGATAGAGTACGGAGGTGTTCTAATGATGACTCTTTTTCGTGAACAAGGTCGTGACCCGTTCATCCGTTTCCGTCATCAGATCGTCTATGACCACGAGGTTTCGCGTCGATGCGTCGAACGCGTCGTTCGGCAACCCTTCCTCAAACCGTACCGAGTCGTTCTGCCATTCTCCATAACACCACGTGATCTTCTCCGGAGACGGATCTATCATCGTTGCGGCGTGACGTAGATTACGCGTCACGAAGGAACTCTTACCGCATCCCGTCGGACCCGCGACGATACAGAGGAAGGGATGTTTCCATCGCGTATCCATGATCGCCGAGTCTTCTAGTAGGCGGTCGCGTTCGCTGTGACGTTAGATACGACGATACCTCCACCGCAGGAAGAGCGAAGGGGAACGTACAACAAGACGTATATGACGTACAGGTACACTCCGATTATTCTTACTACCGATACTCCTACGACCAATCGCGTCCGTGACATGATGTTCTATGACGATCGATTGCGTGACATCTGTCTAAGTAACTTTTTTGTCTACTGTCTGCCTACTAACCACGTGACAGCTAAGAGCCGCCACTAACCCCAACTAACGTAGGGGCGCATTTCCTCTTTGTATCAGCGGTGTTTCGGCGTAGACTTACATTGCAATCGATCGTTATTTTACACGTCCACCGGTCCCGTTGTGACACCGTCCTCGTGGACCACGCGCTTGGCGTAGAAGTAGGTCAAAATTCACCCGGAACCCGCGGTTCTTTCCGCTTCCGCTCCGTCGATTGGTGAGCACGTCCAGGAATGCCTGCCTGTTGACGGTGTTGAGTCGCTTGTTCAGACCCTTGGTGCTGTATTTATCGACGGGACCCGAACAATAGTAGGTCTTGCTGCACAGACCCAGAAAACAGTCGCCGGACCATTCGACCTTGAAGAGTCCCGGTGTTCTCTTGTCGTACGCTTTGTGCGCCTTGCAACACGTCTCGGTACCGCTCCACGGACGTCCGGTCAGTCGACAGTGCACTTACTCGCTCCGATGATCATCGCAACATTCGGACGGTAGCCATTCGGAGCGGTGGCGAAAGTAGTCTTCGCGTAGTGCCGGGGTCACGAGGTCGTAGACGGACTCTCCCGCCAGAGCCAGATAGGCGCTGTCCGTATCGGTTTCGCAGTACTCGAACAGCGGACGTTCCACGTACCTGATCATGAAATCGTAGTAGAACTCCAACATGCACAGTTTGGCCCACTGCAAAACAAAGAAGACCAAGTGCGTGGGAAAGGCGTATTTGTCGTTCCTCTTGTACATCTCTATCTCGTACGCATCGTCGGTAACGACGTCGATCTGTCGAAAGAGATGATTGCTGATCATGATCGATGCCCTCTTCTACCTGCAGTAGGCGTCTTCGCGGTGCCTATTGAAGTTAGTGATAAATTTCCCATAGGAAGAATTCCCCATAAGTTTGTTGGTGTCCGCGATCATGGCCTTGTCTGGGTGGACGTCTTCCTCGCGATGCGCGGCGGACACCGCTTCGCCGAATCGTCGGAAGCAGGCGATCGGTGTGTACTCGATGACCTGGTAGACGTGCGTCACCTCGAGTCCGTGTTCCAGGTATCATCGCAAGAGAGGAGTGGCGAGCAAGATCTTATCTCCACGATAACTTCCGACGAGCAGGCGCGCGGGATGACATGATGTCGTGTTCTTCGGCGTATCGTCGCATGAACGGTCCGAGGTCATCGCGGTTCATGTGAGTGTTCTTGAAGATGGGCTGCATCTCGGCAAAGTGAGCGCGCAATTCCTCCGGTACACGAATGTCGCACTGAATCATTCCGAAAACGCTGCCATTGCGTACCCCTGTCAGGAGCTCTTGTGACGTCATCTTCCATGGCACGCGTCGACGACGGCGGGGAATGGTGGCGACCAGAAACAGTTTCACGCACGGATCGCGTCTCGTGACCTTCCGCTCGCATTCCCACATCTCGACGACCCTGACAAAGTGACGAAGGTAGGCCGTGTTCTTTCGTGTTTCGGCAAGGAGTTGAGTCATGGGTTTCCCGTTGAGGTCGTTGACCTCACGACCGGTGCACGGACATCCGTGATAGAAGCATCCGTGAAACTGATAAGCCGTCTTTGTTTCGCTGCACTAACCGTCCACCAGGAGTTTACCGATGCGCTTCTCTTGTCCGTTGGACTGGTGACGTATGACGCGTCCCGTGCTTTCGGACTCCCACGACAGCCACTTGTCGGCCATCTGTCCGGTGGGCTGTGCCGCTTCGGGACGGAACTCCTTCTCTTCGCGTGTACCGTCCCGTCGGCATGTCTTGCGATAGAGACCATAGATACAATGCGTTTGTATCGTAACCGACAATGGACTGACACGTTCGAGCCGCGTCACCGTAGTCGTTCCGACGTATCTTCGTGACCCCCTTCTCGTGATGTCTGGTGAAGATAAGTGAAAGCCCTCCGACGATGTTATATCTGACCAGTTGATGGACATCCTTGTTCATTTCGTTAAACAGTGTAAAGAAGATCTTATCCGGCACGTAGTTGAACAGGTGCATCAAGGTCAAACCGGGTATACTGATGGATTGTTTGAACATGTTGAAACCGCGTTGTCGGTAGAAAGCAAACTGTTTGGCGATGGCCTCCAGGAACGGTTCGACGTCCCTGTTGTTGTACCAGACGAGAAAGTCCCGCAACGTCTTCATGTCGTTGTCTCGCCACGCCTCTTGACAACGGGTATAGTGCTCGTCATATATACCTTCGTTCTTCAGTCGACTGAAGAAGGCCTCTTTGGGAGGCAGAGCGGTGTCATCGAGTCTCTCCAATCTGTCCATGTATTCGTACGGAAATGACCTTTTATAAACTCGCAACCGTACGCTTTCAGGTACTTATCGTACGAGAATCCCGGGGCGATATAATGAGTCATATCGAGGAATTTCAGTTTATCCGTCGATAGACACATAAACGTGTTGCCGCGATTGATCACGTGAAACTCTCCACCATCCTCCTCCTCTTCCCCTTCATCCTTCTCATCCTCCTCTCTGTCTTTCATCGTGGACAGGAAGTAGGGTACCAGGAACTGTTTGACGATGTTCAGATCGTACCTGCCCGAATTGAATCCGATGATGGGCAGATTCGAATCCGGGTACGTTACTCGCCAGTGACACACTCAATGGTACGTGACGAGACACCCAATGGACCTTGTCGCTGTCTGATGGAAGGTGTGACGTATCGAATCAGGACTCGAAGTCGAAGGTAGTGCGATAGGGGTAGTAGAGCAAGCACTCGGGAACAAGAATGTTTTCGTCGTCCAAACGCTGGAAGACTATCGGCGACGGACGGTAGACACCACCGGGATAGATCTCTCGCACGCCTCCCTTACACGTGCGCTCGTGTCTCTCTAGATGGTACGCGTCTTTTTATAACGAGTCACTACAGTTCCTGCAACGATAAGAGTGACAGTAGATATTCACGTCTTGTATATAGGAAAAGTGTGTCTAGTAGAGTTTGACGTTTGGTGTCGGAATATTGACACAATGAACGACGCACGACCTCGGCAGTCGCCTTTCCGTCTTCTTCCATCGGTTCGATGAGTGTGTAGACGCACACGTTGATCTCAAAGGTGGTCTCGACGCGATAGAGGTCGTCCATCGTCACTCCATCGTCACAGTGGGTTCGAGGTAACGTGGGTCACATCCGTGATGCAGAGCCAGACAACGGAAGAGACACAGATTGTCGGTGTACTTCTTGTTGTTGTTGCCTTCTCTTTCCAGTCCGATGACGGCACAATTTTTTTTGACGTACTTAGAAAGGGTGATGTCTGCGCATCCTATCGGATGGTCTACGGTGTGGTTGACGAAGAAGGTGACGTTCGTGACCAACTCGCTTACCCATTGACTGTTCGGACGTTGATTGATCGCCCACTGCAAAACGTCTGTTTGTCGGATATGCTCCAGAAATCTATCAAAGTCTTCGGTTTTGGTGATAAGACACGATTCATCTAGGTAAAGTCCGCAACAGTTGCACGACGAATGGTAGTATTTGTATATATTTGTGATCGTGTTCCTCAACACAAAACCGTAACTAAGATTAATCTGAAAGGCGTGTGTCTGTTCGCGAAACATGATCTTCAATGACGGTTCTACAACAGTCGTGTCCGGTGTCGTCACCCTGTAATTGTACACGGATTGAACGGGTCCTCTACTCACGTGACTTCTGATGGTCGACCAGTGGTCTCGAACGACATCTCGCAGGTCCCTAGACAGATCGTTGACCAAGGGGAGTCGTGGGGGAGGACGTATGGGATCAGCGTCGTCGTGTCTTTCTCGTGGTCGCTCTTCGCATCTCGCTCGCTTGGGTGCCTTCCTCCTCATCACTTCTCGTCTGCTACATATCTTGATATCTTGTAACAAGTGGTCACGTCTTGCGAATTCACGTGCGCAAGTCTCGCAGCGGTGGGTATCGTTTTTCTGCACGGGTACCCTACCACATGACGTCTTCATGTGTCGTAACAATGTGTATCGTCTCGCGAACTCTTTTGAATATACCTGACATCGGTGGATGGTGGTTCTTTTGTATTCAGCAGATGGCGCCACTCGCGACGGTGCTTTGGTGTAGGCATGATCGTCGTCGACTCGTGGTGAGTGAACCGACGGTGATGAATGATTTAGATGTATATGACGTTGTAAGTCGTCGTATGTATTGCTGACGATACCGCAATGTCGACAAGCGTGCTTCTTCATGACGCTGTATCCACCTACAACTGAAGGATGAAGGATCCTTGCCTATTTCTATACATCAGAAACTAAGCGACGTCGTGTAAACGTTGTCTATTGCTATATATATGTACATGTGTACGTGTGTGCGTGTGTACGTGCTTGCGTGTGCGTGCTATATGGGACACGGTATACCGCAAGGTCACTCTTCGATACGAAAGAACAACGGACGACCGAGAAGGGTATTACATGTACCTTTATTTCTATGATACTAACAATTATAATATTCAAATCGAAAACTACTACTACTACTACTACTACTACTATGCAACTAATATGACAATTAGAGGCGCCTCTAACCTCAACCATCGTAGGCGGGGCGCATTTCCTATTTGTCACTACATAGTATTTTAATCAAAATGGACATGGCTATACAGTTATCTACGAATCGTAGAGGCCACGGCTTCAATGTGTTCATCGCGAATAATATTTCTTGCGATCTCATTGCAGTAATGACGTACCGCGTCTTGCAGTGTACGTGGTGATGATGAGTATAGCACATTCGACAACCGTGCTATGTCTCTCTCTAAGGAGGCCATAGAGTCAAAGGGTTCTCCATACGCCAAAGACATGCAATCGAGAAAACTCGACCATATTATATGTCCATGGGGAGATAGATCGAATGTGGAAGTATCTTTCCGGAGGCTTTCGTATTCCGATGGCGTTGTGACGTCGTCGTCGTTGTCGTCCTCGCATTTCATCTGTAACGTGATGTCATCAGATGGTGACGTGGTGACATCATCACACGACATATCAAACGTTGGTGACGTCGTATGAGGACGTGACGCATGGCGACGCTCGTGTGATACTGTGAGGAGACGGCGACGTAATGGAACCTCGACTCGGGGTCGACGCGGGACCTTCTTCTTTGGCGCCCACGTAATGTCCGCGTCGTCGTCGTCGTTCGTATAGACGTGACGTATCCGTCCTAACTCGCCACCAAGACCATCATTCTGTTAGATACAATAAGAAGAAGAACAACATTAATGATGATGAGTACACGTGACAGTTTTAGTTCTCGTCATCTTCAGGAAACAGTGTTAACCCACAACTACGCAGGATGGCTTGGACACGTGGTATAGTAACACGTGCCCACCCCGGAAAGTCCGCTTTGCACCTCATATGTCTCACTGACCACTTCAAAGTGTCGCGGATCAAGGGAGTTCCGACTTTGTAAACGTCAACTTCTTCGTCTTCGAAGGTACGACACGGTCTGTTGGCTACGCGACGAATACAGGCGTTGGCTGCAGTTGTGATGAACAGCTCCGAGTCCTTCATATCCTCCGTGAGCTCTTCTTCTTTTTTGTGACTACCTCTCACCGACGTCGCGGACGCGTCCTTTGGTTCATTCAACAAGGATATACCTTGCGCACGCAGACTGTCTTTCACTCGTGGGATGGTATACTTGTCCCCCCCCCCGGTGTATTCGACGCATACGTGATATCGAACAGTACCTCCTCCAAACAATTCAGGATCTTGGTATGTTGCAGGATGTACTGTGACTTGTCAACGTCTTTGTAGCGGTGACACAGTGTTTTGGATGCACAGAGCACGCAGGCGTTGGAGATAGTCGCTATAAATACATCGTCGTGTATCATTTCCTGCGTGCGCTTTTGGATGGCATCGACCTTGGCTATTGTCTCCTGTAAACAACTACTACTACTACTACTACTACTACAGTCGACAACAAGATCATCTTCATCATCGTCGTCACTAGACCATCTACACGACCCACAGAAAATGACACTTGCCTCGTCATCGGTGATATCTGAATAACTCATATGTCGTTTCATCGTTTGGGATCCTTCGGTTCGTTGTGGCGATATACGTTTCTCTTCCTGTGTATTGTCCATCCGGGTAGACAGATTTTCAAACGACGACTACAACATAGGAAATTACATCATGATTATTTCCGGTGACAAAACACCTTGCTGGAGTTACTGTTGAATCACTTCCAGTGCTGGCACGGAATAGTTCACGTATCCTCCTTTTGATGACTTCCTGATAGTCACCCTAGCCTGTTTACCGTACAAGACGCTCAATACCCGATGACGGTCTTCGTCTGTTTTCAGTGACATATAATCATTGGCCGACACGCCTAGAGCCCGCCGGACTACGGCATCAAAAGCCGTAACCCACAGTTCAGCGCCTTTCCGGTCACTCAACAGGATCCCAATGCAATATCTATATACAAGGCCTCCCTTCTGTCGTCCATGAACCGGACATGCCGCAACGGTGTGCTGTCCTTTCGTTTCGACCAGGACTTTGGCACGACACGATGGATAACATACATATTTCGGAGTCAGAGCGCATGTTACAATATTCAGTGGACGATAAAATGGATAAGAACCGTCACTTACTGCATCGAGGGCTGTCAGATCTATCGAGTCGGAGTTAGCAGTCGCCATTTTGTCGGTGTCTCACGAGGAATCACGAGGAATACTTGAAGCTGTTCGAACGATGGAGAGAGAGAGAGTTATGCCCTATTCGGTTTAGGCTAGGCTTACATACGCAAAGAAAACAAAGAAAAGGGGTCCAGTCATCGACCTCGTGACTGTAAGTGGACGTTAACGATAACACAGTTTCCCTGATGCAGTCATCTATCTTTACGACGCGTCTTCCTGTTTTAACGAGGTGTCCCGGATCCAGTCTTCCAGTTTTAATGAGACGTTCAGGATGCAGACATCTATTTTTACGGCACGTCTTCCTGATTTTAACGAGGTAGTTCCAGATATATAGTGAAGACAAAACATATCGCGTGGAGTCTCGAAGTCGCGTGGTAAATATAGATGATTGAATCCGGGACATACAACCTTTAACTGTAAACAGACACCTCGTTAAGACAGGAAGAGACGTAGTAAAATTAGACGACTGTTCCGGGACGGGAAACTAATTATCCGTCACAAGACGCCTCGCTAAAACAAAACAGGAAGAGGTTTCGGGACGGGAAACTAATTATCCGTCACAAGACGCCTCGCTAAAACAAAACAGGAAGAGGTTTCGGGACGGGAATCTAATTATCCGTCACAAGACGCCTCGTTAACACAGGAAATCACATAGTAAAAATAGATGACTTTTTTCAAGATCTCGTTCGTGTGTTAACTTTCAATTCATTCATAAACATAACAACAACGAAGATGGCTGAGTTTAAGAAGTACCCTCCCATACCTTGGGATGAGATACGCGAACAATGGATACAGAAACAAATGTGAGTATTTATTATTATTATATTATTATTATTTTTACTTGATGTCATCCGTTTTAACGACTAGGTATTTACTTCATTCGAGTAATTACACAGCGTTCTTAGAAGTTCTTCACATAACCTACCTATATCGTACATATTTAACCACTAGTTCTGGTACATATATCAAAACTTTGAAAAGTATATAGTAACGCATGATTATTCATTTATCACATCTAACAATTGTCTATATCATCTTTTTAGTGATAAAGAAAACAGAGAAGAGAATGAAGAGGAAGAAGAGAAAGAGGAAGAGGAAGAAGAGAAAGAGGAAGAGGAGGAAGAGAAAGAGGAGGAAGAGGAAGAGGAAGAGGAGGAAGAGGAAGACGCGTTCACGTAAGTGTTCAAATTATTATTATAGCACTATGACAGAGACGAAATGACTGTGTTTGAATTAATGTCTTATTCGTATAGTTTTCAAAGTTTTATATAGTTTTCAAAGTTTTACATACCTCTCCCTTGTTAATTTATAGTTTCATGTCTCCTCTCTCTCTCACAGTAGTGTATATGACCTAGTTCTCTCTCTCTCTCTCTCTCTCTCTGTCTCTCGCTCTAGGTTGACTGCTTAGCACTGTGTACATAGGTGACCTAGTTCTCTCCTTAGTGACTTCCCTTCATCTGTCCACGCTCTCACAATAGCTTGGTTGCCTAGCAACGCTGTGTTTGATTATAGCACTGTGTTAACGAGGCGTCTTGTGACGGATAATTAGTTTCCCGTCCCGGAACAGTCATACGCCTCTTCCTGTTTTGTTTTAATGAGGCGTCTTGTGGCGGATAATTAGTTTCCTGTCCCGGAATAGTCGTATATTTTTACTACGTCTCTTCCTGTTTTGTTGTAACGAAGCGTCTTATGACGGATAGTTAGTTTCCAGATGTATTATGGTAAAACTAGATAATTGAATCCGGGACATACATCCTTTAATTGGTGACTTCCTCTCTCTCGATCTAGCTTGATTGCCTGTGTACATAGGTGACCTAGTTCTCCATTTAGTGACTTCCCTTCATCTGTCCACGCTCACAAACTACCTAGGTTGCCTAGCAACGCTGTGTCTGGTTATAGCACTATGACAGAGACGAAATAGATCAATGTCTGTGTGTGTAACATTTATCGTCTCATTCCTATAGTTTTCAAAGTTTTATATAGTTTTCAAAGTTTTGATATATACCTTCCAGAGAAGAAGACATACGCGACGCACATGGATGGTACTTCTATCAGGTCCACCAAGAACTCCTAGCCACGCGACCACGTGTTTCGCCACCGTCACCGTTGTATGACGAAGATTCCCCGGAGCCAATCGACACCGGGGATGTCGAAGCGTATTGGACATGTTGTACAGTGGGTACCGACGAGGGATTTTGCTGTGATGATGAATAAATAAAAAACGTATGCTACTTTGATGATATGTTGTTGGTTATTATTATTGGTTTCGTCACATGATGATGAGACTATTTCCACTTCTAGGTACCATTAGGAGTAGGTTAGGTCCACTTCTTACCGCTAGGAGGGGGTCAGGTGATAGGAAGTGCACCATGGAAAAAGTACTGCGTCATCATAAAACAGGCGCCATCTTAGAATTTAGCCATGGGAGCACATGCACCCTCCAGATTACGTATCGAAAAACCCTCTACTACTACTGGCAGTGTTTATCTAGAATAACACTAATATGAAATACAAAAGAAATGTGTCTTCAGACGACATTTGAAGCTGGCGAGAGTGTCACAGATTTTAACAACACTTAGTAAAGTGTTCCATAAGGACGCAGCAGCTACAGCGAACGAGCCGTCCCCAGCCTTGACACGAGTGCGCTTCACTTCCAACATGTTACTGCTCGCAGAGCGCAGTGCTCCTGTCGGTTGATATGGGTGCACGAGTTCACACAGGTACACGGGCGCGTCATTGTGCATGGCTTTGTATGTGAGTACCAGTGTCTCTGCGCGCAACAGGCAGCCAATGAAGTTCGCGTAACAGAGGCGTGGCGCTGTCACTACGTGGATGACGCAGGATCAGTCTGGCAGCCGAGGGGTGTATTCGTTGCAGACGCGCGATGTTAACTGCAGACGTGCCGAACAAGTGTGCGTTGCAGTAGACATTCCGCGATGTGATGATGGCATTGACTACGCGTTCCTTTGTCGGTTTGGGTAGAAAACGGCTAATCCGATTTATGTGGCGGAGATAGAATGAGCATGCGCTGACAGTTTGCGACACTTGCTTTTTCATATCTAGGTGCCTATCAATGACGACACCGAGACATATTATTATTATTATAAATGCTAGGGTACGGTTTGCTGAGGTTATAATCTGATGGATGTGTTTGTTCCAGGTGAGATCTTTGGTGATACATACTCCTAGAAAGGGATGACTGTCGGTTTCTTGTAGTGTTGTGTTTCCTAGAGTATAATTATAATGTTTTACGTTTCTTGCATGGGTTACTCTCATAACAAAGCATCTTTGGAGAGTAAAGTGCATCTGCCAGTCGTGTTCCCATTTTGGTGCCTCATTTAGGTCTTTCTCTAATTCTTGTGAGTCAGACTGATTATTGATCTGTCTATAGAGGACACAGTCATCTGTAAAGAGACGGACTGTAGATTTGAGTAGATATTGTCAGGTAGATCATTGGTGTATATCAGGAAGAGAAGCGGTCCCAATACCTTGCCTTGCGGTACACCTGATGCAACAATTGTCTAGGTGGAATGTTCTTCACCGACCACTACTCTAGGTTCATTGCACTTGAGAAAATTCAGGCGTATGTTTTGTTGTGGATGCCATATCTCTTTAATGTATTTAGGAGCCGGTTATGGGGAACGGTGTCGAATGCTTTTGAGAAGTCCATTATAATCATGTCCATTTGCGATTTATTATTTAGGGAATTCGCTAAGTCATGTGGTGTAGGGTAGATATAAGCATTATAATGACAACGTCTACTTCATGTTGCAAAGTACATGATGTGACGGAGGGGCAGTTTTCCCGAAGTATTTGCCGCGCGCGCGTGGTTCCTGCGATTGTTATGTTACGTTCCACGTATTACGCGCACATTACGTTATGCGTTCCGAACAACTAATTTACCCCCAAAAAGAGATAATATTTTGAAAATGTATAGATCTGACGGCTTAATCGTGGGGTCGTAGATTAATTCCTGAAAGTTTGACACTCGAAGTTCAAGCCGTCTAAGAGGAAATGTTAACCTGCCCGCACACATATTATTTGTATTCTACTTTCCCCAGTACCATTCGACTTTGGAATTCCCTCCCTCAATATAATATTTATTGTTAATCAGATCAACCTGGAAGCGTTTAAAAGCAACATCCAGACTTTGCACTACCCCATATTTTAGACGTTAACTAGTTCTTCAGCACGTATTTCTGTTTATTTTCACGATAATTGTGTTCTTATATATTGCACTCTAAAAACAAAAATATGTTTCCTGTTCGTCTGCCATGCCTCGTACCGTCTGTATCTTCAGTAAGCTGCGGCTATGTGTGTATTTGAAGAAGAAGAAGATACATACATACGTTTCCTCGATTATACTTATGCTGCGTTCACACAGAGCGTAAGCGGTTTAACTAAGTGACTTAACTTCACGTGTATGAAAATTGCGTAGCTTGTAGAAAGCACGAGTGGTGAGGCAAACAATTTTATGCCATAAAACAGTTGAAAGTTAAGTCTCTTAAGATTTTCTGTGTGAACACGGCATTGCATAACCGGTCCCATCATGCCTCAGATGATTATACATGGATGACTCGGAAAGCACGTCGATGTCGATCCCGTCTCAAATTGTGACGTAAAAGAACCACCAGGACAACAAACACCTGGCCTCCATAGAAAGGTTGGTTTGGCGATAATTTTCTAACAAAGAACTAGTCTAGTCTAGTGTAATTTAAAAAAGACTAATTGAATAAGACCTCATAAGACCATAACATTGTAACCAAAACTATATTGACCTGTCAGTTAATAAACCGTCGCCGAGCGCTGGAAACAACATGAAACAGAACGGAGCAACAAGCTAGCATTGCATCATTTTAAGTTTAATTATATTATATGTTATTCTGTGGTCATATTCGTATTGTCTTCTGTTCGGCGATGTCGTGGAAGTATACTGTATAGCTGTGAATGCGATTTGTCTCTTTGTTGCCCGCCCGCCCACCTGTCTTCGTTCTCACGATGTCGCGCCTAATTATGTTATGTATTTACATATTTGTTTTAATACATTCAACATCATTCAACAACCAGGCCCAAAATTCGAGTTTTCGACAACCTTGGCCGGGTTCTGTAGATAGGCATTGTACACGTCAGTCTCTATTGCGCGTTTGTTACACCATGCTCCTGTAAGAACAAAATCTTCGTTCCATTTGGACGAGTGGAACGAACGCACATCTTTGCGTTTTGCCGTCGTACAGAATTCGGTTACTTCTGTAAGTAATGCTCTAAATCTACTCAACTCATCCCAAAAGTCAGCTGGTTCCTCCGCTATGCGTCGCCACAGCGTTGTATTGAAGTGATTATAAAGTATAAACTCTGGTTGGTTGTAACGCTTATGGTTATTCACGAGAGTCTGTTCGATCTGCGTGCCTTTATATGTGTATGACCTTACATTCTGCTGAATATAAATTATATCATCCAGCTTCCAACACATGAGACGCCGCAATAACACCAGCGACTCGTTGTAGTACTCAAGGATGATAACGAGGCTGAAGCGACGCTGCAGAGCGGCGATCCAGTGCCGGATGTAGGTGGCGTTGTTCGTCTGGTCGGTCGTGTTGACGTGGAAGCCGGTCGGTAATCCGAGTTCGAACGCCATAGTATTGTGGGTGAAGCTAAAGTTATCCATACACTTCTTCTTCAAATGCCGGTATCCGGGCACCGAGTACATCACCTCGTACTTCGGGATGTCTCGTAGATACTCGTGCAGCGGCTCGGTAGCGTGAGTCAACATGGGTAACCGCTTATGAACTGAATAGTAGTTAAAGGCGGATTTCATCCGGCTGAAAGGTTCTCGAATGCTCGTGATATAGACAGAGTCGAGAGGCATAACACGTGATATTACATCGTCGTTGAAGACTACATGATGGCCCATGATGTTGAACGGCTTCTTGGGCGGAAGGAAACAACGAGTGTCGAACTGGTACGGGTAGCAGAGTGTGTACTGTGGTGGACGAGGCAGAACGAACGAGAGATTACGGCGTAGACCGAACCAAAGGATAAGGTGAAATGTTGAGGACGTGGCACACTTATGGGTCTTCACGTACACAATGTTTACCCGCTCCTTCTGGCAGACTGGCGGTCGATGCACCAACAGAGGGATGTCGCCGACTTGCGCCATCAGTGACAGCCTTCGTGTGACATCGCGCAGCTGAAGAATTAACTGGTATTGACTCCCGGTGAACAACAGAGTACCGGCGACAGCAATGCACACCATGAGAGACTTGAGATGATTTAGTTTCCGCATCTTCACTTCTCCTTTTTCCGAGCGTCACTTCTGAACGAGAGAAAGTACATGATTAGCATATATCAAATCAAATCAAAGTCAAATCGAATTTTATTTTGCAACAACAACAGCAACACTAATAGTATGAACAAAAACAACCATAAAAAAAGAGTAAAGTTGTGTTGCATGATGCTCACATTGCATATTATATGCTGTCTTCCTCTGACCCCATACTTACAAACAAAAACTTTGAAAATATATAATCATACATGTATGATCGTATGGAACAGACTGTGGGTCCAATAAAAAATCGAATTATCCAAAATTACTGTTAGAAAACAATTATAAAAGATTTGTTCGAATCCAAACATAGATATAAAAACACATATCTAATTGCACTCCACACATCTGGGATTAAGGCAATGCACGTGGTTAGGATTGTTATCTACATATTGTTTTCATAATAAGAATTTGAATTTGTGTCTGTATTTGATGTTTTGTATCTTATAATGAAGAGTATAGTTTTACAACATTATGTTTAAGTCCTAGTTGTCCTAGTTCTTAGTTGTTTCCACCGCTCGGCTATGTTCTATTAACTGACTAGTTTGTATTATTGTGGTTACAATGTAATTGTCTCATGCGGTCTCATTCAACTAGTCAGTCTCTTTCAGAACATTAACGCCAAACCGACCTTTATATGCTGGCATTGAGGTACCGACATTAACGTATTAACGAAATATCATGCCTGCCCGGTCCGGATTTCGAACTCAGAGTGCTGGCATGTCAGGCGGATGTGCTAACCACTACAATAGGCGCGCTCCCTGACCTAGATGAAAAATGTGTTCTGGCCTTCCCTGGATATAAGAGTTTATGTATATATATATGTATATATATATATATTTATATATTTATATATTATGTGCGTGTGTGTGTGTGTGTGTGTGTGTGTGTGTGTGTGTGTGTGTGTGTGTGTGTGTGTGTGTGTGTGTGTGTGTGTGGTGTGTGGTGTGTGGTGTGTGTGTGTCAGTGAGTGTGCGTGTGCGTGTGCGTGTGCGTGTGTGTGTGTGTGTGTGTGTGTGAGTGTGTGTGTGTATGTATTTACATCAACGAAGGGAAACAAGAAGAGAAACCACCAACGAAAAAAGAACTGGTTAGTCCGTAATGACAGATAACAGCTCAAGAAACTTGAAACTGTTGTATGTAGACATACCACATTGGTATCTAGAACATTCAGCTGGTGCTAATAAAGAAAATACACGGACCGAGCTAAAACAAAGGCAAGAGTCCAATAAACGCATTTTATTTCACCGCGACAAGGTCGGCACGGCGCATAGGTGCACATTTTAGTGTAGTTGTCAGCTGCATTTTGGACGAAGGGTTGCACTAAATAAAAAGTGTCATAACATATATCATAAATACGAAGCAACATTGCCACTGTATATTGTATAGCCCCTGCATGTACACATAGGCCTAACAGGTTTTCTATAATAACAATTAATTTACCTTATGTTGCATTACTTTGTTGTGCCTGTTTTGATTAATTATATGTGGAACGATGAGCGACCATAGATATATATCATTTGTAATTTGCGTATTGTCTAAAGCAGTGCTTGTCAACATTTTTTGATTTCACGGCACGTTTGTTTGTTCGATCCTTGCGGTACTCTAACTAAGAGTAACTTCCTTCATATGTAGCACCTGCACTTAAAATACTAATATAATTAATCACCATGGTTTTAGTATTGTTAGTAGTAGTAGCCTTAGCCGGTACAGTAGAATCATTTCTGTCAGCTTCAAGTGACACCAAGCGACACCAGATTACAGCGAGCCGCCTTTACAAGCTGCTGAACGCAGCCTATACTGAATGTTGCACAGTAGTATAGTTACTAGACTGGTGTCTAGTTTCATAGACTGGTATGAGAGGCGCAAACATCAAAGTTCTCAGTTTCAGTTCTGGACTCTGGTGCAGTCGATGGAACTGGTGATCCTCTCACTGTTCCGGGCGTTCAGAGATGCCAACTTCACCCTGTAGTACCATGCACTGTCTGAGCTCATACCGTATGTCTTTGATAACAACAACGTACACTACGCACGATGGCTTCCCATTCACCTCAGAGACATGGTGACCCTAGAAGGGAAACACCCCGAGCTTGCCCTTGAGTTCAAAGGCAAATTCGTCGTTCATCAATCATACCGAAAGTTCTCATCAATGGTCATCGATCTCATTAGCAAGCCAATGCTATCATCAAAGGCGGTGGGGTGCAGTTGGTGTAACTGAAAACCCATCAGCTCTGAGGAGATGGATGGTAGCTGGCCCTGAAGTCAGTCATCTGATTGCTCAGTATGAGACAGCCTAGGGAGCCAAAGATGCAGAACGTGGCAGATACCACGAGCAGACACCAACAGCTCATAGTACATGAGCCAAGACTGCAAATATTGAAGTTGATCCTCAAATTGAGGAATTAATTCCCACTACGATTTTCTGTTACACCAGTGTATGCGGTGTCCGAAAATGGGTGATGGACTTTTCAGAAGCGTAGTTTATTTATATATATATTATTATGTCCTACAGCAAAATGTAATCATTGGATCTTAAAGTTGTATTAACAACAGTTGTTATAATAAAATTCCGTGTACGGCAATACTAATATAATATTTCTATTATCATTATTGGCAAAAATATAGGTGGAAATGTCAAGGAAATTGCAAAAAAAACAATCATTTTTTCCGACAATATTTTTTAACTTCAGTTTTTGTAATGTTTTAAAAACATAAATGATACAGTTTTACTTTCTTATGAAACGATTATCAATTGGCTATGTTTCTGTCACTTTTATATATATTCTGTACTGCTTCTATGTGTTGTCGGCACATCAAAATATAAACGTACCTCGGTGTCTGTAAATGAAAACACAGCAAAACGACTTGGCAGATTTGAATGAAATGTTGTGTTAATGCGTAAACATATATGTAATACGTATCCATGATGTCAGAAACAGAACACAAGTAAATTATACATATGATTTATTAACCTATTAACTACTTCAGAAGCCGTGCCGACCATTAGCGAATAAATGCTACCCATAAACTTCTGCTTTCGAATATATACAGTCAATAAAATATGTAAGTCAAGCTATGTGATCGGCATTTACGAATTGTTATGCAGATAATCTGTTTTCAAACGTTTGTCCTTAGAACATGGCCCAACAATACCCTTAAGGGTGATGCCGCAGTAAACTACGTATAATCGAGCTTGCGTATGCGGGTAGGTTAACGTTTTCTTCTTAGACGGCTTGAACCTCAAGTGCCAAATTTTCAGGGATTAATTTACGACCACTAGAATAAGACTTGAGACCCTTATCATCGTAAAACGTAATGTGCGCATAATATATAACAATCATACGAATTCTTGCTAGTCAATTTTAACCGCCCGTCACTTTAGCATGTGCTTCCGCCCAGTTGTTACACTAGATAACAAGGCGTAACTTCTAGTTAACTGAAACATATTCCAAGACATATTGTATGTAAAATACAGAGAGACTGCCTCGAATTATTATTTTTGAGGCAACAGTAATGGTATATCGAACTGACAAACTAATGATGTTACTGTTCAGCCATCTCTACATACATTTCTTCGGTCTTCTTCAGTGCAAGTTAGGGCGGTTCTACTCGCGTTAGCAGGTTGGCATGGCCAATAACCCAGGATGTTATTATTGTTGTGGATGCTGTGAAAACATCTAAACACGTGATACGTCTGTGAATTATCAACACTTTCACAGGTAAGACTGAGATAATCAAAATCCTGAGCACAGATGCTCTTATTTGGCTCTGGAAGAATTTGACACAGCGCTGTGCATTGATAAACTATCATGTATTGACAGTAGTTACGTTCCACTTCCTTCCAAATATACCTCATTCCGTTCAAACACTGTTGACGTTCGACAACATTAACAAGCAAGAGGACTCGCAGACTAGAGGAGGAACATCACATCGAGTCAATGGCGTTATTCTCCACCGAACGTTGTTGACGTGCATGCCGCATCAGCCAAGTTTTACTGTTGCTAAAACAGAGAAGAAGTTATCAATACAACTATCCTGGAAATTGCTTCCAGTGTACAGCTTTGGGAAAAGAGAAGGCCAACGTAGAGTCAAACCAGCTTATTGATCTGGACTTCTTGAAGACGCAGCATCATCAGCACATCGAAGTAAGCTTGTGTGGGTATTAACTCGTTTGCTAGAACAGTCCTATCAGAAATTCAGCTCTCGCGGACGGTATTCAACACAATCACAAGAGAACAAGTTGAGTTGGAAATTGTTGGGGTTACTTGCCCAATATTAATCAACAGGCAACACTGTCCATTGTCCAAGAAATGTTACGCAACGCCTTGGACATAATGTCCTCCTTCAGCTTGAAAAGGTTGTACAGTTGTGCTCTGTTCGCAAAGGCCACTACAATAGCTCTGTAGCATCCCAACTAGTAAGGTGGATCCACTGAAGAGCACAACCAGGGAGAAGAGACATGAAGGGAATGATCCAATCCAGCATCAAGTCCGAGACGATACCAGCATAAAAATATCACCATGAGCCGTTTCCTACCCCACGACCTGACGAAAGGTGATCTCACAGAGTACCTAGCTGAGAAAACTCTACAGTAAAACCAAGATTCCCCCAAGCTGGTTATCACTTCAGCATCTGGGCGAACAAGGAGCAACAGAGAAATTCACTTTGAAGACAACAACCACGATGAACCAGATACCTTAATGATCTGTCAGGCTGTCTTGGCCACACAAAGGAGCCCAAGGGAAGATATTGAGCTGACGTTCCTCTCGCCAGACACTGATGCCCTTATGCTGATCATAGTTAATTATGATCTGCTGCCGAGGAAGATCTCGATGGCATCGGGCGTGCTGCTGATTGAGCCATTCTGGACAGCCCTCGGTGCAGAAAGGGCCAAGGCATTGCCGGCATTCCATGCCTTCTCTGGGACCGACAATACAGGGGAGTTTGCAAGAATAGGCAAGGCTGCATGGTTCAGAAAACAGAAGATCAGCAGTCTACCTTGGCTAATTCGTATGCGCTGCATATTGTCACAAGAGTATCCAGATCAATCGCATTCCAGAACTGCGATGGCATCTCTTCTGTAAACACATGGCGAGAGTGACAAGCTACCACCCACAAATGGGGCGCTCAACCAGCCCATATTGAGAGTACACTGGCAGGCTAGAGTGTGTGGCCAGGCCAGCACTGCTCAGCAGATGTTTTTGGACCCACCGCAGAATGGCTACCACAAGACTACTGATGGACAGCTGACGCCAACCACAACTGACATCCTTCCAGCACCCAAGGCCATCATTGACATGGTACGATGCCATTGCAAAGGAGACTGTCCATCACAGTGGTGTTCTTGCAATGCGCATACCCCTGCTTGTGTAGCACACAGTGTGAGAATGACGATGATTCACACTTTGAAAATCGAACATGTATATTGTTCAGTCATAACATGTATAACAGTGGCAAACTAATAAATTCGTTATGCTTAGGGGACTGTAGTTGATCAGTTTGGATTACTTGCCCCTCAATATGTAGGTTTAGCCACCAAAATCAAAAGGCTGGGTGCTGTAGCAGCTGATATATTGAGAAATACAGGTTTTCAGTGTCCACCATTTAAAAAATCCAGGATGGCTGCCAAATATACCTTTAAAAATGTAAACATTTTTTTCTCAGATGTATTATATCATAACGTTTCCAAAAATATATAGTTTTGCAAATCTCAAAAAAATGAACGAAACACGTGTGTTTATATGCTATGCTACATGTATATTATACATAATGCTTAAATCAAATCAAATTAAATTTATTTATACACCACATATCTATACAAAGCAGATTCAGGGTGTTTACATACTAAAACATGATGTAAGAATACATTATGTTGTCGTTATAATATTACAATACATGGGTTACATACGTTAACACAATTACACATTTCGATTATTATGTGGGCCATATATAACGTTAAGATGTAATGTATGTATTTAAAAATACAAAAAATTACAAAAAAGCCTGATTAAAGATAAGTGTTCTCAGGTGTCTCCTAAAACGTCCTGAGTCACGTTGGCTTCTTTACTCTAGTGGAAGAGAGTTCCAGAGAGTGGGACCTGCACATGAAAATGCGCGTCGGCCGTACCGTTCCAAGTTAACTCTACGAACAGCCATGAGAAACTGGTCGGCCGAGCGACGAGAACGACCGGGAACATATGCACATATACGGTCGGCAAGGTACTGTGGAGTGTTTTCATACACAGCGCCGTGCATCAAGGTCAACAGTTTAAATTGAATTTGCTGCGCCACAGGTAGCCAATGTAGTGCCGCCGTCAAGCTATGTTGGTCAGGCCGACGTAAGCAGAGGACGACACGCGCAGCTGATCGCTGGACCATCTCTAGTCGGTGCAAGAAGGTTCCAGTAATGCCGTACAGGGCCGCGTTATTGAAGTCAAGTGTACAAGCGATTTGCACGCTGAAAGCGGGAGAGATGGTCGTATTCGAGCTATGCCACGTAGTTTAACAAGATTTAACAAGATTTAACAAGATTGCCATCCAGAGAATTAACTCTAGATGGCAGGTGGACAAGGAAGCCCTTTGGCTTATCGAGAGTCCAACCCTTTTATCTACATATATCCAGCCCTTCTGAGGTATGTGTAGATTTTTATTTTAAACATATTCACACTACTAGCACCCGCATCATCCAGATAATCTGTTTCCATTCATTCACGGTCGGCTTTGTGAAGTAGAGACTTTCTCGCGTCTAATCTACCTGCTCCTTTACTAATGTAGCTTCATGTCATAGTTTTTCTATATTTCTTAACTGAAAAAAAATATATTTCTATCAATATTTTCATAACCATTCAATATTTTAAACACTTCTATCTGATCTCCTCTCAGTCTCCTGGTCTCTGGTGTTGTTAAACCACTTTCTTTTAAGCATTTTTTATAACTAAGATCCCTCAGTTTTGGTATCAGTTTAGTCGCTCTCCTCTGTACTCTTTCTAGCATATCTATGTCCTTCTTGCGGTATGGCCTCCACGCTTGTATACAATATTCTAAATGAGGCCTAACTATTGTTTTGTACAGCGGTATTATTATTCTTTTTCTTTATATGCTATATTTCGCATAATCAATCCAAGGATTTGATTTCCCTTTAAAGCTGCAATTCCACACTGCTCTGAAACCTTCATGTCAGCACTAATTGTCAACCCTAAGTCTTTTTCTTTTACAGTAGTACTTAGTACAGTTCCCCCCATTGTATATTCTACATATTCGTTTATGTCCTGTGTGAGGCATTTACATTTCCCAAGAATTGAACAACATTTGCCCTTTTCAGACCATTTGATCAACCTGTCAAGATCATCTTGTAAATGCTGCCTATCACCATCACTTTCAATCCTTCTAAACACTTTTGTATCATCTGCAAATTTCAACACCTTGCTAGCTATATCATCGTCCAAATCGTTTATATATATTAAGAATAATATAGGTCCCAGTACTGAACCCTGTGGAACCCCACTCAAAACTGATTTCCAGTTTGAAGCCTCCCCATCAACAACTACCCGTTGTCTTCTGTCAATCAGCCATTTTTCTATCCAGTTAATTATACCATTTCCTATGTCATGGGCTTTTAGTTTAAGCAGTAATCTCTGATGTGGCACTTTGTCGAAAGCTTTTTGAAAATCTATGTAGATGATATCTACTGGTGATCATCATCTACCCACTTAGTGATATCTTCCAAAAAACATAACATATTTGTTAAGCATGATCTCGCTTTTAGAAACCCATGTTGAGATGGGTTTATCAAGTTATGTTTAACAAGAAAATCCACCATGTGATCTTTAATTAGTCTTTCTATTAATTTACAAATCACTGATGTTAAACTCACTGGTCTATAGTTCTCTGACTTGTTTCTCGAACCTTTTTTAAATAACGGTATAATGTTTGCTTCTTTCCATTCTAAAGGAACCACTCCCTCTTCTAATGACAAGTTGAAAACTGTTGCAAGCGGTATGCTAATTTGTTCTGCAATTTCCACTAGTAGTTTGGGTGGAATACCATCCACTCCAGGTGATTTATTTTCCTTCCTAGCCCTAATTTTCTTAGCTACCATTTCTGGGGTTGCAATTAACTGTCTTAAGTAGTCTGATTCTGCCCC
>CM034532.1:67024880-67108247 GCA_020002185.1 Paraescarpia echinospica
AGGTAGTAGACAGTGGAGTGAGTGGACAGTGGGCAGTAGGAAGTAGACAGTGGAGTGAGTAGACAGTGGGCAGTAGGTAGTAAACAGTGGAGTGAGTGATGTCTGTCAGGGTAGTGTAGACAACTACCATCACTAGCTTGTGAGGATGTCTGTCAGGGTAGTTTAGTCAACTACCATCACTAGCTTGTGAGGATGTCTGCCAGAGTAGTGTAGTCAACTACCATCACTAGCTTGTGAGAATGTCTGTCAGGGTAGTGTAGTCAACTACCACCACTAGCTTGTGAGGATGTCTGTCAGGGTAGTGTAGTCTACTACCATCACTAGCTTGTGAGGATGTCTGTCAGGGTAGTGTAGTCAACTACCACCACTAGCTTATGAGTATGTCTGCCAGGGTAGTGTAGTCAACAACCACCACTAGCTTGTGAGGATGTCTGCCAGGGTAGTGTAGTCAACTACCACCACTAGCTTGTGAGGATGTCTGCCAGGGTAGTGTAGTCAACTACCACCACTAGCTTGTGGGGATGTCTGCCTGGGTAGTGTAGTCAACTATTACCACTAGCTTGTGCGGATGTCTGCCAGGATAGTGTAGTCAACTACCACCACTAGCTTGTGAGGATGTATGTCAGGGTAGTGTAGTCAACTTACCACCACTAGCTTGTGAGGATGTCTGTCAGGGTAGTGTAGTCAACTACCACCACTAGCTTGTGAGGATGTCTGCCAGGGTAGTGTAGTCAACTACCACCACTAGCTTGTGAGGATGTCTGTCAAGGTAGTGTAGGCAACTTACCACCACTAGCTTGTGTGGATGTCTGTCAGGGTAGTGTAGTCAACTTACCACCACTAGCTTGTGATGATGTCTGTCAGGGTAGTGTAGTCAACTAACACCACTAGCTTGTGTGGATGTCTGTCAGGGTAGTGTAATAGTTCGGTCGGTGGGATAGGCGTGTACCACGATCCATTGCTTCCTCTTCTTAAGAACGGAGACACGAGGCTGATGTCGTCATCGAAGTCATCGGCGTCGTGGCTGATAGGTGGTGGTGGTGGTGGTGGTGGTGATGGTGGAGTGATTGGGCGAGGGGGTCACTCCATGATATGGGAGCGACCGAGCATACCGGCTTTGCTGCTGCTGCTGCTGACAGGGCCGTTCTTGTAGGCAGTTGGATCTTCAGTACTCTATGAAATAAACCACAATACATGTACGCGTGCGTGCTTACAACACTTTTCAAAATAAGGCGCATGCGCACTTAACACATACTGCCTAGTCTACCGTTATTCTACAACATATCGCGCATGCGCACTTCACACTAATACCGTTATCTTACTCAATTACGTGCATGCATACTTAACACATCCGAGGCATTTGTTTTCGGAAAAAAATTACCGGTCACGTCAGTACATTCATCGTCAAATGTGTCTGTACATCAAATTTCTCTAATATCACTTCACCGCACGATTCCCTACCCCACACTGAACATATACAACGTTTATTTTCATGCTTTCAGCTTTTCGTTTATTGTTTTTGAAAATGCATTGTTCTCCGTTCACATTCCAATCGCGATAAGTCACGCGCTACAGATTACAAAATTACGCGCATGCGCACTTAATACATACTGCCTAGTCTACCGAGGAATTTGTTTTAGGAAAAAAGTTAGCGATCACGTTAGTACATTCATCGAGAAATGTCTCTTTACATCGAATTTCTCTAATATCACTTCACCACACGTTTCCTGACCCCAAACTAATCGTGTACAACGTTTATTTTCATGCTTTTAACTTTTCGTTTATTGTTTTTAAAAATCCATTGTTCTCCGTTCACATTCCGATCACGATAAGCCGTAGTGTCATGCGCCACCGCTGTGTTTGACGTTGCGCGCAAACGCGCGCTCATTGCTCATTCACCATTTTTCAGTCAAACACTCCTGATCGGTTTTCAACCTCTCATCGATTTGCCACAATGAACAACGCATCATCGACTCATCATTCGCCAACACATCGGTAAGACTGCTTTTATGTATGCATGCATGTGCGCGTGCATGCGTGCATGCATGCATGCATAACACCTTTGTTTAAACAGTTGTAAGCCTACCATGCATGCATGTCACAATGGATAAAACATCGTCTCCTAACACACTGCTTTTATGCATGCATGCATGCATGCATGTGCACGTGCGTACATTTGTTTAAACAGTTGTAAGCACGTAAGCCTGCTTCGTACATGTATTGTGGTTTATTTCATAGAGAGATCCAACTGCCTACACGTACGGCCAACAGCAGCAACAAAGCCAGTATGCACGGTCGCCCCAACATCACGGAGTGACCGCCCTCGCCATGCATGCATGGTTCTCATTTTATTTTGGCACCCCTTGTTTAAACACGCGTACATGTATTGTGGTTTATTTCAGTAAGCCTGCTTTTATGCATGCATAGTTCTCATTTTATTTTGGCGCCCTTTGTTTAAACACACCTACATGTATTGTGGTTTATTTTCATAGAGAGATCCGACTGCCTACAACCGCCCTGTCAACAGCAGCAGCGACAAAGCCCAATTCGACGACGAACGCTGGAATAAGTGTCACCGTGATGAATATACAATGCACACAGCAGTCTATAATAAATACTCTCTCTACTACTCACGTTTCCACGCGTCTGTATCCACTGCATAAACACCCTACGAACAGTATCACCAACTGAACGTTAGTGTATTTATGCATTTGGTTTTCATTGTAATCCCACGACTAGATGTATTTAAACGCACAACGCATTAGTTTCGTTTTAATCTTTCCACCAGAACGTTCACCGTTAGCCAGCTATGCTGTCATGCAGGGGTCATAGTCCACTTCAGCAGCAGCAGCTCTTATCGCTGCTGTCAACATAGGGTACAGTGGGCCATTCACATAGGGCTGACGGGGGGAGTCTGCACACAGTGGTTTTATCGTGGTTATATAGTTGCGTCATATAGTGCTTAGGTCAGCACACGCTTGACAATCTGCTTAGGTCAGCACGCACTAGGTAACTGCCCTCACCGCTAGGTGTTTTATTGCGGTTATATAACCGCGTCATATAGTGCTTAGGTCAGCACGCACTAACGTTGATCGCTAGGGGACAATCTGCTTAGGTCAGCACACTGTCCTCGCCGCTATATAGCCGCACAATCAGGCTACTTTGAGAGGTACTTTGAGAGGTCTACTCTGCGGTAGGTCTACTCTGCGGTCCGTGCTTGTGTACATTCTACTCAGCTTATGCAGTGGTTTCATGCTAGGGGACAATCTGCTTAAGTCAACACGCGCTAATCCGTGCTTGTGTACATTCTACTCAACAGGTACGACGTTGATCGCTAGGGGACAATCTGCTTAGGTCAGCACGCACTAGGTACGATGTTGATCGCTAGGGGACAATCTGCTTAGGTCAGCACACACTAGGTACGACGTTGGTCGCTAGGGGATAAATAAAATGCTCTCTACACTCACCGCTAGGTGGCAGCTCTAGTGTACTTAGGGGGTAATCAATCATCCAATTAGTATCAAATTACAAGGGTCATCAATCACGTTTTTTATAAGTAGGTTCCCAAAACTAATTAGTGTCAAAAAAAAACTTTGATCTTTTTTTATAAGTAGGTTGCCGAAAACGTTTAGTGGTCATTAAATTCTTTTTTATAAGTAGGATTTTGAGGCCGAAAACCGCCTGTATACTTCTTACGTATAGTTCCTATAGCAGACATTGCAAATGCAATATAATGCATTTTACCCAACGCATTTCCAATATATATATAAATGCATAGGTTATTATATTATAACAAATAAAAAGTCGTGTGAAAAATAAAGAAGCATTAAACAGAAAATGGATCACAAGTCACGACACAAGTGAGTAACAAACTGCACTAACATATATTTAAAAAAGTTGATATAGGGAACACTGCAAATAGCAAAACAAGATATTAAAGAAAAAAGAAAAACCTACGTTAATAGAAAACAGGTACCTTTTAACCAACTTATTTACATATGTACAGTTCATATAGCAGACATTGCCAATCGCAGAACTAGATTTCGTGTCAGTTAGAAATGTCACGTGAGCAACAACTAATTGTTCACATCATTATCACCGACATTTGGTGCTATGCCTTACTTGTCATTGGTACTTGTCCAGCTCATTCGAGGTGTATATCCTGTGAATCATGTTGTTGACTTCCTTGATTACAGTGTTCCCATTGTAAGTCCAGCAGTCTCTGATTTTGTTTGCCTTTTTCAACACTCTTGTTGCGTAAGCCAACTTTGAGCGCATTATTGTTAAATCTTCATTTATGAAGATCTTCAAACTTCGCTCGGCTACTCGTTCGTTCTTTTGTTTAAGTGAAGCTCTTGACTGAAACACTCTGTCGCGTGTCTTCTCCGATTTGAAGCGGACGATTACGGGTCGCGGCCATGTGGAGGTGTCCGTTTTGCGACCAATTCTGTGTACCCGTTCAAAGTCGCTGGGCAATAGAGCAGGACTGATTTTCATGTGCTCGTTGCAAATTTCGATGAGCTTTGACTCAAGGTCCTCCCCATAACCTGTCTCTTCAATGCCACTGAAACGTAGGTTTGTCCTATTGCCATATTGTTCATTGTCATCTATTTGGTTCTGGAGATGAGTAACCTTATCTTCAAGCAGTGCAATTTTATTGTTTTTTTCATCCAGTTGATGTTGAAAGTTTTTGAACGTTTGTCTCAATTCACGAATCTCTTTGGCGAGTTCATCTGGAAAGAGAACCTGTTTCATTTTGTTCAGCACTGCTGAATCGTAGAGGGCTACAATTAGTCTTAGAACTAACTGATCTTCTTGGTTGTCCTCGACATTTCTTGACAATTACAATTCTGGAAAGTAATTATTACATGGAGATGTAATTTATTACACTTAAGTAACTGTACTCATAAATGTACACAGCAACTGATTACAAGGAGTAGGTAGGGTGATACAGAATGGGCGCTATCCATCTGTGGAGTATTCGTCCCTCACATCTGAGTAACTGAACTACTGAAAAGTTGGTCATCAGGAACTTTGACTACGTAACATTTTTGGCCCCATAAATAAGTCGGTGGTTCACATATTAACACATAACATGTAAACAACATTTATATTATCAGTTTTGGAAGTTTGAATAAACACATTTACTGATAAGATAGTAATCATGCTGGCTGGTACTTTTCAGTGGCCATCCTAAAAAAACGAGTTGGATGCCATCCTAAAAAAACGAGTTGGATGCCTATGAAATGTAGTAATTTCGAAAACTGATTATAATGCATATTAATTATGCATAGGAGCTGATTTAATGTATTTGGGACTCAAATCGGTGACTGGAATTCACCTTACAGCAATAATCACTACTTGGGTCGTGGTCCCTATGCATCATCTACTGATTGAAAATCTAAGGGTTATTTGTTGCTTTGGACAGGTATAAAATGAATACATAAGTTGGGTGTTTACTCCAGCAACTATGCGTCACCGTTGCATGTTGCACAACAACACCACAGATGGTTTGATACATTCTGTATCCAAAGAAGGAGGTCCTCGCATCACTTGCCTCGGGCCTTCGCAGTAAACTTGCGGTTGATGCCTTTCCCCATGTGCCACATCATGTTGGTGATCGAGCTGAAATGCAAAATACAATTATTTATATTTTTGATACAAATTCAAGGTATGTTCAGAACAGCTGTTACCTGTTTTTGCTATTGGTGTGCAAATAACAAGTTAGTGAAGATGTGTGCCCATGGTATCTCATTAAATATATTTCAACAACATCTGATTATTGAGTGATGTCAGTCAGTATTTTTATAATACAAACATGATGTATCTGGTGAGCTCATTGATACCTATATTTGGATCACATAATTACTCCCAGAGATATCCTTCTTCCAAATGCAGGATTTTTGTTTATATTTTTTTTAGAAAACGGCCATAAAATATAGCATAACGGATACAATTACTATATATTGACACCCTTATTCCATGGATAAGAGTGATTGTTTAAAGGTATGTAATTGTTGTAAACCTATGCACATTCATAGTAAATATAATAAGCTATCATAATCTGGCATAAAAACATTTTAGTATAGACAATGTCTAATGCAATATGAATGGATAAGATACCTATTCACCAGAACGTATCTACATGTTTTTGTTTATTTAACATAAAATACATGAAGTTTTGCAATGTTATTATAAACTACAATTATTCCAGCCCACGTTAATCCTTTACTGTAATATCGATAACGCGACTTGATTGCCGTTAACTTTTGCCATTCAGCTTTCTGCTAAAGACTACACTCCATTGTGCAATATAGTTCACTCTGCTACTGTACTAGCTTGCCTCCAGCATATCTTACAACAACTCTTAGTACGTCGTAGTACAAACCTTCTTGCGATCTTATTCCTCGGTGCGTTTGACCGAAAATAGGCGTCGCTTCGACGGCGGGGGTCCGTGAACTAAATATCGTCGGCACTGCTCCAAGCTTCAAAATCGACGCTGGCAACATTTTGTCGGATCTTGTCCCATTAACTGATGCTATACATCTACTTCAAAGCACGTATCTTCAAAATTAGCTGAACAAAGTGTACTATATTTCGAGGGATTCTAAGACAGTTCCAACCAGCCCGTCCGCAGTTATTAACCCACTGTTTCACTTCTGATCGATTCAAAGGGAAACAAAAACACCGCTCATTATCCTTTGCTGTACTATTGTTACAACCGTATGCAGAACAGTATGGCACATTGCAAGTCACGTTTTCGTTGCAAGCCGAACTTATACTAATATAACGAACCGCATGCCATGACGACTATTAACAACTGAACCAACTACGCGAACAATAGACAGTGTGACGCACACAGCAAAAATAATGCTGCTCGTTTATTGGTTGCTTTCGGCCAAGTCAACGCGTCATCAGTAAGATAACAGTCTTCATGTTATCGTAGATTTCGTTAGAATCTTCCACTTTAAGACTACATTCTGAGTAAACCACTGAACTGAAAAGTATGATTGTAGATGCAAATGGTTAGTTTGTGTTAACTCTTTTAGGTGCTCTACACCAAAACATTGCCTTTTGTTTTCCTTTAACCAAAAAGAAACATTTACACGGTAGACAGAAAGAAAAACATGTGAAGCAAGTAACGAATACATTCAGTTTTTTCGATGATTTAAACAAATGTACATGTTTCGTATTAAACCGAATTCAAATATTGTAACTATTTATAATATTGAAACATTTTAAATTTTGACACAAAGATACAGCCTTTGCAATAATCTAAAGTTGAAGAAAAAAAACAGTTTCAAGTTGTCGTCTCTTCGCATATATAATAAACATAAGTTTTATATTTTATAGATTTAACAAGATTGCCACCCAGAGAATTAACTCTAGGTGGCAGGTGGACAAGGAAACCTTTTGGCTTATTGAGAATCCGACCATTTTATTTATGTGTATCCAGCCCTTCTGAGGTATGTGTCGATTTTCTAAAAACATATTCATGCTACTAGCACCCACACAATCAGCAGATAATCTGTTCCATTCATTTACAGTCCTTTGTGAAAATGAGAACTTTCTTTTATATAATCTACACTGCTCCTTTGCAAATGTAACTTCATGTCCTCTAGACCTTCGATTTCCTTAAATGAGAAAAAAATATTTCTATCAATATTTTCATAACCATTCATTTTCTACTAAGGATATCCAGACGGAAACAATTTAACAAATACAATCTGAGCTGTAGAAGAGGTAAATATATGTCATGTTATAAAAAATATCTCTGCTCCAGACTTGCGTCATAACATTTATAAGTACGAACACTACAAATTCTTTGTGCACAACAATCATATGTGTAACTGTATACGTCATCAGCCATCATAACATGCTCTGTACACAAAAAGGAATGTGTTTAATAAAATCGCATAGCGTATCGCATCGGGCATCGCATCGCGCATCAAATCGCATCGCGCATTGCTTCGCGCATGCCATCGAACACCGCATCGCGTATGGCATCGCGTATCGCATAACGCATAACGTATCGCGCATCGCATTGCGCATCTCTTCGCATCGCATGGCGCATTGCATCGTGCATCGTCCATCGCATCGCACATCGCATCGCGCATCGTCCATCGCATCACGCATCGCCCATCGCCCATCGCATCATGCATCGCGTCATCGTCCCATGACGGTGCAGATTTCCACACAAAAATGCGATGGCCCTTCTCGGCCATCATATTCATAGATGACAATGTGATATTAGAAACGAATTTGAAATCATGAATCTACCTCAATTACAGCCAAAGTTTTAAGTATGCCTAATACGATTGTTGACGTTAACTGTGCGTGTTATGTTTTAGGGGTGTTTAAGGGCTGATTTCTTAAGGCTTTTTATGCTGGTTAAAGACACTATTCAGGGTGTCACTTTTATTGTAATTTTGCGAGGCGAAACGTTTTTCCCTGGAGTATTTGTGTTTTTCAAGCATCACATAGTATTGAGTAACCTTGAACTTCCTCTGGTTATCTAAACCCTTTTTTCTGGCCTACAATGGCGCGGTTCATGAAATTTGATAGCTGCGTGTTCAACTGTTTTTTGTCTAACTAACCACTGACATTAAAATATGATTGTAGTTGTAAATGGTTAATTTGTATTACCTCTTGTAGGTGCGTAACACCAACAAGGTATATTTTGTTTCCCTTTAAGGTTACAACAGACGAAAGGGAACGGCGGATGACATACGATAATGAAAACTAGTTGATCGCCATCAAGTAGTTATTAAATGGGCCGGTTGGTGCTCAAAGGATATATTAGCGGATAAGAATATTCTATTTTAGACTATAAATAACTATCCGAACTCCAATTAATGATTTTTGAGAGCCTCGATGTGGGTGTTTTTGCGAGTCTCAAGAGGGGGAGTGCAATTCGATGTTTTGGAGAGCTTCAACCCACCAAATATTTAAAAAGATTTAACAAGATTGCCACCCAGAGAATTAACTCTAGGTGGCAGGTGGACAAGGAAGTCCTTTGGCTTATCGAGAGTCCGACCCTTTTATTTATGTGTATCCCGCCCGTCTGAGGTATGTGTCGATTTTATTTTTAAACATATTCACGCTACTAGCTCCCACACAATCAGCAGATAATCTGTTCCATTCATTTACAGTCCTTAATTTCATCATCCAAATCGTTGATATATATTAAGAATAATATAGGTCCTAATACTGATCCCTGTGGTACCCCACTCAATACTGATTTCCAGTTTGAAGCCTCCCCATCAACTACTACACGTTGTCTTCTGTCAATCAGCCATTGTTCTATCCAGTTTATTATACCATTTCCTATGCCATGAGCCTTTAGTTTCAGCAGTAATCTTTGATGTGGTACTTTGTCGAAAGCTTTTTGAAAATCTAAGTAGACGATATCTACCGGTGATCCCTCATCTACCCACTTAGTGATGTCTTCCAAAAAACATAACATATTTGTTAAGCATGACCTCGCTTTAAAAAAACCATGTTGAGATGGGTTGATCAAGTTTTGTTTAACAAGAAAATCCACCATGTGATCTTTAATTAGTCTTTCTAATAATTTGCAAATCACTTATGTTAAACTCACTGGTCTATTGTTCTCTGACTTGTTTCTCGAACCTTTTTTAAATAACGGTATAATGTTTGCCTCTTTCCATTCTAAGGGAACCATTCCCTCTTCTAATGACAAATTGAAAACTGTTGCAATCGGTACGCTAATTTGTTCTACAATTTCCAATAGTAGTTTTGGCGGAATCCCATCCACTCCAGGTGATTTATTATCCTTCATAGCCCTTATTTTCTTAGCTACCATTTCGGGGGTTACAATTAATTGTCCTAAATAGTCTGAATCTGCCCTCTTGAAGAACTTAGCCTCTGGTACTGGCAGTGAACTAATATCTTCTCTGGTAAACACTGAACTAAAGTACTCATTTAGGTCTTCTGCCATTAAGAATACCTCTGATATTATATTTCCAGCTCTATCTTCCAGAGGACCGACCTTATCTTGAACTTTTTGTTTGCTTCGAACATACGCATAAAAACTCTTGCTGTCACGTTTTATATTACTGGCTAATTGTTGTTCATAGCTTCTCTTTGAATTTCTAATTTCAGTGGTAGCTTGATTACGTGCTTCTTTATAACTGTTGTAGTATTCATCATTTCCAGTACATCTATGACTTCCACATCATTTGTTTATACTTAATTTTTCCAATGGCTTCTTTCGATAAGTGTTTCTTTTTGGACCGTTTCCCTTGTTATTTGAAGGGTACAAATTTATTTTATTCCAGCATTCTGTTGCTGTCTTATTTTTAGTGTGTTTTTCCAGTCTATCTTTGCTAAATATTTCCTCATGTCCTTATACCTACCTTCCTTTGTGGAAATTTCTCCTATACTGCTTTTTACTATTCCTTTCTGATTTTACTTTGATGGTAAAATGTATCTGGTTGTGATCGCTACTCCCCAGTGGCTCACATATCTTGACATTGTCAACTAATTCATTCTGTGAGGACAAAACTATGTCTAATACATTCTCACCCCTGGTTGGTTCTAGCATATGTTGAGAAAGGAAAGTATCTTGAACTAAAACTAAAAACTTGTGACCCTCACTCCCCATACTCTGAAGAGATTTCCATTGTATATGCCCGTGGTTAAAATCCCCCCTAATAATACAGTCCCGTTTGCTTACTTCCCTTATAGCGTTTTGTATTTGTTCATTCTTTTATATGCTTATGTTTGGACTTCGATAGACTAACCCAACTGTTAACGTTGAGTTTCCTGTAACTATGTTACACGAAACAGCTTCTTCGCAATCTGCTTCTCTTTCTAATTTTATTTCATAAGCCTGGATAGATTCTTTAATGTATAAAATAACTCCACCTCCCTTTCTTCCTATTCTATCTTTTCTAAACATTACATATCCTGTCAGTCCCAATTCAGCATCTGATATATCGGTATCCACTATGTTCCGACGCCAGTTTTTTTTTTTTGGCTTTGTTGTCTGGGCTTAAAGAAATTCGTGACCTTAGGCAACACTGGATGCCTTTTATTTTCAACTCATGTGTCCATGGTTGATGACTTTGAGTGTACGTATACGGTTACACTTCTGTTTATTTTGCATACAGAATAGTGTGTTTGTACTTCTAAATATTGTGTTAGAAGCCTAATGTGATTGAGTTTAGACTAAGATAAATGATGAGGGCACGCGGGTAATCACTTTGTAGAATGTAATCTAGATTTTCGCACTAAAACCGGAGACAAAAAATGATTTGCTTCATAGCATGAGGTGTGTACATTTTCTACAACTCCCCATTTCATTGTCGAATGGTTTCATCTGGATATCCTTGATTGAAAATATAAACGATAATTTATGTACCATGAAAAACAGGGAAGTTGATGACATCTTTCCGTTGAACATTAATTGTGGACTTTGAAATGTACATTTCTTGAATATTTATTCATTAATGACATGATGTATTTCCATAGGTGAACATATCATGTTAATTATGCCTTACATAAATAAAAACATAATATAAACATAATTATTATTAGTCAGACCCTACTAAGATTCAGCGTTTTTTGTTTATGATAAAATATATAAATCGTCAACTAAAATTGTATTGCCTATAAATATTTTACAACACCTACATAAAAAAAATACATAAACGAATCGTTGTTCCTAGGGTGTAGTTTCATTTTTGCTAAGGGTTCGTCTCAGAACGTCGATGTCCGATATCAAGCGGAATTATTTTCGTTTGGGGAGGGGGTCTGAAGCAGTTTCATCTGGCGTCGGATATCATGAAATTTTTGAAGCTTCTGACCGACACTGTTAATTATACTAGTATCACCATATTAATGTTTAAAAATTCCTTTGAGGGATCGGGTGGGTGGCTGAGGCAAGATGAAAGTAATTTCGTGTGATATTGGACATCGACTTTCTGAGATGATCCCTAAGTGAATCGAAATGTAAACGCACCGCGCGCACGTGTACCTCCTAGTACACCTACAAGTTAACTGCCTGTCAATTTCGGTGTTTATTACTTGGCCCAATGGCGCTGGTAGCCTGATTTGAGTGGGTCTATTTATTGTCCTCGTTATTCGTACTTGTACTTCCACGCAACGGTATTTGTCCGACTTGGTGTCCTTGCAATGAAGAGGACCTAGTCCAACAACGCTTACTGTTTCCTGAGGGTCGTTACGTTATTGGCTGCCAAGACTGGGAAGAACACGAACTGTTCGCCGCCTCAGAAACAGCGCCGGACGCACAGCCCAAACAGCAATGTACAGAACCGACAAATTAGGGCGTGGAAGCAGCACGCGTCGAGCCCCAATTCCACGTTGGGTCTTTCGTGGCTGCCGACCTCGATGGCACAAACTTCGTTGGTGAGGTTGCTCAGAAAGCAAGTGAAGGCAAAGTACGGGTGAAGTACCTGCATCCAGTCGGTGATAAATTAAACGTATTAAACTGGCCATTAACCAAAGTCATTGACGACACTTCCGTCCAGTGTATGCTGCAAGAAGGTCTACGGGATGAGATCAGCGCGACCCACCACCAGTTTTTTGAAGCGCTGATATCAGTTTGCACACCGAGATTTACAGATTGACAACATTTATAAATGCAGAACGTCCATGAAGGCCAGAAGTTTTGTTGTTACATGCGTACATATTTACGTTGGATTGACGTTTTTGTTGTGTACGTGTTCTTGTTGCGCAAGAAGGCCGTTGTTCTACATAGTGGAACAAGTGCAAGTAGCTACGCAATGTTGACTTGTTCAAACAAATGGAAGTTGTCTTTCCATTTCGCTAATGGTTAACGCATACACATATGAAAGTAATATTGCCTATATCATTATGGGCATCTTGTTGTTGGCTATCAAATGCATCATATCACGATATATAATCAGTTATATTTTAGGCAGTGTGGATGACGGATTAATTATGTTTGTTTGTGGTTTTAGAAAAAGATAAGTGTATATATGTGTATGTATATACATATATATATATATATATGTATATATATATACATATATAAACATATATATATATAAGAAATCGGAAAGTCCGTGACGTTTCCGTATTTCTCCATGATAAACGAACCAGTAAGGTTGTAGATATCGGAGTAATATTATAATAATTACATTGTCGTATCCACACAGTCATTCGCTTGGTCATTATCTGTTGGAAATAATCTTGGTAAATTTTAATAATGTTAATTTTCGCGTAACTCCCTAAGAAATTATCCGATTCGCGAACGGAGGAAACCGCTACAATTGCATATGTTCTTTATAAAATGTTTGGATGTATGTATGTATATGTATGTATATGTATACATATATATATATATATATATATATGTGTGTGTATATATATATATATATATACGAATGTATATATATATATATACATTCATATATATATATATGGATATATATGTATATATATATATATATAATATATATATATATATATATATATATAGATAAGAAATATATATATATATATATATATACATACGTATATACATATATATATATATATGTATGTACATAAAGATATATATATATATGGATATATATCTTTATGTATATATATATATATATATATATATGTACATACATAAACCTGTATAAATATATATATATATACATATATATATATTAAATCCAAACAGGCACACACACACTCGCACACGCGCACACGCGCACACGCGCACACGCACAAACATTTGATGCATACATAATATTAAACAATGAATTGCATAATTAACATTGGCAACGCTCCTGCACATATCTCAGCGCGTGGAGCGCCCGCTCGGCCAAAGAAACACAGCCTCTTTCTTGTGCACTAGAGTATCGTCTCGCTGACGTCGTGAGTGACAGACCGAGGACTGCAATCGGACGTGCAGTTGCCGCGTCGTGTCACCATGGCAACGTCGTCGCTGCTCACTGACGACGCCGCGTCTGCGTCGATGAGCGGCCGCGTCATCTCCACCTCGGTCTGGTTCTCGGCGACATCACGTGACCGCCCGTTGTGCGCGCACAACTGCCCGCGCAGTCGGTCCTGTTGCACGAGCTGCTCACGTGTCCGCGCATGCATGTAGAAAAGCGCAAAGTTGCTCGAGATGACGGGGATGGTAAGCGCGACGAGTAACACGCCCCACACGGCGCACAGCACACCGATGAAATACCCGCCCATAGTTCTCGGCGTGATGTCGCCATAACCGACCGTCGTCATCGTGACGATGCTCCACCAGAAGCCGATGGGGATGTTGGTGAACGGACCCTGTCTGCCGAGCTCGGTGATGCTCTCGGCGTAGAAGACGAGCGTGGCGAAGACGACCATCGTGATGAGGAGGAAGATGGACAGCATCAGGAGTTCATGGCGGCTCGCGCGGATCGAATGCAGCAGGATTGTCAGAGCCTTGTAGTTGCGTACCATGTGGAAGATGCGGAAGATGCGAATGATACGCAGGATGAAGATGGTCTCGAGCACTGCACGGTCATTTTTGAGGCAGTTGTGTTCGTCCGTCAACGCAAGGATGATCTGGAAGCACAATGGGCTGCATTCAGAACTCAAGCGAGGCCACTAATGATGTTCACTCGAACGACAAAATCATATTTTGTGGTTACATATCCAACTGGAAATTCAAATACATAAATATGCATGGCATGAGAGCATATAAACAGAAGTTAGACTGCAATTTTGTAATGTGTTACCCAGTACTTGATAAAATATTCATAATATTTCATCTTAGTAGGCAGGTTTATTTACAGTTGATAAGAAACAGCCAACACTACGAAAGATTTCACCAGCCTCCAGCAGCAGCCATTTGTGTATTGGTAGTGGGCCATTTGTTTTGAACCCCAACGATCATAAGAACACACAAGTTCATCACGTGGTTCTGTATAATATCCGTGTCATTCCATAAATTACAATGACTACCATTCCATCAATGTGGTGTTCATAAAGTTCGTAAACTCTGTTAATTATTCAACAGAGTCGGACTGACAAGTCTAACACCTTTTACTATACTATGTTCTTGTTTTCCACTGTTGTCCATGTGCACACTATTCTCCGAGTAGGCCTATGTCGTTCGTGGATTCCATGCGGATTTGGCGAAGTTGCTTTGGGTAACACTATTGCTGGTAAAGTCGCCGTTTTTATACTGATTGCTGATCTTGCTGGTTCAGTGGATCATTTATATAAGTCTTTGATGCTGATCCATACTTCGTCTGTTATCTAATAAGTGTTAGTGTCCTTGCTTGAAGTACTTTTGCCCCGATCAGACTTGCCAAGTTGTATATGGTTCTTTATCGACTTTCGTTTGTTGTAGTTTTGCAGCAGCATATGCGACAGACATGGATGCTCGCTTCTCAGCGCGGTGTGTTTGTGTGTGTGTGTGTGTGTGTGTGTGTGTGTGTGTGTGTGTGTGTGTGTGTGTGTGTGTGTGTGTGTGTGTGTTTGTGTGTGTGTTTCGTTTGTGTTTGTATGTGTGTTTATTTATTTGTGTGCGTATGATTTTTGTTTTTGTTTCAACAACAGCACAAACAACACCATCATCATCACCATCACCACCAGAAACAACAACAACAGTATCACGACCACCAACAGAAACAAAATCATCGATAACAAAATTATCATACAAGGGTTTGTCTGTTACACTACGCGCGCAATGTGGTCACCTGTAGGTACAGCGGCAGGAGGGCGGCGATGTCGATCATGTTCATGATTGAGCGGAAGAACACAAGCTTGTTGGGCGCGAAGACGACCCGAACGAGGAACTCGACGCTGAAGAAGGCGGTGCAGATGTAGTCGATGTACTTGAGCATGTGATGCGGCTCCTGGATGGACACCGTCTCGGCCACCGAATCGTTGGCATCACACCGTCGCGTCACCTCCTCCAGTGTCGTCCGTTCCGGCAACGTCTCCAGGCAGAAGCCAGTGATGGAGACGAGCACGAAGAAGAAGGACGTCATCGCGAATGCCTGCAGAAGACATTATGTCTGTGTGACGGTTAAATGTGACAACAGTGTTTTAAAAGTATATATATATATAATTATACTAAATATATGCTATATATATATGTGGCATATATATTATAATTAGATATATATATATATATTATATACAGGTGTATATACATATAGTATATATATATATAAATTATAAATATTATATATGTATATATACATATATATATATAATATATATATATATATATATACATTATTCATACACTCTACGTATTATATATATATATATATATATACATATATACGTCGAGAATATTATATTAACATCACGTGATAATAAAAGTAATTCGCCGTAATACTTTTATTGTACTATCATCAGCTGTTATGTACAACACATAGTTATGTTTAACATGTGTCTGGGAGATTCCTATTAAGACTAGTCATGGTCGCTACTCTGGTATTTACGTTATCTCGAATGTCAACATTTACAATATCACACGTGGAGTGTTTTAATTTAGCGCTATTTACAACTATGATACGAAGATTCGTTAATAAATGTTTGTATTCTTGTAGATCCATCATAACGGCAAGTGATGGGCAGGTGTCCTCAATGCTGAGTCATCGACGTATTGGTCCTCGAAGGAGGTTTGAACCTTAGAATAGACGCTCCATCCACACAATGAGGCCGCCTTCATTTGAATACACGTTGTATATGTCGGCCTAATTTGATACGAGACCAGCAACCATCTGGTCGTCTGCCTCCGCGTCTGTCCTGATGTCCGCGGCGTGCTCTGGTCAATCAAGGTCGATCGTTCCCACTCCCGGTGTAGTAGGTTGATACACCGTCTATATGGAAATCGTCCAGTCACTAAGCATGCGCGTGTATGTGAATGTTTGGGTATATGTTACGTGTACAGATCTATACCCATAGACAGCACGGACGGACGCACGTACGCATGCACACGCGCACACACACACACACTCGCACACACGCACGCACACACACACAATTAACTATATCGCTGTCGACTCTGTGAGGCGATTATCTTCGTAACAATCGTCTTAGTTGAGGATTCACGTGAGGACCACGCTAGCCGAATATATCTACTTTGGCCGCAGACGTGCGGTGATGGGTCAGGATCTACGTGAAAACCATGCTGATCGATGGTCCGCGTCAGGACCATGCCAGTCAGGTGCACCTACCATAGCTGTGCGAGAGGACCGAGGATGGTCGAGGACCATCCAAACCTTCATATGTGCCTTCCGCCAGCCCGTCAACTGGTTGGCTGCATTCAGTTCGCGCGCCTCCCTCTCCGCGCCTTCGTTGAACGCTGATAACGTGCTCTGGTTATCAATGGATGTACTGGGGAACACACGTATTGCTGCAGAATCATCCACATTTTCAGGCGTTCCAAATTACTTGTGTTAAAGAAAACATTCTGAATTATTTTAAATCACCGAAACATGTCATCTGTCAGCAAACACGTGACAAACTATTGATAGGTCGTGGCCAATTTGGATTTATGCAAATCCAGTCAAATTTTCCTGTTCCAAATTCATCGTTGTGTCAAAAATTCATATTCTAGAATTATAAATCGCTGAAATATCACATTTAAGAGCAAATATATGGCAAAATAGTGATATTTAATGCCCATTTTTGATTAATGGACATTATACACAATAATATATTATCTTCATTATAGGTATTTCTTGGAAATATTAGTATGGTGTTCTGGGGAATTCATAAGAAAGCACTGTGCTAAAAATTATATTGCAATATTGAATGACCTTACGAACATATCAATGGAACCGTTTTAAAAATACGTATGTATGTTATAACCTAAAAAAAATTGTAAATAAAGTGTAGATATAGCCCCAAAAGGCCAGTTGATGAGTTTTCTGATGTTTGCGTCCTATCGGCCGAAGTTCAGCCAGTTTTGCTTGCTCTTGTAATTACGTTAAGATCTGTTGTCACATTTAGCATTGTGTCGTAATTCACCGACGATTTACGTGTCTTCTACGGATATACTTAATTACGTAAATCTACGTCATACATCCCCGTACGAGCGCGTGGGCCGACCACTATATTCCATGCTCTCCTAGCGGTACACCTCTGTCGAACAGTGACGTATTTTAATTTTAATTAGTTTAACATGCCATTTCTTCAAGTAAATAATTTACCATTTAGTTCGTTTAAACTAAATTAAAGGAGCAATTTATTTTTCTGTGTTAAACGAACCATACTATCACACTTTCAAATGTCTTATTTTCATACGGTTTAGAGTCTTACACGCTGCCATAGCTAAACAAGTTACCTACAATATCAAACAGCATATTGTAATATATGGTTGTTCACTTGAACACTGAAACGCGTTTTCCCCGTGTTTTCCCCGTGTTTTCCCCGTGTTTTCCCAGTGTTTTCCCCGTGTTTTCCCCGTGTTTTCCCCGTGTTTTCCCAGTGTTTTCCCCGTGTTTTCCCCATTTCTTACAATAGTTTATTACTGGAGAAACATGACATGACTAACTTGCGAGTCTACTTTGTTATAATTGATCGTCTTGAATTGATATTTTGAAGAGAGATATCAGGTCAAGCGTGGAATGTGTAGACATGGACACACCTCCTTGATTTTATGGTATTGAGATTGAAAACTCGTATAATCGTATATAATAATTCGTTGATGTTCGTATCGGTAGGGCGTCAAGAGTTTTGATATTGATCGTCAGATCTGGTAACTTAAAAAATATGTGAATAGGGTTACGTTATAGTGTTCAGAGCCGCACCACTTTTGCCAGTTCTCGCCGAATTGCGACTAGCTTCAATCAAAATTAATTTCGTATTTCACCGATGCTTTAGATAAAACGAAATAACAGAAGATTGTAAAAACGAACAAGTATTTCATAATGGATATTGTGAAGGTTGATGAGTTTAAAACTAGGAGAAAACGGAACAACAGAAGCAGGTGTATGAGATGATGTAGGGCCGATACGGACACTTTGGCTAGTCTTTTTTGCTAACATACGAACTATGTCTACTGTCACCAGGGTAAGATGTGCCAATATTTTATTAACTTCGAATTTCGCGAATTGTGTGCGTGCGTGCGTGCGTGCGTGCGAGTGGGTGATTGTATATGAGAGTATTTGCGAGCGCGCGCATGAGTGTGTGTTTGGGTGTGCGTGGATGTGTGTGGGTGGGTGTCTGTCTGTCTGTGTGCGTGTGCTTGTGCGTGTGAGTGTCTGTGTGCTTGTGTTTGTGCGTGCGAGTGTGTGTGTGTGTGTGTGTGTGTGCGTGCGTGCGTTTGTGTGTGCGTATGAATGGGTGTGTATTAGCGTACGCGCGTGCGCACGCGTTAGTGTGGGTGTGTGCGTGTGCGTGTGTGTGCTTATGTGAATATAGTCACAATAATGAAGAACGGGAAATAAAGAGTGAAGAATCCGTAGTAAGTAGTAATGCAATGTCAATACATTGTTCGAGTAGCATCTATTTTCAACTGAATACTAAATAGTATTACTTAAGCCACACACCTGTACACCGTCCAGCAACACGGCTCTATCACGCAGTCGTCAATCTTCCAGAAGTCCAACTCTCGCCGCACCACGGCGCCACATACATCCAGCGGGACGTGTAGTTCACCTGGTGAAACAGTTAACAACATTTAACAAGATGGCCACCCGGACTGAGCTTACTGAACAAGGAACTCTTTGTTTTATTGGTAATAGTGATATGTAGGTAATGTGAACCATTTGTCGGATAGGCAATGGTGCCATTAATAATAATGATGTCTTGTATATAGTCATAGCGTTGATAACCGCATGACGTCTGCAACACATTTCTCCTCTAAATCAGTTGATATGCACAGGGAGTAGATCAATTACAACATCAGACGTTTGGTAGGTGCTATAATGTTGTAGGCTAACTGTCGATACTTGACCATTTCTTAGCGCGCTCCAAACAGCATACATTTGGGGACAGGTCACCATTTTGATTCATTCGCCAAGAGTCCTTAGGAAAACGTGCAGAAAGTGGGATGTGAATTTTTTGATAGTGTTTTTCATAAGATCAGTGACTGACATGTTTGGCTCGAAGAAAGGAAAGGAAACAGTATACGTCGTGTAGCACAGGCAGAACCACAAGTTGTGGGAAGATGAGAACATAGCTTTTAGACACGGGATCGTCTAGAATGGGAGACTTTCGTAGCTGCCTTACGGCGCAGGAAAAATGGACGGAATGTGTAAGTGAGTGGTGAGTGAATGAGTGTGTGAGTGAGTGATGAGTCAGTGGGTGAGTGAGTGAATGCCTAAGTGTGTGAATGAATGAGGAGGTGGGTGGATGAGTGATTTGATGGATGAGTGAGTGAGTGAGTGAGTGAGTGAGTGAGTGAGTGAGTGAGTGAGTGAGTGAGTGAGTGAGTGAGTGAGTGAGTGAGTGAGTGAGTGAGTGAGCGAGGTAACGCACTCTCGAGCGATTGTTGTGTTTCATACTGGTACTGAATACTGCAACATACGATTTTGACACATCGACTGCTGATATTTCTGAGAGTTTACCTAAAGTTTAAGACCTCCTAACCTCAACGTTGCGTCATACGCATGTGCCGCACTGAGCACTGTGCTCCTCTTCATCAGTACCTCGAATGTCATCGTCCTGACCAAGTGAATCAGCAGGAAAATAGCTTTGTGTTGCTAAATATGATACATTTCCGGTCTTATTACCTTCAATGTGCCAAGTGTGGTCAAGGGATGGAGAAGACAACGCCGGTAAACCGATGCTAGCCTACACCCACACAGGAACAACAGACCAAAGGCAGCCGATATCACTATGGCATTTTCGCATATAAATATTTCCAGGTAAAACAAACGTATAGCCACGGTAGCATCACCTGGAGAATAGCCAACCACTCAGTTGGTTCACTACTCCCACCGTTCACAAACAGGTTGATAGGTACATTCCATCAGTAAATAAATCTAATTAACTCCTTTTGTGCTTCCTAAAATACACCGCCAACTGCTAGAACAAAGACCAGTGGTCGACGAAAACGAATTAACAACGAAACAGGTGGGTGGACGTCGTCGCCTGCAAGGACTCTATCCTCAAAGTTAGAGTTTATTACATAGACGTTATCAAAAAGGACAAACACAAAATGCTGTTGTCGATATAACTGTGTTTTGATGGTTCCGCCTTTCCACGTGATACTTTCACACCCCTCCTAATAACTCCCTCAGATTAACATAATCTGCCTCAACCATATGTTGTCGTTTATTTTTGAATTGCAAGACAGGAGCTTTTGTGAGAGATGTAAAAAAGAAGACACAGATTCGCCTAGATCGCGTAGTCGTTGGCGGCAAAACAAGCGTAAAACACAAGATGGAGCATAATTGTGGTCTGACACCGCTAGCGAGATGACGGTGCTGCCGTTTCTTGTCGGCTACCCGTGGCCCTCTGGCGCCATAATCCGACGCAATAGTGATCGCTTGTAACGCCTCGGTGCTACTGCTCATTAACGGCGGATGATAGTCAAGCCCCTGGGAGGACGGCATGGCTAATAAATAGACTGGGACTGTGTATTTTGCTGTGCATACGTAAAGCGATTGTTGTCAAGCGTCCGATGATCCCGTGCATGCATGCCACGTCGACGGAACACGGCATCTTGATATGGTAGGTTGGGGAAAGTCGAGCTTCACAATCACACAGCGTCCTTACGAAGGTTAATGTGTACAGTACATAAGTAGTGGTGACATAAATGTGTCTGTTGATGGTGGTCAATGAGAAAAGCATTCAAATGATGAAAATGCGGTTCTTCAAACACCTGCCTGTGGGTGGTTTGCCCCAGGTGTGGGCCTATTACCCTCAATATGATATCTCCAGAGCCGTGATGTAATGTAATATGATAATTAATTTAATAATTTAGGATATATAAATGAGATATACCGAATATATGTACCCAATGGATTCTATCCAGGATACGATTTCCGTATTATGGGCGTCTTGCCCCACCTTGCCCTAATGTAAAATTAACAGATTCCAAGGTATCTCAAACTGTCTGGGCAGGTTTCACTCCCCGTACATTCCTGCGACCACAACGTAAACCCACAAATTCTCCTCACAACCATTGAGTTCTTTCGTAAAAAAAATGTCAAGGCCAGTAACACAACGGTGTTTACGTTGGCATACAATCTGATAAAGCAATGTGGGCCAAGACGATGAGTATCCACATATCACGAACCTGTGCCGTTTCTCCTACTGTCGACTGTTCACGCAGTCAATATCAAAAGATCTCTTAACTCTATTTCTCTATGTTGATTTTTGACTTTCTCTTCTCGTTCAATTTCCTTCTTCTCTTTTCCATGCACTCTTGCTCATTCGCTCCTCACTCATTCTCTCTTGATGTCGTCTCCATCTTGAATTAAAGTACAAAAACGTAAGTTCTTATATAGTGTAATATCCAGTCCTCGGGACTGCTCAAAGTGCTTTACACTCTCTGGCAGACCTGTTCAATCTAACACCATCTCGACTTCTCTGGGAAGCATCTTAGTCCGCTCCCATCTACCATTCATTCCGATTTAATCTCCTAATTCCCCATCGTCCTTCTATATTTTCGTAAAAAATTTACTTATTCGTCGAACATAGTTGTACTCTGCTACACGTAGTTTCTCATCTTGTCTCTCTGTCAGTGTAATTGCTTTTAATACGAAGTGGCACCACGCAGGCTTTCAAACACTTTTCAAACTAGCTGTTTTAATGTACTGTTATAGGCCTACTGACTAAAATGACTGGTAAACTATTTTACAAAATAAAATGAACATCCAAACGGGACAGTAAAAGTACGCAAACTGTTTAGATTTATAAAGAAATATATAGACGTTTCAATGTTCGATTATAATTTAACATGTTTGAGAAATTTAAAAGACACAAACGTTTTAAGATACAAAAACGATTTAGTGAAATTTCGAAAACCAGCGTATTGTCGAATTCGGTTTTGTTGACAGTAGCTTTCTCGTCCTCTTAGTGTGTATGCAGTGCATTTTTAGGCGAAACTGGCTGCATTATTGACAAATGTGGATGCAATTAAGATATCAGTACGACCAAACGTCACATGACGTTAACTGTCTAACAATGGAAAAATCGTTCTCGTTTTAATATCCACAAGAGCTGGTTGACCTTTCAGCCAACTGGTTGTAACGCGCGAGTTGTATGTCAACTGTGACAGCAGCAGAACCGTACAGTGTATGACAAGGCAAGGCATTTTAATAAATCCGATAAGATGTATTAAATTACATGTATGAGCGGCAACAATGCGTTCACTGAATCGTACATGGCTAGTTACATATATCATTGCCCATAGGCACGCGAGTACCGTCGTTATTGCGATACAATTAGCGCTCTCTTATGTAGGCGATCAACATGACAGTCTTAGTGAGAAATTACCAACAGTGACAACCTGATTATAGCATTAATGTACTATTTTTAATGAATAGAACACGTTGTTCTGAATGAATATGTCAGCATTATTTCACACGGGCACGCACTGACGCATGTACGCACGGACTCACGTATGCACGTTAGGCCGCACACTCGCATGCACGGATGAACACCAGTCCACACGCTCACACATACGCAGGTACGTCCGCACGCACGAACGCATTCACACACACAGACGCACGCACGCACACGCACACACACTCACTATTTACAGTAGGATATATGTGATAGCGAGAAATATGCCGTCGTTTAATTTTGATGTTGCCAGGATATACTCGAAATTACTAAGTCTAATATATGGCAGTAAGTGGTGCAAATAATATAATTATTATGTGATTGAAATTTAACGACAAATCAAAAGGTCCATTATACCAACGGAACGTTTGTGACGTGAGATGCGCAATCGTTGAAAGGTCAGTTAATTCAAAACACACTCGGATATGCTTGACAAATGATTGTGTGAGAACATGCTGGCTTGCGTGTAAATACTGCCTACCACGCAATGTTTTATTGACATGCAGAATGAGTTCTCCACGGTCTTGGAGGAGGGACAAGGAAGTATTGGGATCTGCTAAACAGGTTATAGTACAACAGGGGAAACAACAGAAATGTCGTTAGGGTTGTATTGATCAATGTAAATAAAATGATATTGCAATGAAAGGTCACGCGTGTAGGCCTACACACGCATGCTCGGTGTAATATGCACACAGCGGGGACCACCTAGAAGGCTGAATAGACGACCAAAGTGTGATTTTGTTCTCATTTCAGTCATTTATTACTCAAAATTGTCCATCGAAATGTCGGCATATTTTGATGTATAAATTATCTGCATCTTGTACATATTGTACCTGCAGAGCCTCCGAATATTGTAATAACTTGAATATATTCCAATCTTCCATTTCCCCCTTACCGCTTGTGCGAATAGTAGGACGAACTTCGTAATTAAGTACGCCAATCGGAAGAGTCGAGTACGCCTAATCGGTACATAATTAATGTAATTAATAAGATATACCAGTTGCATGTATCATATATAAGTACAATTTTGATAAATACATGATTAATATCAGAGCGAAATCGCACGTTGACTGTCCTTGTCCGCCTTTTCGTCTTATATTCTTATGTCCCAAGGAACATCTGCTAACAACGAACAACTTTGAAATCCCCGTATTGGCCTGCACCATGTCATATATACGTATAGATATGAGGAACATCGGATATATATATATATATATACAGAGAGAGGGGGAGAGAGGAGGAGGATGGAGGGAGGGAGGGAGGGAGGGATGAGAGAGGGAGGGGAAGGGAGGGAGGGAAGGACGGGGGAGAGGAGGAAGAGGGAGGGAAGGGGGAGAGGGAGGGAGGGAAGGACGGGGGAGGGAGGGGAGGGAGGAGGGGAGGGAAAGGGAGGGAGGGAGGAAGGGAGGGAGGGAGGGGGAGGATGGAGGGATGGAGGGAGGGAGTGGGGGGGAGGAGGAGGGGAGGGAAGGATGGATGGATGGAGAGGGAGGAGGGAGGGGACGGGGGGAGGAGGGAGGAAGGAGAAAGGGAGGGAGGGAGGGAGGGAGGAGGGAGGGAGGGAGGGAGAATGGAGGGATGGAGGGAGGGAAGGGGGAGGGAGGGAGGGAGGGTGGAAGGGAGGGAGGGAGGGAGGGAGGGAGGGAGTGGGACGAAGGGAGTAGCATAAGCTTTACTGTATGTAGAAATAATTTGGTACTATCATAGGGTGACCTTACTAGCGAGGTGTATTACTGACGTGACAGTAAAACGAAGTTCCACAGTAGAGGCACTCGTTTGAATGAACTCACCCCCGCGGTAATAATCGATGACTGTGTTGAAGACGCCCGGATGCCGGTCAAAGAAGTACTCACGACGCCGTCTCTTGGACGACATCAAAGCGAGGCAGGAGAGACGCGTGCCTGGTTTCTTGGCGAGAGTGGACACAGGCACCGTGTGTCGTATACCACCGACGTTGATGGTCACCTTCTCAGCCAGATTGTCAGCATCGCTTGCCATAGCGTGACTCGGCAAATACCGGTATCACCGCCAGATCTGCGTAAGAGATATGGCAAGAGATAATTATTTTCAGAATGCTGATGCACAGGTCGAAATACGAGATACACGACTTCCAAAAAGCACCATGCCCTCACGCAGGCGAACGCCGGCACAAACACACATACCTGCGCGCGCAAAGACACACAGACACTTATACACATACGCACGCACGCACACCTACAAACGCATACACACACGCACATATGACTACCAGAACATATGGTAGATTGCAAATATATACGAGCACGACCTTTATATAGGCAATTAAAATAGTGTAGTGTTTTAGCGGTTTTTTATTGCATTTGCATGTCTTGAAACTATTGTGCGATAAACATTAGCGATCTTTCTGTCGCAAAACCTGTACACATGCATAAATGAATCGTTTCGATATTTCATACGAGTATCTGTGTTGTTTTGTTTAATTTCCCGCTGATGTTGGCTTCCACGAATAAGTATCTGAAACGCGACACCGATAGATATACTCCGGTTTAATTAATTGAGTCATCGTCTGGCTAGCGGTGTTATATTCCTGAATGAAATCTACTCAACCATGACGCCAATTATTTGTATAGCTAATGTTGCATGATGATTAGCGTGAGCGCCGTTTTATTTCCCTCGTTTCAGTTTCCTCGTCAAACAATTAAGCGCGTCGGCAGATAGAAGCATCCATCGCAGTGCCTTTGTACAATTAGGCCGTCTTTCTGTCGCATGTTGCTCTCGGTGTAAGTGGTCTACGCCCGGGGGGACACGCATCAATCGTCCTCGTATTAACCGAATTGCGCGCTCTGCCTTTCAGAGTACGCCCCACTACAGCCTCTTTTAACAAGTGCACACAAAATTGCAATGACATTGTGGTTTGGAGGAAACGTACGTCGCACTCAACACATTATAGACCAAAATGGTAAGTGCAAATGACGACGGTCATCTGTACGACAACATTAACACATTAACGAAATAACGGTTTGAGAGGCCGAGTTAGACAATGACATGTCGTTTATATGACAACAACGCCTCATTAACGCCATTACAATATGTGTGACTGACTAAGCTACCAATCTGTCATTTATGTAGCAATATCGTCGCAATAACAACATTACAGTTTGAGCGAGTGGTGTAGATAACGACAGTGCTAATGTAGCAGTAGCAGACCAACATAGAAACAATTTTGTTCTTGATATTCACTATCGTGTTGAGAAATAAGATCGTACCAGACATGCGAAGGCACGTACACACGCACACACGCACACATACAAACACGCACACACACACAAGCACGCACACACACGCACACACGCATACACACACATACACACTCACATACACACACGCACGCACGCACACACACACACACGGACGCACGCACGCATACGTTAATGGGTGTTACACGCTACTTGACAAATTGTTGCGTTTTCGCTCAGGCACCTTGCTATGCCATCTGGAATAAGGTGCTCGTTGTGTCAAACTGTATTAATCTGGTCAGATTTTAAAATAAAAAACAAATTGTGTCACATGACATATGTATTAGCTGCAGAACACCACCAACAATAGTACTATTTATAATGGACTTTTACGTTTTTGAAAAAGACCAGAAATGTGGATCTTGAGCAATTATTTCCTACCTCCGCCTTATTATAGGCACGACGGTTAACACGCAAACGTTGGAGAAAAAAGCACACAGTTGCATGGTATTGTAACAGAATGGCGACTCGATCACTGCGATAAATCAATGCATAGCAATATGTCCACGCGATCTTAAGTACTTCAGGAACCTGATATGCTTAGCAGTAAAAAGCAAATTTCCATCTGATATGGTGTTTATCGTGATGGTCGCGATTAGCAGAATCGGCTTTCCTTGGAGATTGTTCAGTCAAGATGTACAATTCCGCGCCATTAGATGAACAGAGAAATATACAACGTATTAAGAACGGGTCGAGATAGGATGGTATTGCCAGGAGGAGTGTTGGAAATTAGGATAATGTGATGCTGTTTTATTGAAGAGGATGACAGTCTAGCAGCTGTTGTGGAGAGGAGGATACAGCCGAATGATTCCATTAGAGACTAAGTACTAGAATGGATAACAAATGTCTGACCAGCAAATAAAATGCGTGACCAGAGACGCGAGTGATGTCTTATGTCAGCGGTTCTCAAACTGGAGGTCGTGACAATTTCAGGGGGACGTGGGATGACGCCTCGTAAAAATAATTCGTAAACTATTAGAACGTATCATTACTAGAACGTGATATACACAAAACGCGCAAAACAAATTAAGTTATGCCGCTGCAGTGTCTCCAACTGTCACTTCGTGTCGGCAGATCAAAATGCTTCACGTGCCTTCTCACTTCATTGCATGATACACAGGCAGACCCTTGTGTCATAGACACTACCTCAGGCGCTCCTGAAATCCCTTGATACAAACATAAACACTGTGAACTTTGTGTAAGCAAATGCCTTCGACTCATGCCTGTGAAAAGAAACTTTGTCAGGACATGGACTATGTCCATGAAACCCTTCTGTTCTACAAAAAAGTCCGTTGGATCTCTAAAGGCAATGTTGTACGACGTGTGTTTGCCTTCTGAGATAAAACCAAGCACTTCCTCAGTATCCAGAACAAAGTGGATCTTCTTTCGACCTGGACAAAATATGGATGGGACTTACGACTAGCGTACCTCGTCGACATCTTCGGGCAGCTCAACAACCTGAACGTTTAGCATAAGGGGAAAGAAACATTGATCATTGATTTTGTTGAAAAGAATCAAAGCTTTCGTGCGTATGCTGGACATGGAGGCGCAAGATTGGTTAAAGCAACTTCGCAATGTTTGAAACGGTATCAGAAGTTGCCGAAGACTGTGATGACACAACACAGAGTTTGACAATTGAGCACCTGAAAACACTGGAATTGGAATTCACAAGATACTTCCCAGAGATATCTAGGTTCTGGTTATATATTGAAGTTGCCTACCCTACCTTGTGTGACTTTGTCTTGGGTCACTTGCCACCATTCGCTTCCACCTACCGCTGTAAGGCTGCCTTCTTTGATTCCGTGTACATTAAGATAAAATGTAGCAATAAGCTAAATGTGGAGCAGGATCTCTGCTGTGCACTCGCCACAACGAAACCCAGAACCAACAAGCTTGTCGATGCTTTGCAGCATCATCCATATCATTGATGTTTGAACCGACCAAAACGGACAGTTCTTTGTGCAACGTCAGTAAGATTTGAACTCACATAATGTTGGTGTTATACAGCGTCACCTATTTGTACTGGCGGAAAATCTTGGGCTCTGTTCATTGAGGTTATCGGTGCAGACATTTCGGAAAATACGTGGAAGGATTGAAGAGAAGAAGTATTGTTATTATGTAAATATTATTCGTAAACTATCCATAGACATATATTAAGAAACAGTAAACGGAAGTGTATTTGAGGAGGATAGTCGTATGCCATAGCCGAAGCTTCGGTGGGCGATAGTCGGGGTAAATCGAGTTTGTTGATGTGGCAAGTGTTCCGCGTATTCGCTAGGGCGCTGAGTAACCGAAATAAACAAGGCAATCTAGCGTAAAGTGTAACGTTTGTGCACAGTAAACAGTCGTCTTAAATACTACATAGTGAATAGTGTAAACATAGTTGACTAAACTATTTTGAATAGCTAATTAGATTATTATCATTATTATTAAATAAATTCTGATATGGCGCCTTGTAAGCGGCAAGTCAAGGCAAAGCGACACTTGGTGTGCGATGACTGCCACAGCTGGATGTATTTTGGCTTGTTCTGCTGTGGGAAGTCATGGGCAGATATTACTACTTTCAGGGTGTGTGGGGTGCTGGAAGATAGAATGTCTGCTGAAGGAGGTATTTGATAGATATTGTGAAGGGGATGGAAATGAGAATTAGCAAGGAGACACGTGGAATGTTGAGAGACGACAGGGAGAGAGTTGGGAATACTGTGAGACTGAAGGAGCAGGGTAGTGGCAAGAAAACTGAGGAACGAAGACTGAGGGGAGTGAAGGTGATTGGAGGGGTAGAAATTGGAGAATCGACGGCAGGAAACGTGACAGGGGAGAAAGTGACCGTAGCACAAATACACCATCAAAGAACAGCCTTAAAAACTGTTCTAAAGCTGGATATAAATTTTTTTAAATGCTAGGAGCACAATAAACAAAAGTAAACTAAACATTACGGTGGAAGATATTGACCCTCACAAAATAGGTATAAGCGAAATCATTGGCCACCACCGATATATCAGATGGGACTGACAGGCTATGTAATGGTTAAGAAAGACAGAAAAGGAAGAAGGGGAGGTGGAGTTATTTTATATATTATAGAATCTATCCAGGCTTATGAAATAAAATTAGAAGTTTGGTGTGACATAGTTACAGGAAACTCGACGTTAACGGTTGGGGTAGTTTATCGAAGTCCAAACATAAGCATAGAAGAGAATGAAAAAGTACAAAACGTTATAATGGAAGTTAGCAAACGGGACTGTATTATTATGGGAGATTGTAACAATGGTCATATGCATTGGAAATCTCTACAGAATACGGGGAGTGAGGACCACCAATTTTTAGTTTTAGTACAAGGTTGTTTTCTTTCTCAACATGTGCTAGAACCAACCAGGGGTGAGAATGTATTATAACATAGTTTTGTCCTCACAGAATGAGTATATCTTAAAAAGTGAAATTGAGTGCATCGTCAATAAATTGTTCACTTGAAAAAACAAAGGAAATAGTCCAGAAATAAACACTTATCGAAAGAAGCCATTAACAAAATTAACTTCAAACAAATGATGTGAAGATATAGACGTACTGGAAGTGATGAAGACTACAATATTTATTTTTGAAAAGCAGTTAACCAAGCTACAACTGAAATTAGAAATTGAAAGAGAAGCTGTGAACAAAAATTAGCTTGTGAGCATAATAAATCACATGAAGTGGATGGGATTCCACCCAAACTACTGTTGAAAATTGTAGAACAAACTAGCATATCGCTTGCAACAGTTTTTAAATTGTCATTAGAACAGGGAATGGTTCCTTTAGAAGCAAACATTTTACCGTTATTTAAAAAGGGTTCGAGAAACAAGTCAGAGAACTACTGACCAGTGAGTTTAACATCGGTGATTTGTAATTTATTAGAAAGACTAATTACAGATCACATGGTGGATTTTTGCGTTAAACATCACTTGATCAACCCATCTCAACATGGGTTTCTAAAAGCGAGATCATGCTTAATATGTAATGTTTTTGAAAGGCATCACTAAGTGGGTAGACGTGGAATCATCAGTAGATATCATCCAATTAGATTTTCAGATATCTTTCGAAAAAGTGCCGCATCAAAGATTACAGCTTAAATGGTATAATTAACTGGATATAAAATGGTTGATTAATAGAAGACAACGTTGATGGGAAGACTTCAAACTGGAAATAAGTTTTGAGATGGTTACCACAGGGATCAGTACTAGGACCTATATTATTCTTAATATATGTCAACCATTTGGACGATGATATAATTATGATATTATTAACTGATGTTATAACAAGTAAGGTTTTGAAATTTGCGGACGATACAAAAGTGTTTAGAAGGATTAAACGTGATGGAGATAGACACCGTTTACAAGATGATCTTGATAGGTTGATCAAAGTTACTAAATAAATGGAAGATGTTGTTCAATTTTGGGAAATGTAAATGCCTCCACACAGGATATGGGAATGAATATGTACAATATACAATTGTGGGTACTGTACTAAGCACTACTGTAAAAGAAAAATAATTAGGGTTAACAATTTGTGCTGATATGAAAGTTTCAGAACAGTGCGGAATTGCAGCATCAAAAAGAAATAAAATCTTTGGATTAAGTAGGCCAAATATAGCGTATAAAGAAAAAGAACTAATAATACCGCTGTACAAAGCAATAGTTAGGCCTCGTTTAGAAGCCTTATCGCAAGAAAGCCATATATATGCTACAAAGAGTACAGAGGAGAGCGACTAAAATAATTTAAAATTGAGAGATCTTAGATATGATATGCGCCTAAAAGAATGTGGTTTGGCAACCCTAGAAACCAGGAGATTGAGAGCAGATCAGATAGAAGTTTTTTTAAATATTGAATGGTTATGAAAATGTTTCTATCAATATTTATTCTCAGTTAAGCAAGATAGAAGGACAAAGGCATACGAAGTTACATTGGTAAAGGACCAATGTAAATTATATATAGGAAAGTTCTCATTTTCACAAAGGTTTGTATATGATTGGAACATAGTATCTGCTGATTGCGTGGGTGCTAGTAGCGTGAATATGTTTAAAAATTAATTTTATACGTACCTCAGAAGGGCAGGATACAGATAGATAAAAAGGATTGGACTCACGATAAGCAAAAAGGCGTCCTTGTCCACCTGCCATCTAGAGTTAATTCTCTGGGTGGCAATCTTATTAAATCTTGTTGAATCTATTTGATTGAACGAATCAAAACAGACGTTTCTTTATGCAGCGTTATAAATAAAATAAAAAATCACAATCATGAAGCTTTTTGGTGTTATGAAGCGTCACCTGTTTGATTGAATGGACCAAAACGGAATTTCCTTATGAAGTGTTAGTAAGATACGACTTTAGATAATTCACAATCACGAAGCTTATTGGTGTTATGCAGCGTCACCTATTTGATTAACAGCAGCATCATTTAAATATAACTTCAAATAAAGGTGAATAATATCTAACTGGCTTTTAAACTTTAGAATAAACATTATAAATGTATTGTGTTTGATGGGGGGCGTTGTGATAATTGTCTGAGAAAAAGGGGTCGTAGAGCAAAAAAGTTTGAGAAACACTGTTTTATGTAGCAGATAATAGAACCATCGCCTAGCAACCGTGAACGATAGCGAGGTAGCGCGGGGCAACTATGACAGTTCGTAAGACAGTGCTTAGTAACTGTATCAGATAAGAGGAGCCGGTACAACACGCGAACTACGACTGAGCTTCTGGAAACGACGTCGATTTATTCAAGATTTCGCAGCTTGTTATTTATTCTGTATAACAAAGAGCGAATGCCATCAGAATGAGAAGAGGAAAACCACGGGTGAGACAGGAAGAGTGTGTGAGCAGACTCTTGGCGGGATCGGAAGGGGAATGGAGAAAAAGAGTGATGAGGAACATGTGATGGGTGAAAGGTGATGGTGGACGGGTGACGGGAGACCGTTAATGGTGTATGGGGGACGGGTGATAAGGGACGGGTGATGGATGATGGCGGACGGGTGATGGACGGGTTTTGGAATATGGGTGAAAGGGACGGGTGATGGCAGACGGGTGATCGAGGATTGGTGATGGAAGGTGGGTGATGGGGATGGGTGATGTGGGACGGATGATGGTAGACGGGTGATGGGGGATGGCTGATGTGGACCGGGTGACGGGGACGGGTGAGGGTGGAAGGTGAAGGGGGATGAGTGGTGGACGGATGACGGGTGATGGACGTGACAGTACGGAATCAGTGACGGGAGAAGAACACATATTGAAGATCATTATCGAGTCGAGCTATACCAGGACTACTGGGACAAAGAAGATATGATCTGTGTGTCATGGTGTCATTCTGTGATATGTTGACAGTACCTCGTCTGTGTCATAGTGTTAGTCTGTGATCTGTTGAAGCGCATAATCTGTGTTTTGTCGTGTTAGTCTGTGATCATCTGACAGTGCGAGCTCTATGTGTTGTAGTGTCAGTCTGTAAATAGCATTATTGATGGTGTGCTATAAATACAAAAAGCAATATTGTTTACGCAGACCACGAGTGAATGCGTATGTGTCTGACGTGGACACAATCAACTGATGACGCGAGGTATGCCACGGTCTGACAGACGGCCCGTGGGTCGCGACGACCCGTAATGTCACAAGTTAAGTGTACCTCTGGACATTGCTGATTCTCCGAATAAATGTCGCAGTTAACGATTTCTTTATCTAGACGTCTGTCGTAACGGACACTGTCGACATTACTGCTGGCGCCTTATGAATATACGAGCACTGACAATAGCAGCTCTACTAAGGGAAGAGGATGGTTCGACGTACCTGCGGGCCTCAAGCGTCGTCGTCTACACGGAGAGAAGCGAAAGAACGCTTATGGCGGCAATCCAACATCGCTGTTGTCTACTCGACGACAGTTCGTCGTATGCCGATCGCCTTCATTCCTGATCTACGCGCCCGACGCAAGTTACATTAATATTATATCACTCGGTCGGCAGCATCGATCTGCGCCGGTTAACAACAACGGCGGCACTGCCGCGGCTCTTTCGCGGCACTGTCGGGTGATTGACCGGTCTCATTCGCCGCTCCTCCGACGTCGACAAGGCGATGGAATAGCTGGCGTTGTCGCTTTGTAGTGCTTCTAATTATCCCCCGCCCTCGCCCTTGCGTTTGTTTCGCCCTCTCGATTTGTTTCACTGTCTCTGTCTGTCTGTCTGTCTGTCTGTCTGTCTTTCTGTCTGTCTGTCTGTCTGTCTGTCTGTCTGTCTGTCTGTCTGTCTGTCTGTCTGTCGGTCAGTCTCTCTCTCTCTGTCTCTGTCTCTGTCTCTGTCTCTCTTCTCTCTCTCTCTCTCTCTCTCTCTCTCTCTCTCTCTTCTCTCTCTCTCTCTCTCTCTCTCTCTCTCTCTCTCTCACAACTCACTCGCGGTTCTTCACCACTGTTCGTTGTAGATATACTGACACTGACTTTCCAATTTAAGTGGGTCTTCCTGTTATGGTTCTGCCATCATATCCAGTCTTCCGTGTTCTTTTTGTCAGTCTCTCCTCACTTATTCTTTATATTTGTCCTTCCTCAAGTTGTTATTATTATTATTGTTTCTCCCCGTCTCGACGGCTTGCAGATAACGTCATCATGTACATATCCGCTACCCGAGTGTAAGCACTGTTACAGCGGAATAAGAGACGTCCAGAGGAATTTGAATGAGAGTAGATCATTGCCTTTCACTCGTTCACGTCCAGCCGTATCCCTCTAAAGAGAACTCGCGTATTCAACATCTGCACTTTCCACTGGCGAATCCTCGAGGTATTCTCTGCCACTAAATATATCCGCGTGACAATGCAACATTGCCTGTACCAAGGTGAGAATGCTACTTCATAAAACGAACCCTCAATACAAGATTCACCGACACCACGGAGAAAATCACATAAGGTAATGGTGAGACCAAGATCGAGATGGTCCGACGAAGCACAGCCCGAATTTCAGTCCAAATTCATTACAACAGTTCGAGTGCTGAATAAATGTTGAACATTTTGGAATGACACACACCGGAACAGCAACAAGGTCAGGCAAGTATAACCAAGGAACTATGAGCAAAGTTAACTAACGTGTCCCAATCGACACGCAGAAGGAGAAAAGCTTAAAACCACACCCGCATACAATGCTGAACAAACTACAGGATGATTCCTTCATTTCCTGCTCAGCCAGTGGTTGGAAAAACATAGTGCAACCGGGGTTTCAGGCCTCTTCCGCCAGCAATGTCAACTCGAGGAAGTCATTCACTCGCTCCCTCGGTCATTCACTCATTCACTCACTCACTCACTCACTCCCAAAAACAAACAAACACACACACTCACTCACCAACTCACTCACTCACTCACTCACTCACTCACTCACTCACTCACTCACTCACTCACTCACTCACTCACTCACTCACTCACTCACTCACTCACTCTCTCACTCACTCACTCACTCACTCACGCACTCTCTCTCGCTCTCTCTCTCTCTCTCTCTTTCACACACACACACACACACACACACACACACACACACACACACACACACACACACACACACACACACACACACACACACATACACACGAACTACACACAAACAAACTCACTTGCTGGATAGGATTCTTCACATATACACACACAAACATCAAACTCACTCACTCCCACAAGCATACAGACACACACACACACACACACACACACACACACACACACACACACACACACACACACACACACACACACACACACACTCAATCACTCAGACATACAAAAGTAACAAAACTACAAAAGAGAGCAATACGAATGATTACAAACAGTAAATATAGCGCACATACTGACCCTTTGTTCAAAAGTTTAAAACCCCTAAAAGTTGAAGACATCTTTACAACAATTAAAATGTTATCACAAATATGTAAATAGAAACCTTCCTGAGTTTCTACAAAATATAACCATAAGACTTAATTCTGACGTACACATATATAGTACCAGAAGTCAGGAACGTATCCACACCGACAGTAGTAACAGTGACCTTGCAAATAAAAGCACCAGACATGATATCGCTCGTGCATATAATGATACTCCCAACTTAATCACGGACAAAATCCAAACCCACTCTCTCAAAGACTTCAGTTAATATACAAAAAAAACTATTTAATTTCAAACTACAGCTCAACTTGCCTAATTAGGCACTGTTAAACATGTGTACAATCGAGCTAAATAAAATTATACTTAAAATGTACTTCTTTTTATAAATAAAAACCTCTCTGATTTGTTTCCCCCTCTTCTTACATGTAAGATATCATTATTCACCTTATACATGTAAGATATGTTGTGTTTGCTATCATAATGTATTAGTAATCACTTTCAGTTCTATTGGCAATTGTCTCATAGAAAAAAAACCATTACCTACTTTGCACTCGATGTGTGCAATCTCCTTAAGATATATGTGATTATATGGATAACTGCAAGATATTTATATATATCTGTATATATATATATATATATATATACGAAATTGTTAGACTATAATATATTGTTGCACCAATTGCCATATGATGTTAATTTTGTATATCCATACGCACACACACATACATACTCGTACGTACATTCAAAACCTCCTTCTGTTCTTCGCTTCGTTTCTTTCTCTTAGTTTGCCATAAGAATGATGAATATGAATATTAGCTTTGAATTTAACCCTTTTATTAATTAATCAATTAATTATTGATTAATCCAACGTTGTAATAGTTAAGGGTGGCTCTACAGACTATTATGTTATCCTTATCAAGATGGCCGCTGCATGCTAACGTGCTTTGTGGACTCGGAGAGAAAATGTTAGTTTAATGTGAAAATAAGACGTTTGTTTGATTCTTCCACGAACACACGGAACCCTGATAGACAACTTTTTCTGTAAACTTGGTCAAGTTGTATTAAAAAGTACGGCAGGGATATTAATTAAACGATTCTCTGATCATCAACCATACTTCATGATCTTAGACATCACCAAAAAGACAGAACCTCCCCCTCCTAAATATGTAAAAATAAATATATTAAGCACAGAGGCAATGCAGAACGTTAGACATGAAATTAAATCAGATGAAATTTACAATAAACTTGATAAAATCCCAAATGCTATTCCAAATTTAAATTATGATATATAAAGAGATTCTACGGTCTAAAAATAAACACATGCCAAGCAAATTTTTAATTTTTTTTAAATATAAGCATAACAAATCTGCATGGATTACTCAGGGTTTGCTCAAGTCAATTAGTTACCGAGATAAACTTTATAAACAATTAAAATTAACTAACCCAAATTCACCAAACTATGAAACAATTAGCATTAACCTCAAAACGTATAACGGAATATTAATGAAAAGCATTTGTGCAGCAACATTTTTAATTTTTAATCATGTTTTAATTGGTACAAAAACAATATAAGAAATACTTAGAAAACCATAAATGATTTTCTGTCTAAAAAAACTAAAACACAACAAAAATTCCAAACTTTTTTTTTTATAGAAAATGATGTAAGATTAACAGATAAAAAGGATTGCTAATAAATTTAATAATTTTTTCACAAACGTAGCTCAGGCTATTGCAAATGATAGTAAATATTATGGCAATAAAAACTTTAATCATTTCCCCAAATAAACACATAGATACGATATTTAGATTTTATAACATTGATGAAGAAATAGTAAAGAAAACGTTACAAAGTCTTCCTTCAAAAAATAGTTGTAGATTTGATGGTATTTCTTCAAAATTAATAAAAAATAACTGAGCCCACAATAATTAAATAATTAACTGTATTAATAAATCAAGTGTTAAACACGGGAATTTTTCCTGATAAACTCAAAATTGCCAAAGTAATTCCTATATTTAAGAAAGATGATCCAACATTATTCAAAAATTACTACCAACGATTGCTAAAGTAATAGAGAAAATAATTTTTACTCAGTTATCGGCATATTTTAATTATACCAATCTGCTTTTTGACAATCAGTACGGTTTTAGATCAACTGAATGTGCTGCATTAGAATTAGTAGACAGCATTATAACGCAAATTGATCAAAATGACGTTCCGATTAACATATTTCTCGATCTTTCTAAAGCATTTGACACTATTGACCACACCATTTTATTAAATAAATTGCGATATTATGGCATTGACGATGCAGCTCTACTTCTGTTCAAAAATTATTTAAGCAATCGGAAACAGTATGTTGAAATTAAAGAAATGGAATCTGAAATTCTTCCAATAGCAGTTGGTGGTCCACAAGGTTCAATCCTTGGGCCATTGTTATTTATTATATATATATATGTATATATATATAAATGACTTCTCACAAGCTAATAACATATTTGAGTTTATAATGAATGCAGATGACATCACGTTATTTACTACTATAACAACTTTAAGTAATAATATACAATATAACACAATTGAATCTTCAATAAACAGTGAACTCTCCAAAGTTGTTGAGTGGTTAAATATAAATAAACTATCACTAAATAAAACTAAATCTAAATATACGATTTCTATGCCCCCAATAAAGGTACACAACCCCTTACACTAAACATAGATAATACATAAATTGAAAAAGTGGATGAATTTTATTTCCTAGGGTTAAACCTGGATTCAAATTTAAACTGGAAAAGACATACAGAAAAAATGTATAATAAATGTACAAAAATGATTGGCATATTAAATAGAGTAAAACAAGTATTACCTTTAGAATAAAAAATGCTATATAAATCGTTAACATTATCACATATAAACTATTGTATTATGGCATGGGGATACAAAGGAAACAGATTGATGAAAATTCAGAAAAAAGCTGTTTGTATTATAACGTCAAGTGAATACAATTCTCACACAGAGCCACTTTTTAAACAACTTAATTTGTTAAAAATAGAAGATTAATTAAAATTACAAGTATTACAATTTTATTTTAAATACGCTCACAAAAATCTACCTATTTACTTATTAAACTGGCAGATTACATAAAATGTTAATATACACCACCATGACACTCGGGAATCTAAAAATATACATACTGCCAGAACTAAACATGAATTTGCAAAACAATGTCTTAAATATAACTTGCCATACATTATAAACGACACTCCTGAAATAGTGAAAGAAAATATATAAATTCATAGCCTGCGAGGCTTTGCAATTTACACTAAAAACTTTCTCCTGAAAAATACAAAGATACACTTTTAAATTGTTATTCATGTAACCAAAATCAGTAATGCAAATTTTTAATAAATGGACGAAAATTTTAGTAATCAAGTACATACACAGTTTTGATTATATCAATCGCTATAAAGAACATTTACTGCCACATATAATTCACACTTAAATTGTATAATTTAGATAGACACATAATTTGAAAAGCCATCATATATAAAAAATATATTTTTGTCGTAACTGCGGTGGCTCCTATGATAGCGACAATATGTCTTAATCGGAGACACTGACCCCCTATTTAACATAAAATTAAAAGGTGTTTTTCTGTTAATTGTTAATTAATTACTATACTGGTTTCAAAAATGGTACATACACACATTATTATGTATGCATATCTATTTTATTTGTGTAAATGTGTTTATTGTATGAATGTGTGTTACATTTTGGGGTCAAAATAAGCTTCTTGTTCTTGTTCTTGTTATGTTATTTAGTTGTTTTCAATTGTTAACAAATTACACCATAAATGAATTCACGTTGATGTACATATTTTATGTCTCAATATATACTTTACGTTGTTTATTGTTTTGCTGTTGGTTCTTGTATGCATTGACCAAAATAAACTATAGTCATTGTCATTACAAACACACATACACAAACTCACTTGCTGGATAAGATTCTTCATACATTCACACACAAACAAGCTCAAACACTCACTCACTCACTCCCACAAACACACAGACAAACACACTCACTAACTCACTCACACACACTCACTCGCGCACTCACTCGCTCACTCTTACTTACACACACATACACGCGCGCACACGCACACTCAAACACACAAACACACATACTCACATATACACATGCGAAAAGAATTTTAGTATTGATGAACTGTTATATCAGAGTAATAATTGATGTAGATATATTTGATCAGAATCCATATTGACCACTATTTAAAACCCCATATTTATCAATAAAAAAATTGATCTCGTTTAAACCTGAAAAAATGTTTCTAAGATTTTTTTGAACTTTTGAAGTAGCAATATATATCTCTAATTAATATTTTATGTATGGTGTTTCGTGCAAACTTACATCGATAAATGACTTCACATCTGTTTCAACCAAAGGTTTGGCTGTCGTTGATTATTGCCTTGTACCGCATGAACGTTTGGCGTCGTTTACCGACTTTAAAATAACTTCAGCACGAAAGATATTTAATGACTCTGGGTGTGTATCGATTATTGACCCACACAAGACCATCCCAGACCACTCAATATTGACATGGGTTTTACTCCTGGATTACATGGAATGCTACGATAATACAGATCCGAACCCAAAAATTCCATGTACAACGAGATATAAATTAGAAGGCATTGACCAGTCATTTCTCGATGACGACACAACACAAGAACATTGTGCTACGCTCATGCAGTTCATTCAAAGATCTAATTTAACACAACAAAATCTGAACAATGTATATGATAGTTTCTGCGAACATGTTAAAACGGTGATGGAAGATAAACTTCAAAAAGTGGTCCATGTAAACCACTCAGTGTTCAGTAATAAGCGTAGACGGATCAAGAAACAATGGTGGACAAATGAACTTACTCACCTATGGAATAACCTCACAACAAGTGAACAGTTGTGGATTAAGGGCGACGAACAAAATAAACCGCACCTGAAAGCGGAAATGAAGGTAGCCCAGAAACTGTTTGATAGGCATGTGCAAGTTGCCAAACGCAAATTCTGGCGTCAACAACAACACAAACTACTTGATCTGCCGTCATATGATCCAAATGCTTTCTGGAAGCATATTGAAAAATTAGGGATAAAACAAGAACGCATCCATGATATACCAATGGAAGTGATGCTAAAGGACGGCTCCACATCCACTGATCAAAGCGTGATATTATATAAATGGAGAACTGACTTTCACACTTTGCTGAACCCGGTCAATTACGAACAAACAATTGACTATCAACCGCCGGTGAAGACCCATTCACTGGTTCACAATGAACACCTTGTTGGGCCTATCTCTAAGGAGGACATTCGCCTGGCCTTAAACAAGGCCAAGAAACACAAAGCGTTGGGTGATGATAACATCCCAGTCGAAACGCTGATCAACAAAAATGCCATAGACTTCCTTTACGAACTATTTAATCACTGTTTTAACAACAGCATGGTTCCTGAAGCATGGCGTCGGGGCATTGTAACCCCGATACCCAAGTGTTGTACGTCCACGAGTGCCATTGAACTATATGGGAATTACGCTTAGTTCCCATGTGTATAAAATATACTGCTCTATTTTAAATGATCGTCTTATATCGTGGGTAGAGGGCAACAACCTTTTGTGTGATGAACAAAATGGGTTTAGACCAGGTCGCAGTTGTCTAGACCACCTATCTACCATTACAAATATAATCAATACTAGACAGAAATGCCGCCAGCAAACGTTTGCATGTTTCGTAGATTTTAGTAAAGCTTATGACCGTATCAATATAAATTTCCTCTGGAACAATATTAGGAACTTCAACATACAAGGGAAAATGCTTGAGGCTTTGAAATCATTATATGTTGATTACAAATGTTGTGTTAGGGTCAACAACTTAAAGTCTGACTGGTTCAATGTTGAATGCGGGCTTAAGCAGGGATGTGTTATATCACCTATCATGTTTAATATGTTTATAAACGATTTATTAACTGAATTGAAAGGCACGGGTAAAGGTGTTAAGATCGGAGACGAAATTGTTACAATGTTAGCATACGGAGATGACATTGTGGTGCTGGCCGAATCAGCAGAAGAACTGCAGACATTGCTAAATGTTATCTGGAAATGGTGCAATGACTGGGGCATGTCTATTAACAAAGACAAAACTCAAATTGTACATTTTCGTAATCCATCGATATATGAGACTACTTGCGATTTTCTACTAGGTGACCAAAGCATATGCATCGTAAATAAGTATAAATATTTAGGTTTGATTTTAACTGAATATCTTGATAATAAGGTGATGGTAAAAACAGTAGCTACTACGGCGAACAGAGCTCTGGGTTTGTTAATGGCTAAGACAAAATGTAATGGATGAATGCCTTTTAACTGTTTTACAAAACTATACGATGGTATGGTGCTCTCCATTATTAACTATTTTTCTGCTGTGTGGGGTACAAAGGAATATTCGGTCATAAATAGCATACATAATAGAGCCTGTCGATTTTTCCTAGGTGTGGGTAAATATACCCCATCAGCAGCAGTACAGGGTGAAATGGGGTGGAAAACCCCGACTAACCAACAATGGCTATATGTTACTAGGCTCTGGTGTCGTTTGATCAATATGGATGTATCTAGAGTGAAAAAACGTGTGTTTCTATGGATGATGGAAATGGCCGTAAGTGGGAAACGAAATTGGGGCTACGAAGTATACCATCGTTATAATGACTTAAATATGCATAATCTTACTAATATAAGAGACCATGTTAATGTAAAGGCTGTAATAGAACACACAGATGTTTGCCTGTCTGTATTACAGGAACAGCAATGGCTTCATATTATAAATAGGGAAGAGGGCAGAAATGGTAGTAGAAATAAACTAAGAACTTATAAACAGTTCAAAACAAAATTTGTAACTGAGCATTATGTTAAGAAAATAATGACTAGAAGTAATCGATCAGCACTTGCAAAATTTCGATGTGGCGTGGCACCAGAATTGAAACTGGACGTTTTGAACGAAATTACCCCCCAACTGAAGCTAGGACGTGTTATAATTGCACGAATGAAATAGAAACTGAGTTTCACGTTTTAATGAAATGCCCTTTATATGTTAACGAACGAAAAGAACTAATAGGCTATGCAACAATTAATGATCCTGCTTTTTCCAGTATGAATGATCAAGATAAATTTGTATATTTATTGAGTAATGACAATATAATAAGTAAAACTGCCAGCATCCTCCAAAAAATACTGCACACAAGATTACACAATACAACAAAATAATAGCACATGTTTATTAAATTATTACTGTTTTTATTTGTACATTTTTGTTTTTACAAGTCTCTCATAACTCTTTTTGAGTGGTCTTTGTATACAGTGCTAACTTTGAATGTAATATATTTATTTGTCTTGTATTTTAATGAATGTGTACGTGGAGTGAGACTCTAATAAAATACTACTACTAATAATAAAATACTACTACATACGAGACGCCAGCTAGCTCCTTGGAGTGAAAAGGGAACCGACTGTAAGTCTCCCCTTGTCGTCCCGGGCGAAAGTGCCAGGGATCTCGGCCCACCAACGTGTGGATACTCCCCGACTTTCACCATTCCAATATCCAACTATGGGTAAATAGTCAGTGTCGGGAAGCAGCGATGCTTGTATCTGGTGTTGGCGGAAGAGTCGAGTTATCTGGACCAACGGTGGCACTAGGACTAAGAGTAGAAGGCAACTTCTCTCCACTGCGCGGGTCCAGAGGGTGTCGATATTGGTGCGCGACAGTCTTGGCACCTAAAACATGATCACGATAGAACATGTAGGAGAAGTCCTGTGGCGACGGAGTTAAGGGCACTGTGGCAGGTGGGAGTAAATGGAAGCTGTTAGCTGAAGCTCTACACATAGGCAGCTTGGATATATTGGTCGTGTGTCGTTGATGAACAACAACAATACAAAGCAGCAATCCAGGTGACAAGACAGCCTCATCTAGGAATGCACTGCCTGTCCCAATCCGGGGACACTCCTAAAAAAGGTGGGGTAAACAAAACATGTTGAACTTGACTCCTGATCAGCACACCGCAGCGGTGCGAAACACAAGAAGAAGAAGCTATCATTAGCAACATGGAATGTGAGGACGTTACTAGATTTGAACGATGCAGACAGAACACAAAGGCAAACAGCACTAGTTGCCCGAGAATTTGATCGTTATAACATAGTCGTAGCTGCTCTTCAAGAAACTCGTCTTGAATGAAAAGGTGCACTACAAGAATAAACTATAGATTCATCAAGATAGGGAAAGAGGCTGGGATAAGGAGAGTAGCAGGGGTAGGATTTGCAATTGCCAATAATATCTTTAAACAACTCCCTGTGCTACCAACGTGTATATCAGAGCGATTCACCACCCTCAGAATACCATTAGGGAAAACTCGCTACGATACCCTCATAAGTGCTTATGCACCAACTATTACTAATCCAGATCAAGCAAAGGTAGAATTGAAGAATTTATGAACTACTGGGTCAAAACCTCCAACAGATTCCATCTACTGATATAGTAATCATACTTGGAGACTTTAATGTGAGAGATTACTTTACCTCTTGGCCAACAACTCTGGGAAAACTCAAATGGTGAACAACTCCTTTCTATATATACGCAGTTTAAACTAGTTATCACAAACACATTCTTCAAAAAGCCTGAACACTGGTATTACTCTTGGGAACACCCACGTTCAAAACGCTGTCACTTAACATACTACGTAATAACACGAAGATTATACTTAGCAGACATACAAAGTACACGTGCTATGCGTGGTGCAGACTGTTCAACCGGTCACTACCTCATTTGATCATTATGCACCTTCCATATCAAGCCACCTCGAAGGAAAACTGTGACTATACATGTGTGATGAAGAAACTGTTAATGACAAATATAGAAACCAACATGATAAACCTTCCATGTGATGGCACGACCAGTGATCAATTGGAGAGTCTCTGTGAGAAAGTGTACCAAACATATGTTCATACACTGGGGCACACTGCAAGGAAACACCACAATTGGTTTGATGAAAATGATGAGGAAATATCATCGCTACTGAACGAAAGGCATAGGGCATATGACGCCCTTAAGTCTCAATAGACGAGAAGTCGAAACCGGCGCTATGCACGAGCGAAGACTAAACTACAAAAAAACGAGCAATGCAAAATGCCTGGTGGGATAAAAAAAAAAGCTTATGAACTACAAGAGCTAGCTGATGAAAATTCATCAGCAGGATTCTTTGCTGCATTCAAACAGATTTATGGTCCTCAGAAAACTGCCATTGCATCAGTTAGAGATGCAGAAGCTTCACAAGTTTTCACAGAGAAGCCAGAAATTGTGGCCAGATGAAGTGAATATTAAAGCCAGCTACTGAATGGTGCAACAACTGCCACAGAAGAAGCATTTGCGTCGATAGGACATCCACCAACACTAGATGATATTTTGGCGCCATCAAGTCAACGAAGTCAGGAAAATCGCTGGGACTGGATGGTTTACCAGCTGAAATCTATAAATATGGAGGTGCAGCCCTTCACTCTCAACACCTGAAATTCTACCGCACCTGTTGGACAGCAAAATCAATACAACAGCAGTTCAACGACGATTTGACAATTGCAATATACAAAAATAAGGGTCAAGAATAGAAGCCATTCTGACTACATCCCAATTCCGCTGGACTGGACATGTTACCCGCATGAGAAGCGACAGACTCCCCAATTGCTGTCAGTGCTCTATGGCAAGTTATCCAGTTGGACATGTCTTCGTGGTGCACAACGCTTGAGATACAAATATGTGGTTAAAAGACACCAACAAATAACACATATCCCTGTAGACACATGGGAATCAAGTGGACAGGACCGGCAACAGTGGAGGCGGGCAATACACCAGGGACAGATACACACAGAAAAAAGTTAAGGCAAAAATATAAAAATGATCACGATCGTCGGCATGGCCTTCTGGGTGTTTCTATAGTCACCAGCGGTTCTCAAACTGGGGATCGTGCCCCAGGGGGGTCGTTTGGCAATTTCAGGAGGCCGAGGGAAGATACCTCATAAAAATAATTCGCGTACTATTAAAACGTATCATTACTCGAGCTTCATATTTACAAAACGCGCAAATCAAATCGTTATGCCGCTGCAGTGTCTTCGACTGTCACTTCGTGTCGGCAGATCAAAATGCTTCACGTGCCTTCTCAGGCCTTTGTGACAGAGACACTACGCCAGGTTCTCCCGAAAACCCTTGATACAGTCATAAAAACTGTGAACTTTGTGAAAGCAAGTGCCTGTGAAAAGAAACTTTATCAAGACATGGACTCTGTCCATGAAACCCTTCTGTTCTACGCACAAGTCCGCTGGCTCTCCAAAGGCAATGGTGTCCGACGTGTGTTTTCCTTCAGAGATGAAATCAAACTCTTCCTCAGTATCCTGAACAAAGTGGATCTTCTTTCGGCCTGCACAAAAGAGGGATGGGAAACGTAAATCGTCGATATCTTCGGACAGTTCAACAATCTGAACGTTGCTCATAAGGGAAAAGAAACCTTGTTCATCGTTTTCGTGCGCATGTTGGAATTGGAGGCGCCAGATTGGCTAAAGCAACTTCACAATGTTTGAAACGGTATCAGAGTTTGATAATTGAGCACCTGAAAACACTGGGATTGGAATTCGCAAGATACTTCCCGGAGATATCTATGTTCTGGATATCCATGGAAGTTACATACACTAACTTGTGTGACAGTCTTGCGTCACCTGCTACCATTCGCGTCAACCTACCGCTGTGAGACTGCCTTCTTTGATCAAGTGTACATTAAGATAAAATGTCGCAACAAGCTAAATGTGGAGCATGATCTCGCTACAACGAAACCCAGAATCAATATTTTTCTCGATGCTTTGCAGCAACGTCAGTAAGAAATCACTTCAACTAATTGTTGGTGTTATACTATGGAACGATATTAGGGCCATCATTCCACAATGCTACATTGTTGATTTCTGACTTTCGATTATCCATTTACGCCGAGATTGTCGAATTCTGACTTTCGATTATTCGTTTACGCTGACATTGTCGAATTTTTCTTACTTTCGATAATCCATTTACGCTGTCATTGTGCAATATTTTTGTCAAATAATTCAGTAGAATGGCGTTTGGTCAAATATTTCTCCAAAATATTTTCTCCAAAAGAAGTTCTCTAAAAGATAATCTGGCATAAATTGTACTCCATGACCTAAGCTAAGCTGGGCTGCCCCCTAGCGAACTACACCAACTTGCAAATTGAAGTATCCCTTGAAAGTCAGGCCTTGCGCTGTCAGTAACCAACGTCACGACGTAGTGTACAGAATACTTATATCGAGCATTTTCACCCACGTTATGAGCTGTTTTATTAAAGTTGGAGTTTAAAAGAACTCAAATATGAACGGAAGAAACGAAGTGCCAAGCAATCTGGCAGAAAACGCGAATTGATTGTCAGGTAGGTTGGTACTGTGTGTGAGCGATAATCCATGATGTTTCGTAAACTCAATAATAATAATATTTATTCGTACTATAACGTGTACAATTCAATGAAAGCAACATATACATCCACCTAATATGTATATAAAATGGTCAGTGCAGCCAGTCTCGTCTATGAAGCGTGAGCGTCTATGTCATCAATGGGGGAGGCTGTTTTTAAGTGAATATTATTAAACTTTAAACATAAAGATAATAATAGTGTGGAGTCTCCCATCACACAGTGATTTGTTTTGTAATTTGTTGACATTACGTAAATTGTTATTATAACATTTCTATCTTAGTATTTGTTTTCACATTTTGTAGTTGTGTCCAGCGCTTGGCAATGTTCTATTAACTGACTAGTCTGTATTATTGTGGTTACAATGTAATGGTCTTATGAGGTCACATTCTTTATATGTTGGCATTGAGGGTGATCACGACCAGTGTGCTTGTCGTCCTCAGTGGTTCTTTTACGTCCCAAATTGAGACGGGACCGACATTAATGTGATCACCTAGTCACGTGGGATACACAGTCCCCAATTTTGATAGCCAGATTTTTACACAAAATATCATGCCTGTAACATACACTATTGAGAGGGATGCGGGGGTACCAACCCAGCCTGATCACAGTGCTTTCTTCTATACCATGAGCAGTCTTACCCCAAACCCGCTATACTTTATCTTAGTCACATATTGAACATAACTTGGGATAATGTCATTGTTTTTCATTTTACAAGTTAATGAAAAGGAGCTCAGCATGAAACTGCCGCAGAATAACATGTATAGGGACGTATATGGTGGTATGCACCAACTACCCAAATTTACACTGGGGAGTCTAGAGGAATAGTTATCCCAGTACGGAAAGAAGCTGGAGGAAAAGAGCAAGTCTCTACACAAAGAAACATTAAACTAAAAGGACTGTAGGATTAAAGGTATATGCGAATAACCATATGAGCTTAGTAGTTTGTATGTCCCTGTCGAATATGATACTGCCTCGATGAAATAATAGTTTTCTTTGTCAATGGATAACAGCAGGTTTATTTGTAAATGTATATGTGTTAAAATGTATGAACAAACAAAATTATTCAGGAGCAGTATTCTGGAATACCCTGCCTCATAAACTTAGAATACTCCTGACCATTAACCAGTTTAAAAGAAACCCTTCAACTCCTTACTCGTTATTATTATTATTATTGATATTACATTATATATGTATCTGGGTAAATATACATAGGTGAAGCACAATACTGGGCCAAAAAAGAGGACTGGACATCAAAAACAAAAGTGCAAAAAACAAAAAATCTTAGATGGTAGCCAAGATACATCCATACCAAAAATTAAAGAAGATAAGATATCTTTACTCACTGTTATGTGGTGCAATGCCAAGTGAAGTTGATGATCTAAAATATGAGAATGTGAAACCCTTCAGAAATCAAAATTGTCTTGACTGATGTATGCTAGTACCTCATCTGAATCCAACCAAGACTTTTAAAATGCTAAGGATGATCAGAACACTCTGGACATCAAATGGTGGACACTGTAACTTTCGTTATCCACCACATTGTCCACAACCAAATTTTTTTTTAACAACAATAAACCGGCAGGATGCGTTTTTTGTGTCTCTTCTTTCTTCATGGGCCTAAGATACAGCACCAATGTTATCAACAGGAACTGTCCGCAAAGAAGCTGGTTATGGAGTAAATATAGCGTAAGTTACAGGACACCAATTTGGCCCAGTATTGTGCGACTCCACAATTTTTTGTTAATATATTGTACATTGTTTTCTTCAGGTTATTGCATTATATGCGTACCACCACAGACAACACACAAGGAAAGTGTTTTGTGTCAGCTGTTGTGTGGGCAGAGATGAGGAAGTCGGCCTCTTATAAAGTAGATGTGTCCATGAACAATGATGCGGTTGTGTAAGAAGCACAATGTGAATGTGGTGCTGGGCAGGGCCCTACAGCTCACTGCAAGCATGTTGAAGCAGTTCTGTTCGGCCTGACACTACTGTCAGACAGGAATTATCTTGACAGTAGTGACATGTATACAGGTAAGACGTTTAAAAAAACACTTATTTTCTGCATTCAGTGTACTATGTACACATATTGGGGCAATTGTCAATGCACAAAAAATGGCATTTATTTTATCCATATTTTGTACAAATAAGCTGGGTAGTTTCAAGAATGTGACACGTTCTTGTCAACATATCAGCAGCAATAAGTGAATGAAAGGGTTAAAATGCATATAAAATTCATAAATATGTAGCTGAATGTACACTTTGACTTGAACTGCAGGTCCTCCAGACGTTCCATCATTCTATACCTTTTAAAGGAACTCCTATCAAGTCCAGCAGATTACATGCAATTCGTGGGAAGGACAATGCGGACCTTATATATGATCCTCGATCAGAGCAACTGCAGAACAACGACTCTACTCCAGACAGGTTCACTCTATTTGACGAAACAAATCTTATACAGCCTGTATTCCTTTTACAGTCCAATTGAAAAATATTTACTTGTGAAAACATGGGCATTAGTGCAGTCTCTGGCTTTATGTATAAAGCAAATAATACAATGTTGCTTATATCTCTACATATACATATTTCAGGAAAGTCAACCAATGCCAGTGATGCAGCTGTTCTCTCCTGCCAATCCACATGCCCTTGCCAACGACCACAACTACTTGAAGTTAACTCCACAAGATCAGTACTTGAAAGATGAAATGGTTAGTTATTTCCATGCTTTTCAATTCAACATACATACATACATACATCTGTATTTACATAATGTGCTCCATTGGAACAATGCACCTGGTTACAATAGAGCGCAGTGGCCTAGTGACTAGAACGTTGGACTCTCAATCAAGAGAACCCAGGTTCGAATTCAATGCATCTGTGTTGAACCCTGGGCAAGTTCGTTCACTCTACGTTGCTCCAGTTCACTCAGCCGTATGAATGAGTACCTGGCTATAGACAGTGGTGGGTATTTGTGAACGAATAGTCTTTGTGCATTAATTGCTGCATGGCTGAATGCTTCCCAGAGAAGTTCAGATGGTGCTCGATCGAACAAGTCTGCTAGGGAGTAAAATGTAAAGCGCTTTGACCAGTCATCAGGACTGGATACTGCGTTATTATAAGATATTACTTTTTATAAACATTGCAAGTAGTAAGGAGGGTGGGAGCATCCCCGGTTTGACCCCAAATCCTTTGATGTTTGAGTTTTTTATAAGTAGAATTCCTACGTTTTTTAGCAACCATGCGCCCTTAGGAGTATGTCGAAACAGAGTGATTGATGGGTTCCGGGTCCCTCCCCCTACAAAGAGTGTGTCGACATCTAGTGACTAATCAGGCACTAATTAGGTAAGTGCACACTAGAGGCAGCACTAGCAATAACTAAAAATAGTAATGGTTATGTAATGGTTATATACTAATGACGTGGTGTTTATATAATACGGAGTCACGTGTGCTTAAGATTATATAATGGTTAAGCATGTGTGCCGCCCTCTAGTGACTGAAAAAGAAAGCATGTCCACCTAGCGACTGAAAAAGACGCGCTCGTATATAGTGGTTACGCGTGAGGCGCTGCCGTAGTTAGTAGTGTGTCATCGTGTAGATATGTCGTCGACGAGTATTAGTTTCGGGGAGTTCATGACGTACCTGTCGAATAACTATCCGTGTAGAATTGCGGCGTACGGACAGTATTTCAAATCCGTCGAGCACGCTTACCAGTTTAGAAAAGCGATGTTTCACGCGGACGAAGACAGTACGCAGCACATCAAAGCGGCGTGGTCGGGGTATATAGCGAAACGACGAGGTGCCCGTATCGTGAAAACGAGAACGAGTGCTGAATGAGAGGCCGTTAGAGTCGAGTGTTTGAGGAGCCTGTTGATGAGTAAGTTCGGTGTGTCGAAAAGGTTGAGAGACGCCCTATTGGCTACCGGTGAAGCCGAATTGGTGGCGCGGATTCCGTCGAAAGAGGCCTTTTGGGGATGCGGCTGCGCATTCGGGTATGAAGACGGTCAGAATAAGCTCGGCGAATTGTTGATGGAGGTGCGTCGTGCGTATAGGAGATCGTAACGTTGTCCGCGCACCAGTCGCCGATATGGACGGAAAGTGGAAGCACCCTTTTACGTGTATATTGTCCGGCCCTACGGGGTGCGGAAAGACTACCTTCGTTGTACGCCTGTTAAAGTTTGCTTCGTGTATGATTTCGCCGCCACCGTAGAAAATTATGTGGTGTTACGGCCAGTGGCAGACCGCTTACGACTCTATGGCCGGCGTAGAATTTGTAGACGGTTTGCCGGATCCGTCGCTTCTGGACGCCAAAACGACGACGCTTCTAGTGCTCGATGACCTTATGTCGGAGACCAATAGTAGCGTCACGACTTTGTTTACTAAAAAAGTCATGACTGCAACGCGTCCGTCGTACAGCTTTTGCAGAATCTCTTTCCGAAAGGGAAAGAAAATCGCACAATCAGCTTAAACGCGCAGTATATGGTCCTCTTCAAGAGTCCCCGGGACGTTGGACAAGTAGGTCACCTGGCGAAACAGATGTACCCGGGTAGAATCAACTACATGGTGGAGGCGTACAAATATGCCACGTCGGCAGCCTACGGTTACCTCCTGGTGGACCTGAAACAGGAAACGCCGGAAACCATGCGCCTGCGCAGGGACATTTTTCCCGACGACCCCATTCAGTACGTCTATGTGCCGACGAGACTATAAAAAAGGCGGAGCGGACCTCGGCCGCCGTCATTCGACAGGATGACAGATCGCGTGAAGAGGCACATCCTAGCCCTGCAGCTGTTGCGTCGCTACCAGCGGAATACGAATCTGAGAAAGGCGGTAATCGCCCACACGGACGCCGACCTCATCTGTAGTCTGGCCGACTGCGCGTATAAAATTCTGCGAGGGAACGTGAAATTGACGCCTAACAACCGAAAAGTGCTGATAAAGTACAGGAACAATTTGCGCAAGTTAGCGTCGAAAAAAGTGCCCATCAAACGGAAGAGGGCCGTCCTGCAGACGGGCTCGGGCGCGTTTCTGACGGCGCTGCTGGCGCCGTTGGCGAGCACCTTTCTGCCCCTCCTCAGGCAGGCTATCGGTTGATGCAGCACGCGAAGAAGATGGCGCTGGTAGACCCCCGGTTGGTGGAGCGTCTACTTCCGTTACTACCGCAACCGACCACGACCACGTCGCGTGTGATGAGTAGCCTGGACAGCGACATGAAAGCCGTTCTCGAGCGTGCGGATTTATCCGAACACGAAAAGGTGGTGCCGTACAATCAACTGCTGAGTCGTTATGGAGGCGTCTCGCGCGCAGCAGCCGATGCGCGTGTCCATAGTGAAGAACGAGTCGTCGTCCGACCAGCCGTCGCCGTCGCCGCCGCCGCCGCCGCCGCCGCCGCCCGATCAATCGCCGGGCGAGATGGAGAGCGAGGTCGTGAAGAGCGTACCGAAAGTTCTGAAAGAAAAGGCCCGCCTCCTGTTGGCGCGACTGAAAGCCCACCCGCTGATTCGCTGGAACGATCGAGCGGAGCTCGTGTACGACGGTGCGCCTATCGCCGGAAGCAACATGGTGGATCTCGTGAACGATCTCACGCGAAAGAGGAAGAAGGTCCCCGCGCCGGTTGACTGGGAAGTGTTCGGGGACCATATAAAGCGGCTGAACGAGCCTATGGAGCTCGTCGGCAACCCCCAGGGTCGGGCGTATATACAGCGCGCGCAGAAGCGAAAGGGGCGCACTCGGTCCGTCGAGCGCACGCCGTGGTCCAGCTTTTAGCGCCCCGTAGAGGATGCCCGCCCGAAGATCAGTACTCGTCGTCGTCGTCGCCGTCGTAATCGCGGCGGTCATCGTCGCCGCCCTCTTGTTCGCCGTATCGTCGTCGGCGCCGCACGATCCATGGCGTTGGTGTCCCGGCGGACTCGTGGTGCGCAACGAAAGCGCCAACAACGCGACGGCCGACTGAAGCGCGCCCACTTCGACCCGAAACGGGCGGGCAGTTACAGCGGCGTCGACGCGTTGCACCGGGTGCCCAAGCCGATCGTCGGGCGGTGGCTGGCGGAGCAGGACGCCTATACGCTTCACAAGCCGGTTAGGCGCCGTTTTAAGCGACGTCGCGTTATCGTGGGCGGCAGAAACCAACAGTGGCAAGCCGATGTCGTCGACGTGGCTAAACTGAAAAAGCACAACGACGGCATAGCGTTCCTATTGACGGTCATCGACGTCTTCTCGAAGCGGGCGTGGTGCGTCCCGTTGAAGAGCAAATCCGGTCCGGCGCTCGTCGCGGCCTTCGAGGGCCTGCTGTCGTCGCCGCCGCACGTCCTGCAGACCGAGAAGGGGACGGAGTTTCTCAACAGGCCCCTTCAGACGCTTTTGAGGGCGCGCGGCGTCCACCATTTCGTGACGCACAACGAGGAGACCAAAGGGAGCGTCGTGGAGCGATTCAATCGTGCGCTGAAGACGCGCATGTGGAGGTACTTCACGAGGCATCAGACGCTGAGGTACGTGGAGCCGTTGCAAGACTTCGTACTGTCGTACAACAACGCCTACCATCGAAGCATCGGTAGGACGTCGAATAAGGAGAGCGTGTGGCAGCGGCTGTACGGCGGCGGAGCGTGTCAAAAAAACAAAAGCAAGCCGAATCTGCGAGCGGGGGACCGCGTACGCATCAGCAAAGCGAAGGGACGCATCAAGAAGGGGTACATAGCTAACTGGAGCGAAGAGCTCTTCGACGTCGTAGAATTGCACCCGACCGACCCTCCCGTTTACCGACTGATGGACGACACCGGCACGATATTGGACGGCAACTTCTACGAGCCGGAGCTACAAAAAGTGATCGTTGCGAAGGAAAATTATATCGGGTGGAGGCCGTTCTACAGAGACGTCGTCGACGACGCGGTAAGGGCGAAGAGGTGCTCGTCAAATGGTTCGGCTATCCGGCCTCGTTGAATAGCTGGATCGATGCCAAGGAGCTCGTGGACTATAAAGGCTGATGTCGACACGTTGTTGGACGGAATACGCAGAGCGCTGGAGACTTTCTTCCTACAACCGCCGCCGCTACCGTTGTCGATGCGACCGATGCTATCGACGTCGACCGCAACGTCGGCGAACTCGTTCTATGATGTATCAGCGTGACCTATAAGGGATGACGACGCGTTGAATGCGCCACGCGGGGTGCTGGCGACTGCACGAGGCGGGATTGTGCAACGGCTTTTCGTTTTTTATTAGGGGACCGTGCTGTATTAGTAGACTGCAGATGAGAAGAAGGCCGGGTCAAGTTCGCGCCGCCGCCACCACCACCCGACGCCCCCACGCCCGTCGGCGAACTCGCTCTATGGTGTGCCTGCGCGATCAAGGAAGGACGCCGTAGCGTCGGACGGCAGTCGCGCGATGTGCACCGTCGAGACGACAGCAACACCCAATGCAACCGCCGAATACCGCCGTCGACTGAAGTGCGTTTGTGGGTGCACCCGCCGACGACTCATGCGTCTCTGTGGATGCGCCCGATGCCGTCGACGCCTCCTCCGTCACGAGCGTTCCGTGGCGTCTCTGCGGCAACGAATGCCCTAAGGCCGAGATCGTCTTCCTGTGCCAGATCATCGTCCTGTACACGGTGATCGTCGTCAGTATATACAAACTAACCCGCGGCATGGGCGACTCCAACCTGTGGACGGCGCTGCTGAGTAGATGCCTCGGCTACCTACTGCCGAGTCCGTCTATGAGGCGCGATGGCATCGCCTGACTTTTACGTGACGTTGCCGAACAACGCGTCTATGAAGACGCACCCCGAAAACACGTTGACGCACTACACGACGAATCTGCCGCAACGCGTCGACCTGTCGGGGCAGTGGGAATGCGGGCTGGTGTCGCTACAGTACACGCATAGCTGGTACAATGTGGGACCGGCGGACGCCTACTTCTTCGTTGCTTGCGAGACGGGGGAGGTGGACGTTTACACCACCCCGGACGGGCGTAAAATTATCCGGCAGGCCAACATTCCGTACGGCTTTTACAACAGCGCCTACGAGCTGATGCACAAAATCAACGCGGCGCTGGCGAAACTGAGCACCGACACGATCAAGGCGCGCATAGAGTACAGCCCCGTCTCTAATCGGATGACGTTGCGTCTATCGCCGGGCGTCGAATTTAACATTCCGCCGAAGGGGCGCCTGAAACAGATACTAGGCTTCGAGTCGCTCTATCTCTCGAGTTACGGGCCGCCCGAGGGCGAAGGCGCCGGCCTGCCCCCGGGGTACATGTTCGAGTTCGTGGCGACCCACCGGCGGACGCCTACTTCTTCGTTGCCGGGAGCATCGTATCGAACGTCTTCGACCGCGTCCAATACGCGCCGCTCCTGCGTCGCCAATTCGAGTCGATCGAGATAGATATAAGAGACGACCTCGGTCAGCCGATACCATTCGAGCACGGAAAAGTCGTGACGACGCTTCACATCAGACGCTGCAAGTCGAAACTGTTCTGACCATGACGCGAAACGTGTAAGAGGACTACTACACGCGGTAGGTCAGCGGTGGCCTGCCGGTGTTCGTCGGCGCCCGATCGCAGAGGGGCCACGGTCTGGGTAATCTCTTCGGCAGCCTGTTTCGAAGAGCCATGCCGCTCATCAAGAGAGGGGCCGTGGCGCTGGGCAAGCGCGCTCTCAAGAAGGGCGTGCGCGTGGCGCAGGACGTCGTCGGCGGCGGGAATTTGAAACAGGCGGTAAAGCGGCGCGCGAAGGAGGCGGGCGCCGACCTTCTCGACGGGCTGTTGAATGCCCCCCACCGCCGAAAAAGCGACGACGACGCATAAAGCCGCCCGGCAAGCCGGCGACGGCCAGTATGAAGAGGCGCCGTCGAAAGAAGCCGACGTCGAGCGACGACGTATTTCCAGCGTAGTAGTATGGCGTTCGTGCATCGGCAGTCGTGCGAGGGCTTAAAGAACGAACTGGACCTGTTCGGCGTTCCGGCGACGCAGACGAGCATCGAGGACGGCCGCACGATGTCGCACACACGCGAGAACGTCTCTCTGGGCACGCTCCCGAGACGCGTGTTCACGTGCCTGATCGACAACGACGCCTACAATAAAAATCCGTTCAACAACTTCCTCTGTAAACAAACTTTGCCTCGGCGACCTTCTCGACGGGCTGTTGAATGCCCTCCCGCCGCCGACGAAAAAGCGACGACAAATAAAGCCGCCCGGCAAGCCGGCGACGGCCAGTAAGAAGAGGCGCCGTCGAAAGAAGCAGACGTCGACGTATTTTCCGAGCCGCAGGATGCCGTTCGTGCATCGGCAGTCTTGCGAGGGCGTAAAGACAGAACTGGAACTGTTCAGCGTTCCGACGACTCAGACGAGCATCGACAGCGGTCAGTGGATCGATCACCAGCCGCTGACAGCCCTCGACGCTGGCGGCCCTATCGAGTTTCTCATTCCGGGCTCCAGAGACGACTATCTGGACCTGTCGTCCGTTAGACTGTACGTGCGCGCCTAGGTGATGCATGGGGATGGCACCAATCTCGCGAACGACAGCGTCGTAGCGCCCGTCAAAAATTTCCTGCATTCGATGTTCAGTCAGGTCGACGTGACGCTGAACGGCACGCTCGTGACGCCGTCGACCAATACGTACCCGTATCGGGCCTACATCGAGATCCTGCTCAGTTACGGGACCGACGCCAAAAAGTCGCAGCTCGAGGCCGACCTGTGGTGCAAGGACACCGCCGTGCGCATGGAGACGACCAACAACAACAACGGCGGGTACGCGCATCGGCACGGGTTCATACACGGCAGCCGCTAGTTCGACATGATAGGACGCCTGCACGTCGACGTGCTCATGCAAAACCGGTACCTGTTGAACGGCATCGACTTAAAGATGCGACTGGTGCGAAGCAAGGACGCCTTCGCGCTCATAGGCGACGTCGCCGATCCGGGGTTCAAGATCGTCCTGCTGGAGGCCTACCTGCAGGTGCGCAAGGCCAAGTTGAACCCGGCCGTCCAGCTCGGCCACATCAAGGCGCTGAAGCAGGGGACGGCCAAGTATCCGATGCGCCGCGTCGACTGCAAGGTGTTCTCGATACCGCAGGGCACGATGTCGCACACGCACGAGAACGTCTATCTGGGCACGCTCCCGAGACGCGTGTTCATGTGACTGATTGACAACGACGCCTACAACGGGGCCTACGATAAAAACCCGTTCAACGCGAAGCACAACGACATAAACTTCTTCGCCCTCTTCGTCGACGGACACCAGGTGCCGAGCAAGCCGCTGCAGCCGGACTTCGCGCATCGGCGCTACATCCGAAGCTACATGAACCTGTTCGCCGCGATGGGGAAGGTATACGAAGACGAAGGGTTCGACGTGACGCGCGGCGAGTTCGACGACGGCTACACCGTCTTCGCCTTCGACCTTTCGCCCGACTACTGCTACGGCGAACACTTCAACGTCGTGCATAAGGTGAACCTGCGCGCCGAGATCCACTTCGCGCTGGCGCTCGCCCTGACGGTGAATGTCGTCGTGTACGGGGAGTTCGAGACGGTGCTCGAAGTCGACAAGAACCGGAACGTCGTGTACGACTTCTGAGATGGACACGTTTCAGCTGATACGTCGCCTGGCGATCGACGCGTACACTAAAAACATCGTCGTGGGCGTCGTGCCCAAAGACGAGCTGCCGGGACGGCGGCTCACCGCCTACCCGACAGCGTTCGTGTGCAACACTGACGACGGCGACGAACCGGGGGAGCACTGGGTGGCCGTCTACGTGGACGCCGACCGGCGAGGCGACTACTTCGATTCGTACGGCCGTCCGCCGCGGCACGCCGACTTCCGCGCCTTCCTCAGCCGCAACTGCGAATCGTGGACGTACAACGACAAGAGATTGCAGAGCGGTATATCTAACGTGTGCGGACAATATTGCGTCGCCTACCTGCTCTTACGATGCCGCGGAATGCCGCTAAGCGGCTTCCAGTGCCAGTTCGGCCCCGATAGGGTGGCCAAAGACTGTCTCGTATTCGACAGGCTAAAGCCGCATTGAACGCTGCCTATTATCGCTTGCTATTATTATTATTATTATTATTAGACGACCGAGTATCCGAACCGCCGGTCGCGGGCTCCTCGCCGCGCTAGGCCTGCTCTTATTACGAGACCGCTAAGCGGCTTCCAGTGCCTGTTCGGCCCCTGTCTACTAAAACCGCATAGAACGCTGCTTATTATCGCTTGCTATTACCGAATTAGTGAGGTGTTGTTGTAAATAAAACGATGAAAACTGTACCGAGTGTTCACATTTTTATTCGTATACACACACACACACATACATACATACCCTAGGGGTAGTACCCTACACTTAGGGTCCTTAGGTAGGTCCATACTCCTAGGGTCCTTAGGTAGGTCCCTACCCCTAGGGGGGAGGTCCCTTGTTATACGAGTATCGGCGCCATGGTGACGCCGTCGTCGAGCACGCGACGTTTGGCATAAAAGTAGCTGAACGCCGCGCGCTCCTGAATGTACGTCAGCACGGACGACTCTTTCACTTGGAAGCCGCGGTTCCAGCCGCCGGCGCTCCGTTGGCTGCGCAGCACGCCGAGGAAGGCGTCCTTGTCGACGTCGTTCTGACGCTTGCTCAGGCCCTTCGTACTATACTTGTCGCCGCCGTCGCCGTCGCCGCCGAAACAGTAGTACGTCTTGCTGCAGAGATCGACGATCCCGCGACCGGACCATTCCTCTTTGAAGAGGCCCGGCGTTCGCTTGTCGTACTGGCGCCGTCGCGCGCAACAGTCGCGCGCGTCCCACGTTTGGCCGGCGCAGTGTTCCTACGGAAACCACTCGCCCCGTTGTCGAAAGTAGTGTTCGCGCTTGGCCGTCGCCACGAGGTCGTCGAGGCAGCGCCCCGCGAGGCTCAAATACGCCGAGTCCTTGTCCATCGCGCAGTACTGGACCAGGGGGCGCGGAATGTAGGCGGCGATGAAATCGTAATAAAACTCCTGCATGCGCAGTTTGGCGTACTGATATACGAAGTAGCCGATCTGGATGGGCAGCGCGCACCGGAAGGTTCGCTTGTTCAGCGCCACCTCGTAGAGGCCGTCGGGGACGACGACGTCGAGCTGACGGAAGCGACGATTGTTGATCAGCGTCGCGGCGCCGGCGGACGTGCAGAACTTGATGTCGCGGTGCAGGTCGACGCTCGTGATCGTTTTCCCGTAGGAACTGTTGCCGAGCAGTTTAAACGTTTCGGCGATGATGGCCTTGTCGGGGTCGGCGTCGCCCGCGCGTCGCGCGGTGGAGACCGTGTCGCCAAAAGGCCGAAAGCACGCGACCGCCTCGTACTCGATGATCTGGTAGACGCGCTCGACGACGAGGCCGTGCCGAAAATACCACCGCAGTAGCGGCGTCGCGAGCAGAATCTTGGCGCCAAAGAAGCTCCCCACGAATGTGCGCTGAGGCCGGACGAGGAGCTCGTGCGTTTCGGCGTAGTGACGCCTGAACGGGCTGAGATCGTCGCGCGAGATGTAGGCGTTCTTGAAGATCGGCTGCATCTCGGCGAAGGCGTCGCGCAGCTCCTCCGGAACGGCGATGTCGCACTCGACGAGTCCGAACAGCGTTCCGTCGAGCACGGCCTTCAGGATCGTCGGCCGCGTCACGGCGGCGCCGCCGGTCCAGCTCCGCGGCGGCGGTGGCGGCGGCGGTCTCGTCGCGCGCCACTGGCACTCCCACATCTCGTCGACGGCGACGAAGCGGCGAAGGTAGGCCGTGACGGCGACCGTCTCGGCGCACAGTTGGCTCATCGGCTTACCGTTCACCGCGTTCGTCTCCATTCCCGTGCACGGGCAGCCGTGGAAGAAGCACCCTTGGAACTGGTACGCCGTACGCGTCGCGCAACACCAGCCGTCGACCCGGTACTTGCCGACGCGCTTCTCGCGCCCGTTGAGCTGATGACGTATGTGTGCCCCCGTCCGTGCCGCCTCCCACGTCAGCCACTCGACGGCCAGGCGGCCGTAGCGGTGCACGCGCTCCGGCCGAAAGGCGTTGTCCATGCGACGGCGCGTGTACCAGCCCGTCGGCATCTCCTGGGTGATCGCCCATAGGTAGAGGCCGTTTGCATCGAAGCCGACAATCGACCGGCAGGGTCGCGCCGCCTCGCCGTACTCCTCGCGCCAAAGAGCGGTCACGCCGGCCTCGTGATAGCGCGCGAAAATAATCGAGGGGCCGCCGACGATCTGCGATTGTAGGAGCCAGTGCAAATCCTTGATCGATTCGTTGAAGAGCGTGAAGTGGAGCGACGACGGCAGATCGTTGAATAGGTACAGCAGCGTCAGCCCCGGTACGCTGATGGCGTCCTTGAACATGTCGATGAGGCGCTGACGATAGAAGGCGAACTGCTTGTCGACGGCCTCCAGGAAAGGCACCACGTCCCTATTGTTATACCACACGAGGTAGTCCCGCAGCGTTGTCATTCCCGCTTCAGGCGGCTGCAGAAGGCCTCGCGCGGCGGCAGCTGGGTCTCGTCCAGTTTTCGCAGGTCGTCAAGGTATTCATAGGGAAAGTGCCCCTTCGTCGCCTCGCAGCCGTAGGCCGTCGGAAACCTGGCATAGCTGACGCCGGGGGCCAGGTAGTTGGTGATGTCCAGGAACTTGAGCGTGGCCGTCGTCAGGCACATGAAATTGTTCTGACGCTTGATCGTAAACGCCGACGAGATGCTCTGCGCTTCGCTGGTCATGAACAGGGGCGTCAGATATTTCTTGACAACGTTCAAGTCGTACTTCCCCGAATTGAAGCCGAGGACGGGGAGGCGGCGCAGGTGCTTCCATAGGCGGTCGCTGAGCACCGTGTACGGGCTCGTATCGCGCGCCGCCTCCGCCGCCGTCGCGTGCGCCCGCCATTCGGCGTCGAGCGCGTCGATCGCTTCGAAAGTCGCGTCGAACGACGGCCGCAGAGCCGCGCACGCCACATTGCTGATGGCCTCCAGGGCGTCGATCAGGCGCTTCACGAGTTCGCCCGAATCGCCGGACGTGACGAAGCAGCGCGCCGTCTCGTGCCCGGTGACGTTCGAGGCGACGCTCACGCTGAGTAGCTCGTGTCGCGCAATCCACCGGCATTTGGCGCTGTCCGCCGGCAGGTCGCGATCGTCGAAGTAGCACTCGAAGTCGTACGTCGCTCTGTTCGGGTAGTAGCGCAGGCGTTCGTCCACGTAGACGCCCTCTTCCTCCAGCTGCTGAAACACGGACGGCGTCGGATGGTAGACGCCGCCGGGAAAGACGTGGTGAACGCCGCCCTCGCACGTCGCCTCGTGACGCCGCAGCCGATGGGCGGAGTGCCACAGCGATTCGCCGAACTTGCCGCATCGGTACGAACGACAGAACAGCGACACGTCGGTTATGAAGGAATAGTGCGTCTCGAACAGATTGACGCTGATGGTGGTCGGGTAGCGTTGGAGGGAGCGGCGGACCACTTCGGCAGTGGCGCCCTCCGCCGTCAGCCGATACACGGTCATATTCGTTTCGAAGGCCGCCTCCACCCGGACGAGGTCGTTCAGCGGGACGCCGGCGAACGCGCAGTAGGTTTGGCCGCCGGTGTCGTAGTCGGCGTAGAGCCTTAAGGCCGCGGCCGTCAAATCGTCTGCGCGGAAGTCAGCGCCCCGATGCAGCGCCAGACAGCGGAAGACGCATAGGTTATCGGCGTACGGACGACCGCGGCGATTGTTCACTAAGCTGATGAGCCCCGCGTTGTTGTGCAGATAGTCGGGGAGGCGCTGCTGGCGCGCGCACCCGATAGGATGGTTGATGATGACGTTGAGGAAGTACGTAACGTTCGTTACCAACTCGGCGATCCACCACGAATCGGGTCGCTGCGCGATCACGTACTGCAGAACGTCGCGCTGCCGGGTGGCGTCGAGGAAACGTTCGGGCGACTCGAGATAGCGGCCGCAACAGTTACACGAAGAATGATAGTAACGAAGTCGACCCGTCTCCCTATGACGAAGGATAAACCCGTACGATAAGTTTATTTTAAAGGCCCGAGTCTGCGCCTCAAACATCTGTCGTAGTTGCGCTTCGTGCGCGGCCGTATCCAAACGACCGGACAAATGGAAATTATACCTAGATTGGACGGGCCCGCGTACTACAGACGTACGGATGCTCGTCCAGTGTTCGTGCACGACGAGCTGTAGGTCACCGTCGACATCACGCGCCGACGACGACGACGACGACGACTGTGCATCGCTACATACATGGCGCAACCTATCAGCGGGGGAGTAGAACGTTCGATTGCATGTCGGACACACCTCACTGTCGATGCCGGAAGTTTTCAGATGCCGCATCATACTTCTGCGATGGACGAACGATCGTCCGCATTTCGGGCACGCGTGCATCGTCGAAGCGGAACGCACGTTCGTTCTAGTCGAGCTCGGAACGCTATTAACTACGACGAATTGCGCCGACACCACTTATAAGGCCGCGCTTAACGACTGCTAGGGGGAGCTGCCACCTTTTTTCTGAACGGCGGTTTGTTTGGAGAATTAACTACGACGAATCGGCGACACCGCTTATCAGGACGGCGGTTTTCTCGCAGCGTTTGTTTGTTTGTTTGTTTGTTTGTTTGTTTCACTGGCAAAGTAGTGCACGGTCGTCGAGTTTGTTTGTTTTCCCTGGCCGTCAGGTGGCAGCCGGCCGTGGACCGACACAGCGAAGTGTTTGTTTTCGTGGCCCGACAGGTGGCAGCCGTCCGTGAATCGAGGCAAAGTTTTGTGGCCAACAGGTGGCAGCGCTGACGATTTTGCCGTCCGTGGACCTAGGTAAAGTTTGTTTACAGGGACCGCCAGGTGGCAGCGCTGTCGACTACCACGTCCGTTAGCTGATTGAAAGAGAGAGATGTTGGCGCAGCAGCGGCGGAGAAACGACGACGTATTGAATAGCAGCAACGTTTTTTTACCTTGCGATGGCGCAGAATGTCGACAACAGGAGGCGGGCATTTGTTTGTTTGTTTGATACGTTTTATTAAGCATCATACATCTCCACAGTAAGGCTTTATGCCACAATATACAGTAAAGAGGCTTTATGCCACAGCAGGGCTCGGTTCATCGGTTAAAATAAGGCTGCTATAGCGAAATGCAAATATAATAATAATGCTTTACGGCCACAACAGCGGTCTATAGACCGCTCGAAAAGAGAGAGATGTTGGCGCAGCAGCGGCAGAGAAACTACGACGTATTACAGCAGCAACGTTTTTTTACCTTGCGATGGCTCAGAATGTCGACAACAAGAGGCGGGCATTTGTTTGATACGTTTTATTAAGCATCTCCACAGTAAGGCTTTATGCCACAATATACAGTAAAGAGGCTTTATGCCACAGCAGGGCTCGGTTCATCGGTTAAAATAAGGCTTTATGCCATAGCGAAATGCAAATATAATAATAATGCTTTACGGCCATAACAGCGGTCTATAGACAGCTCGCTTAATTCGGCACTGCTACAGCGGGGTAAATACTCAGCACTGCTACAGAGCCTGCTAATGTTCATCGGCTTTATGCCATAGCGAAATGTTCAATTCGGTCCTACTAATGTTCATCGGTGTACGTAATACGGCTTTATGCCATAGCAATATGCAAATATAATTTTCAATTCGGCACTACTAAATGTTCATCGGTTAAAATAAGGCTTTATGCCATATGCAAATATAAGGTTCAATTCGGCACTACTAAATGTTCATCGGTTAAAATATTAAGCGTTCGGCGGAGAAAACGTCGCCCCATCCGTAGGCGAGGTATTTGCAACAGGCAATGCTGTACGGCCACTTCCAAGAGTCGTCACCGCCCCATCAGACGACGAGGCATGCCCTTTTCAACAGTAACTGCTGTACGGCGACCTCCAACAGCGAGCGATCGAACGGCGCCGTCCAATCAGTCCCAATGAGCCAGTCGGCTACTTGTCGCATGAGGGCGCCCTCCGAAACGCGATCGCCGCGAACGCAACGCTCTTCCAGCACCGAGAGGATACGAATTGCGGGTAACAACAGCGTCTGCTGCAGAAAGCTGTCGAGTGCCACTGAAAAAAAACATATATTCAGGGCCGCCACGTTTTCGTACAGAAGGTTGTATCGTCGGCTCGGCTTCCTTCCCCTATATCCGCACATGTGAACGAAGGGGCACCCCTCCTCGGGAGGGCACTCACCACATTCTTGGCGCGCGCTGTCCATTACCCGTTCGCCGACTAGCTCGGCAAATGTGGACTTCATACAGCGATGCCGGCCGGCCGGTCGGACTGAAGTGTGCCCACGATCACGGGGTTTTTGTTGCGGGCCCACATAATATAGTCCTCTGACGATACAGACAGCACGTCCGCAAGTAGTGAAGGCGATGGCAGCGCTGCTACTGTTGTCGGCAGCACCTGGGTTAATGCAACGTACGGGGGCGCAGCGTCGCTCACCGGCGGAATGGGCTGTGTGTCTTCCTCAGTGGGGTCCATAGTGGGGTCATCGCACCTTCTCGGTGTAGACGAGGAGACGTTTCCTTCTTGGCGCGCTTCTCGGCGGGGGGCGTCCACTCAGCATCCTCATTGAAAATACCACGCAAAGCAGCAGCAATTACAACGTCCTACAGAAAGCAACAACCAAGCGTTAGTCATTCAAGTGTGATGAACATCGTATACGTGCACCTCGGGCTCGCTCGCCTTCTTCGACAAGACCCGCACATCACGGACAGTATACGTGTCCAGTATACCACCCCACACGACCTTGTGCACGGTTGCCTCCAAGACTGTGCCGACCAGATTCGCCACAAAGCTATTGTGCAACTGGTCTGGCAACAGGCCGGACACATATTCGGCATCGTAATCGCCGATCGACAATATCGCTTCGTCGAACAGCGTAAGCCAAATACTGGACTCAGCATCGTCCTCGTCGTCGCCGTCGTCGCCGCCTTGTCCTTCCATCAGGACGCGCACCGAGAAATACGTCTTCGCTTTCGCCTGCACACCATGTACAGCGCACACCCGACCACCGCTTTCAAGGCCTCGCACTTTGCGCTTACAAACGGAACAGCCGATGTACGTACATTTACTTTTCCAGGCCACTCCAACGATTGTTAAGGGTGTAACAATCTTATACGTGCCATCGCAAGCTAGCACGAACTCTTTCAGAGACACCTCGGGCGTCAGTGTGCCCGCACTCACCACGGCCTCGAACGACGACTCCGACTTAGACTTAGTAGGCGCTACGTCGGCAGTCGGAATCATCACTCCTTCGGGGCGGCGGCCGCCGAAGGAGGTTTCGTTTTGACGCCAGACGCCACAGTTGAAGCCGCCTTCAACTTGCTCTTCTTCGGGGCCTCTCCGTGAACAGGTGGAACCATGGTCAACAATGTTCTGCAACGGCAACGACACACCAAGTTATTGCAACGGTAACCAACATACAAAGTTACTGCAACGGTAACACCACCACACCGAAGATACATAGTCGTTCTCCGCCCGGCCCACTATATAGCCGCTTTGCACGCGGCCCCCATAAGTGTGCACGCGGCCCCCATGAGTGTGCACGCGCGCACCACGAAACAGCCAACTCTAACAAGGTTACTAAAACTGAAAAAAAACCTCTCGGTCAGCCTAGTGCACAAACAGAACGCCGCTTTTATTTTCTAATATAAGCTTACCATACGTTTCTCCAGTCCCTACTGTATATTATTGTCCGCTTAGTGTGTACTCATTTCACCTTTAACTGCCGTTTTAGACACTTACAAACAGTTACATAAGCGCGTTATATATACAGTGACGTCAGCCCCTCATGCAAATCTACGGCGTACGTGTCTACACGTCGCTGCGCTAAAACAACTGCGCAACAACTGCGCAACGCCGCGCTAAAACAACTGCGCAACGCCGCGCTAAAACAACTGCGCAACAACTGCGCAATTCATTTCTCACGATGGAGCCGCCCAAAGATGAGTGCAAGACTGACGAGCCGACCCCTCGACAACTACAAAACAGGTACGTTTTCCTAACTCACCTAACACGGCTTTCCTTCGTATCACATTACTGCTTTCTTTTTACAACATTCACTAACTAACTAACTAATTGTTTGTTTACAGTGCGCCGCCTCCCCAAGCCGCCGAGAATAGTATGCCACCTACCCAACCCGCCGGGAATAGTGCGCCGCCTCCCCGACCCCTACGCCCCGGAGAAAGGTATGTTCAACGATACTAACTAAATATAAAATAACGCTTCCAATTTACTAATAACTTCTTACCTTTATTTACATTTTCAAAAGTCATCTACCTTTATTTTACAGACGCCCTTTTAAGGGCTTTGATGAAGCTGCTTTCTTTTTTCAAAGTGATTAATCTACCTTTATTTACAGACGCCCTATTACGGGCTTTGATGAAAACTGTAGCTGCTTTTCCAGGTTAACGTGCGCCCCTCTAAAAGGTTATTTACAAGCGCCCCGTTACAGACTTTAATGAATACTGCTTTTTCAGGCCCCCACTAAAACAGACGCACCATTACTTTAATACTTTTCATACTTGCAAACGCCACATTGCGGGGTTTGACACGATCCAGATAGGGCAGGCGCAAACCCTTATACTCCCCTCTCGACGGAATGGATTTATACAGCCGACGAGAATACCCCCGTTCGAAATACTTTTAGTGGACCTAACCCCGCGCGAAAATAGACCTGGCGGAACATTGTACATTGATCGGCGCCGTCGTCACACGCCGCCTACCGAAAATTAATAACACTGCTGCTTTCCTTTCCCCCACAGAACGAACCTATATATCATATCGCCAGAACTCGTTCATCGGACGTACGCCATAGGCCGGGGCGTTGTCGTCCACTTCGTAGAGCCAGCACATCGCCAAATCATTTTCGCATCAACGCCACCTTCACGTCCGACATTATTCGTCGAGCCAAGACAACACACCGAACCACAAAACAGCGACGACGACGACAACGACGAACTATTATTTCTCGATATCACCCCTGAAACAGAAGAAGAAGACACTTTCATCGAACCATTCTCATTTGCATTCATATTCCCAAGGCCTCGTTTTCTCGCCCCATCATTCGCTCCACCCATGCCAGCCCACCTTTCCGTCCATTTAGGCTATCCTCCACCACCACCCGGTCGCCACGGATTCGGGCCACCCCCATCCGATCACCCCCATCAACGATTTCAACCGCCCCAATAGCACCGACATGTTCATCATAATTTAAATAAAATTCTCTCACCGTTTGTTTCTGTCTTTCTTTTCACACAATACGCGCCACCAGCATTCCAACTCATGCACAAATAAAACCATTCCAACTAATGCACTGACTATATTCCAACTAACGCACAGCCAGCTTATTCGGACGGCCAACAACAAGCACCAGTACAGCATCCCAGCAACAATAACAGGTCTTCGGCACCACAAGCCTAATGCACAAGTATCAGCTGTTACCGAACGCCTGCCTATGGCCAACTAGCACACATAACACACCGCGTATGCTGGCGCACAGCCAACTGACAGCCAAAATAAACAAACCCCGCTTAACGCTCATACACTGCATGACAATACACGCCGACATACGATTCCCCCATTCGGCAGTGAGTCGTGAAAACTAGGCCACCAGGCACTACGCCGCGCAAACTAATCCGTCCGATTAGCCTCGCTGATCCCACCAGGCACGCCACTGCACAGCGTTACAGCCTAGAAGCCCCTAGAAGCTTCTAGAAGCTTCCCCACCTCACACAGTCCCCGTATACCTATTTAATACTAATTAGTTGAGAATTACTATTTTTAGTTATTGCTAACGCTCTCCTCCAATGATTGCGCTACTCACTTGTTACTAATTAGTACTTAATTACCCTAATTAGTCACTAAATGACTAATTACTATTTTTAGCTTATCGCTAGTGCTCCCCTCTAGTGATTGCGCTACTCACTTGTTGCTAATTAGTACTTCTTAATAGTACTTATTTACACTAATTACTTACCTAATTAGTGCCTGATTAGTCACTAGATGTCGACACACTCTTTCTAGGGGGAGGGACCCGGAACCCATCAATCACTCTGTTTTGACACATTCCTAAGGGCGCATGGCTGCTAAAAAACGTAGGAATTCTACTTATAAAAAACTCAAACATCAAAGGATTTGGGGTCAAACCGGGGATGCTCCCACCCTCCTTACTACTTGTGTTGATGCACAAGTGAAGTGTTTCTGATCGAACCATTCTTTGCATATTCTATGGCTGCCACTCTGCCCTTAATGTTTTATACAGGATGTTTTAGGTGCAGCTGTACTTGTGCACGTCATCTTATTAAATACATTAGTTATAACAATTATTTGTCTTGGAGCACAACTGTTTTATACATATATATGTTGGTATTTAACAGATGAGCTTGTTTATGCAAGCAAAGTCAATTTATATCACTTTTCTACACAAACGAAAGTCATATTACTTGAACTCGTGCACTTATGGTGTTTTTGTACCATACAATTCTATTGCAGTTATTGTGCGACTGTTGAATACCAAATGTTATGCAGGTGATTAGTTTATGAGATGTTCGATAAATTAAGGACCATTTGCACGAATGGTTTCTTTATATCCAACTTTGGTGCGATTATGTCACACTTGTCTAGAAACTGCAGGTGTCACCTATTAGCTCGCAATCAGGGGAAGAGTTTTAAAGACAGGCCACAAGTCCCATGTGTAGGTGGCTGTGTTCTCTGATTTGCTACTGCTTCAGAAATTACACTAGCCTGTCGTAGAAATGGAATCGGTTACAATTCTATGACATGGTCATAGTCACAAATTGGCTCCGCTACTCGGTCTCAAATCCTCGACCACCACCGATATATCAGATGCTGAATTGGGACTGACAGGATATGTAATGTTTAGAAAAGATAAAATAGGAAGAAAGGGAGGTGGAGTTATTTTATATATTAAAGAATCTATTCAGGCTTATGAAATAAAATTAGAAAGAGAAGCAGATTGCGAAGAAGCTGTTTGGTGTAACATAGTTACAGGAAACTCAACGTTAACAGTTAGGTTAGTTTATCGAAGTCCAAACATAAGCATAGAAGAGAATGAAAAAATACAAAACGCTATAAGGGAAGTAAGCAAACGGGACTGTATTATTATGGGGGATTTTAACCACGGGCATATACAATGGAAATCTCTACAGAGTATGGGGAGTGAGGACCACAAGTTTTTAGTTTTAGTTCAATATACATTCCTTTCTCAACATGTGCTAGAACCAACCAGGGGTGAGAATGTGTTAGACATAGTTTTGTCCTCACAGAATTAGTTGACAATGTCAAGATATGTGAGCCACTGGGGAGTAGCGATCACAACCAGATACATTTTACCATCAAAGTAAAATCAGAAAGGAATAGTAAAAAGCAGTATAGGAGAAATTTCCACAAAGGAAGGTATAAGGACATTAGGAAATATTTAGCAAAGATAGACTGGAATAACACACTCAAAATAAGACGGCAAAAGAATGCTGGAATATATTAAAGAGTGAAATTAAATGCATAGTCGATAAATTTGTACCCTTCTGTGTTCCTGCTCTTGTTTTCACTCTGCATACGGCTTGCAAGAAGAGTTGTTTCTTCGTAGTACTCTTCTGTGGTCGAAAAGTAGAATTTAATACAGGAATATGAGCTTATGCACATTTAAAGAGCTGCAAAATGGTGGTCATATAATGAAGGTCAAGATCAGTGTCATCATTTATTATAGAAACTTCTGATTATGTAAAACTGGGAATGTAACCCAGTCCATGGTAATGATACACTGTACTATTATTCTAGAAATACCAATGGGATCATTCCATGTCAAATCAATCACTCAAAACATCACCCGACTCCAATTTTGATTAAATTTAGCACAGTTGTTGGCTCACATAAGAATATCAAAATAGAAATTATAAAAAATCTAGGTCAAGTATATTATTGAAGATAGTGGTCACTGAACTTTGACCCAATTCACATACTGACCGTTTCGTTGATGCTCATAACTCTGCTATTAATAAAGCTAGAAAAGGAAGTAATACATAATTCAAAAGCCAATAAAGAGGCAAACGTAGGTATTATAAAATAAAAATATTATGTAAATAAAAATAACATATTTTTTTTAATTTCACCTTTAATCTGAGATACCCCAAAAATGTATCCTCCCATTTAATTTTTTGTTTACAGTATCCTATACTATTGCAGAAGAGTTCCTGAAAATATTAGAGTGGACAAATGATACTGATGTTCAGAGATACATTAAATTGAGTACACCTGGGTGACTTACCTTTGGTCTATAGATCAGTGGATGCAACATTGAATTTTATTAGTTCCCCTTTTTTAGATCAGTTAACAAGCTGCTAAAGGGTACCTTCTAATGAAATGAGTATATACTCACGTGCTGTAGTCTCTCTCTTAACATGTATTCAAATTCTTTGCAGTGCCTCATATACTTTTTCTGTGTCCTGGGTAGTTTGTAGGTCCAACCAGTGTCAGGTGAATATGCATTGGTATATCACCCACATGAACATGAAGAGTGTCACTGTGTCGTGGGTAGTAATATGATGGTGATGGTCCATATGGGTGAAGGAGGTTCAGTTCAGCCTCTTTATCAGCTGGAATAACATCCATTACATATGCCACCCACCAGTTTCCGTCATAGATGGCCGTCAGATACTCTTTGATATCCACGAGACTGAGACCATCTTTTCTTCTTATGGAACATGTGAAATATATTGCTACTTCCAAATCATTAAGTGATAATTGCTTGAAGAAGTGTAGCTTCTGTGTTCCTGCTCTTGTTTTCACTCTGCATACGGCTTGCAAGATGAGTTGTTTCTTCGTAGTACTCTTCTGTGGTCGAAAAGTAGAATTTAATTGCAGGAAAATGGGCTGATGCAAATTCAAAGAGCTGCTGATGAGGTTTTTCTGGAACAGGTGCACAGTAATGGTATCATGTATGTTACAGTCAGAAATGACAACATAACTAACATGTGACACACATTCATTACCAGCTTCACAATAGTACCAAACAAATGGGTGCAATGTTGCCTGTGCATTATTCCAAGAGAACGATTGTGCCTCATCTTGCAGGACGAAAAGAGTAGTTTTCTGCAAAGTCACAGACAACAAGAAAATGGCCTGGCTGAATTGATTCACGAGTGTCTCTTAGACATGAAGACTGCTATCTGCTTATGAAATCATGCCACTGCAAGATTTCAAGTTGGGTGCAGAATTCATGGATCAAATCATCTGCACCGAGTTTCATGGTTGGTAGTGTTGATCAATCAGTAGTTATCCATTTTTAGTCCTTTGGCCGAAGGTCCAAGGGACTATTGCCATCACTCTGCGTCCGCCGTCCGCCATCAACTGCCGTATCTCAGAAACCGTTCAGCAACTTTTTCTCTAATTTTGCATAGATATATCTTGGGGCACTGCCACTATGCACGAGAAATCTGTATTTGATGAATCATTTTAAGGGCTCCCTAGAGCCTCCAAGGACCCCAAAACTGTTAAAAATGTAACATTTGGCCAATTTTTTCAAAAACTGTTCAGCAACTTTTTTCTAATTTTGCATTGATGTATCTTAGGGTGCTGCCACTATATACAAGAAATCTGTATTTGATTGAATCATTCTAAGGGCACCTAAGGGGCCCCCAAAGTGCAAAAGGTTTACATTATCTAATCTAGTGATGTGGTTTTGAGAAGGGCCCTTGAGACCACCCCCAACATTAGATGTGTATTGTTCCACAAAATCAACAGCTGTGACTAATCTCTACAGCCCAGTCCATTGAGACCTTGACTAATCTTTAATTGGTCACAGCACCCAGGCAGAGTAGACACACTTGACCCCTGTTAGACTGAACATAGCATTACCACAGCGGCCGCCGCGGCTGTTGGATCTGGCCAGTTTTGACGCTAAACTACGACAGGTCACCGGTCATGCAGCCCTTACATCATTAAGTCCGCGTTAAATAATACATATTTAATATCACTGGAACGACAAGATAATGTTCTTTACAATGGCATAAAGTTTTTAAAAGTATTCCTTTATTTGACAAACTTATTGTTCATGATTGAGCGATGATGCGCGCCAAAAAGTGTCATGTCGACGGCGCTCAGCGACGGTACGGTTTTCGCAAAAACAGGTCGCGGCAAATTGAAAACCTGCACTTGTAAACCTATTCGGATCGTCATGAGATCAGCTCGACTAATTAGAAGACGTGTTCGTCTTCACTGCAGTCGTTGCACGAAGTTTCTGCATTAAACCAAACGAAAGTTATGTCAAATTATCGTATAAACATGAATTTTTGGTAATGTTATCGCCTAAAATTCAAGTTCGTGTATATACACACATACGTGTCAGTTTCAGACTGTTCAGATGATATGTTATGTGATATTTTAAAAAGGTTTACAAGTGCGGAAATCGCATTTTGTGCGACATAGTTGCACGGTTTTCGACAACGCCACCGCAGACGGTGACGCTGTGCTAAAAATAGTAACATCCGCCTGGTAACGTCAGCATGCCGCTGGATATCCGCCAGGCGGACAACCGCGTTGCGCTGGTTGTCCGCTAGGCGGATTTGGCACCTAGCTGTCATACAGGCAATCCCTATTCACACTACGCTGGCTACACTTAATAATTGATTTTAAACTTGAAATTCAGAAACTTGTATTCCAACCTTACTTTGTTAAATATAAAATAAAAACTTATTACATTTATTGTTTGCTTACTAGTAGTAATAACTAGCCAGTTTAAGCTTGGTATTTCCACCATTATAATATTCATTTATTGCCACAATTATATTATTGGTGTGTATAACTATATTTTATTTAATTAATAATTATATATTCCTACGTTTAAATAGCTATTGTAACAACAAAGACTAACAATAAAATCTGAGTTGTTGGTGCAATTATTCATTACTCTGTGTATTTAAATGCAGGTATCTCTCAGGTCCAAGACACATTCTGCAATTCACATAGCAAAGTATGACTAGCATAGACATTAATTATGCAAAGTGGGAATTAAGTGACATCTAATTATAGTAATGAAACTCTTTATATAATACTATGATAAGAAGCGCTAAACGTTAAATGATAAATTGATAATGCTTTTGAAAATTTTTATAACACGAATGAGGATTCCACATTTACTATGTCCGCCATTTCGTTTTATGATAATTAATTATGCAAATGGCAACTAAGTGAGTTCTAATGAAAATGTTTGTGTTGTACTATTTTACAACATGCCTCAAATATTAATGATGTGCTTTTGAAAAAATATATATTCCAAAATTGGGATTCTACATTTAATATGTCCGCCATTTTATTTTATGCAAATTACTCAACAAATTATTCAAATTGTGGTAACTAATTGATAGCAATGAAACAGTTTATGCTGTACTATTGTAAACGCCATTACTAAGTTAATTACATGCTCAGAATAACAATTTCTTCACAAAAACATTGGGAATCCTCATTCAATATGGCCGCCATTTTGTAATAATTATGCTAATGATGCACCAATTTTGCCAAAAAATTGGGATTGAAATGAACTATAATGAAACAAGATATGTTACACTTTCTAATACCCTGTAAATATACTCTAAACAATTAATGACATGACATGAATTGCATCTTGTTACAGTCTATGATTCAATATGTCGGCCATATTATGCTAATTAGGTCATGAAATATGCAAATTAGGTCAACGAAAATGCAAAAAATGAATTCCTCGTGTGAAAATACATACATATGCAAAATTTGAAGTAATTACCTCAATTAATTACTTATCTTTTGTGAAAACAATGACAAAACTGGTAAAATAGGGGTACACCCTGGAAATACTGTGACCCTATTCTTTCTGTGTTATTTTTCATGTTCACCGTTCCAACGAAAACTCCTGGGGTAGTAACCTTTCCAACTTAATAACTTTGTAAGTAGTTGTCTGATTTTCATGAAATCAAAACCATTTACTTCAGAAGAAGAAGCTCCTTACATGCATAACAAAAGATGTTTAGGTAACACAGTTTATATTTTTCATTTGGTAATGCTACTGAACAGTTGCCTAACACCTTTAAACTGTATCTTCAAAACTATTGATTTTCTATAATTGCAAGTTGTGTTTATTTTGATGTTCATTTAATTATTATAAAATGGTGTGACTGTGGTGTCGATTGGATAAAGATGTATTGTCTGTAGAAACCTGTAGGTGACAAACATAGAAAATTAATATTCTGTCACATTCAAATGCATTCTACTGTTCTGTTTACGCTTGCCATGCCTTGTGTAGACATGGTACTGTGTAAATCAGTTGTATCAATATAGACTAATAATTACAGATTCACAATATAGTTGACACCTGAAACAACCAAATGTCAACCATTAGAAGAGTTGACATAGTTAAGGCACAATAAAGCCTTTTGTGTCAAGACAAATACAATTCAACCAATACCCCTATCTGAACTCTGCCTCTTCTTCACCTATTACATTCGCTTTGTTTAGGTATGTGGTTCTTTTTATAGAAAATTTTAGTTTCTTTCTGTACCTGTCTACGTATGATAACCATTTGTCCGCCCTGCTCACAATAAACATCACATGAATGATAAAAGGAAGATCACTACCACTTAACTTGTGGATTATTATTATTATAAAACTGCTCTGCTACTGCTTGGTGGACAGTTAATTAGTGGATCAAGTTCAAATACATCAGCACGTTTTTCACACCTGCATGGTAGTTTAGGCTCAGTAGTGTGCTGGCAGCTACTAAACCTATAGGCTTGTGTGAAAAGGATAGTTGGCAGAAGAACTAACTTCAAAGCACCATTGCATCCATTTAGCCAGGCAGCAGTCACACTGTCCCAGTGTCTGCTGCTATGTTTATATAATAATTATATAGGCTTAATGATCCCAATACACCAATCTGTTGGCACAATGTCAGATAATGGAACTAGGTTAAACATCTTAACAATAACTATAATTAGTTCTGTGGAGCAGTTTTTTTCAGTGAACAGTAAACATGTAAACATTTTACTTCCATCATAACCCATAATGATCTGTAACTATGATTCACCAAAAAACATTTGATTAATAATTACCTACAGGGTTGTTTGATTTATGCCGGGCAGAAACTGTTTCTGCTGGCAGAAACAGCAACAATAGGAAATACATGCCATTGATAGGCAAACGTGTTCTTTTTATAGACAATTTCAGTTTTTTTCTGTACCTGTCTACGTATGATAACCATTTGTCCGCCCTGCTCACAATAAACATCACATGAATGATAAAAGGAAGATCACTGCCACTTAACTTGTGGATTATTATTATTATAAAACTGCTCTGCTACTGCTTGGTGGACAGTAAGCTGCGCCATTAGGTGATCAAATGCACACTTCGAGTCACACAAACAAACACTAGTACGTATGCGTAACTAGAACAGTGTTTTAATAAGAGAACACAAAACTGCAACTCACAACAGGAAGTATCCAAACATGCGAGGCCGTGACCCGGAAACTAGGGGTCACGACAATATTACCATTGAACAACAATCATGGAATAGTAACTAATAGCCATTGGCGTGACTTCTTTCTTCTCATAATTATGTATGCTACTATGAGATAGCTATCATATAGACATACAATAATGATTATAGAGATAAAGGTTCATGAGATGAAGTCTTTCAGATACTCAGGAGGCTTCCGAGTTCTTGTAGAGCGTCTCGGAGGTTCCTCGGGCGGACAGCTATGTTGATCTGGCTCGTATGACATTGTCGATTCGTTGTTGACTGTCGCCGTTTCTTGTCGATGAGACTCGGCTGTTGATGGTTCTATGGGCTGAGCTGCTGTGACTGGAGGGTACGAGAGTTGAACTGGTACGTCTGGAGGTTTCTCTGGAGGAGCTGGGTCATCTGCGGGTGTTAGTTCGTCATACTGGTACGACACTGGAAGATCGTGGGTAGCTTCAGCTGCCACCTTGTAGCACTCTGTTCGCTTCACTCTGTATGACGTGGCACGCAACTGGTTACCGGCGAATTTGCTGATGTTGATCCATTCTCCTTCTGTGCTCACTACGAGATACCGACACCTGGAGCGTAGTTTACTCTTGTCTGAGTACAAGTACACGATGTCGCCAATGTTGATATGTTGGAGTCTGGGTACTGAACCGCGAGGAGACTTCGATATTTGAGCGTTGCGCGAGGCATGCTGTTGTTGAATGATGCTATAGTCGTTCAGCGGTAATTGTTCGTTGGTGAATTGGTCACGCTGGGTCCACAGCTCACGAGCTGACATTCCTGTTTCGTACTCGGGCGTTGAGGTTGGCAGTAGCGACAGACAGTAGCACCTGCGTGATGGCGCCGCCTGTTGGTTGTTGGTGTAAAATTTCACCCTCGAGTTCCCGAATGGCTTTTTCGGCCGCAGGGTTTTTGTTGATGTTTTTGACCCGTCCTAGTTCGATGGTGAGTCGATACTTGTTCAACAGTGCGTCGTTGACGAGAGCTGCGAATCCAGGAGCTGGGTCTGTGCGTATTACGGCAGGAGGTCCATCAAGCGGTCGGAGGCCGATGCAGAGTTGAATGATGGAGTCCCGTAACGTGTCGCGTCGTTCGTCGTTGACGAAGCATGTTACCGTGTATGATGTTACACACTCGCGTAGCACCAAGATCAGTTGTCTTTCTCGTTTGATGATGTCGGCTGCATATGAGATACCCACTACTTCTGGGGGATCGTTGGTAGATTGCGCGATAGTTAGGTTTGGGGTGTTCCGTAACGACGTACAGTGATGACCGCTGCGCGAGGTGGACTCGACAGACTTGTCGAGGTCGAGAGCGAATACATAGCGATGCATGACTTGCTTTAGCTGGTACGAAGACGGGTGATCCAGTTGGATGTGCAGGGCCGTTACTAGTCCGTCTAGGACTTTTCGCGGTACGATGATGCACTCTCGTGTAGGACTCAGTGGGTCGTTACGTTGTACGACCAGTAGACCGTCACGAGCGATTGATGCGACGTTAAGGTATCTTTTGACGTCTTTCGCGTTTGTCACCTTTTTGGATGGTCGTGTTCCTTGTGTAAGGTGTGAATGAGTCCTTCGCAAGTCTTGGCAGTCTGCTTGAATGCCGAGCCATGCTGAACGATTGGTGAACGGAAGTCGAGCTTTCCCAGATGTTATGTCGTCTGTTGTAACGCGTTGCATCACGACTGACTCTTCAGTCTGTCGTATATAGGAGCACACTTGGCACTGTTGTTCCCGGCATGTGGGTGCGTTGCGACTCGCGAAGTCTGATGGAACATTAGCTGAACCGGCGAGATGGCGAATAGTTGCCTGGTACCGACTGACGACTGATAGGAATGTCGATACGCGCGGGCTGACGGAGAATTCACCGCGACAAAGCTTCTCGTGGGCTTGTACGCAAGGCTTGCTGTCTGTGAGTATCGCTGTGTTGTGCGCTGACTGTACGATATACGGGCTGAAATGTCTGATAGCGGCTGCGATGGATAGTGCTTCTACTTCGCATGGCAACCAGGAGATCTGTCGTCCGCGGAGTTTTGCGCTGAAGAATCCGGCCAGCATCAATTTGCCATTGCGCATCACGTACAAGGTGGCTCCTAGACCGCACTGTTTGACAGCGCCGTCCGTCACTAGCCATAGTTCGTCACTTGGCCGAGGTAATGTGATAGCCTTGTTAGTCTGAAGACTGGTTTGTGCGTGTTTGAAGGCTTCTCTTAATGCATCGGTCCATGTGACGCGATCACTTGACTGTTTGCCACCCGTTACTTCGTCGAACGGGGCAAGCAAGGCGGAGCATCCTGGTATGACGCGTGCTAGCATTTTGTAGGCTCCGACGAATGCTCGCATCGCTTTGATTGTGAGTGGAGCGTCGCAGCTGGCTAGGGTGGCGATGCGATGTTGGCTTGCATGGATGGAGCCGAGGTTCCACACCCCGCCAAGTATCGTGGTCGTAGTAGGGCACATCGTTGTTTTGGCAGCGGACAGGCGCAACCCGCTGTTGGCGAAGCTTTGGAGCAATCGTCTTACGTTCTGTTGGAGTTCGGCGATGGTGTTTCCTCCACAATATATATCGTCTGCCAGTTTGGCGACGACACCTTCTTCGAGTAGATCTCCCAGTACGCGGCACAACAGCTCTTCGAGTGCGGTTTCGGACCCGGGCATGCCCATCGCTGAGCGAGCGTATACGCGTACACCGCGGAACGGAGTGACTACTCCGCAGTACTTCATTGATTCACGCGATAGAGGGATTTGGTAGAACGCTTTGGACATATCGGTAGTCGCTATGTACCTCCATTGTGCGATTTTTCGTAGGGTGTTGTCGACATCAGGCATCAATGAAGGCTGCGGCTTGCTATAGCGGCCTACGTCAGTGAAGGCAGTGACGAGTCGGTGTCCTCCGCTTTGCTTCTTTATCAGGAATGACGGGTTGAGGTACTCGACGTTGACCGGTACATCCTCAGGCCGGACGAACACGCCCATCGTCTCGAGTTCATCGAACTTGTTTTGGAGTTCTACAAGCTGGTTTCGTGCGTATTGGGGTAGGCGTCCTTTACGTTGGGGCGGTTGTACTGGGCCCATGTTGACAACAGCTTTGAATGGTCCCACGTGACCATTGTATCCACTGTAGCTTGGGTCGAATACGTCGTCATACTCTTCCACGATCGATCGGAATGCCGCTCGTTCGTCGTGGGAGTGCGCGTGATCAGGATCGATGGTGACCGCTGTTGAGTGTTTGATGGCAGTAGCATTCGAGCTGCGTGTGCGTATACTTACGGCTACGCTGGTGCATTGACTGTCTGGTATGGATGTTGCCTTGTCGGGTACGAACACTTCTCTGATTTGGCAAAAGTGTTCGTTTCTTTTCAGTGTGCGAGTGGAGTTCGTGAGATTTGGTATGCGCAATACACCTTCTACGCTGGTGATTAGTGAAGGTTGTGGCCACACATCGTTCTCGTGTACTCCTTTGTTGCCGGTGGTATCGTGACGTGGTTCCAGAGCGAATGTGGCGTCTGCGATATACGCGTCTGAAGGCAGGTCGACTTCCACGAAGTCGCCTGGCCACACAGTGATGTTGGTTGGTGGTGCTCGCAGTATGTGGGCACGGCGGACTGCATGCCTGTTGAGGGCCCTCTGTGTTGTACCATATGTGTACGTGGTGCCATCTGCGAGGGTGATGGTTCGTTTGGCGGGACGGATGGTAATGTCGTTGACTTCCATAAATGGTGTCCCGGCCAGCATCTCGACATCCAGATTCTGTACCACTAGTCCACAGAACTGGAATGATTTATTTTTGCGGGCGAGTGATATGGTAATTTCGCCAACTATGGTTAGAGGCGATGATCCGTCAGCTTGGTGAGCCGATTGGGAAGAGTTCTTGATAGTACACCCCAATCTCACTGCCGTGTCATGACGGATCATATTGCCCGTTGCACCGCTATCGATCGTCACTCGAACGGCGTGATGGTCGTGGAACGCGTCGAGGTAAGGCGATTGTCGTACATCGATACGTTGCACGGTAGTGGTGTTTACGGGGCGTTCGTCATAAACTTCGTAGGTATCGTCGTCGCCTATATCGACTCCGTCGATGATATCACTGACTTGTCGTACCTTAGCCATGTAGCGGCGATCTTGTTCCGGAAGGTACGAGCACTCGCTGAGGAAGTGGTGTACATCACTGCGGCCTACTTGTTTGCAAAGAGGGCAAGTCTTCACGCTCGTGGGACGCCTAGGGTTGTTAGATGGTGCCGGTTGTCGTCTTGAGAACGCTGGTCTTTGTCCGCGTAGGTTAGGCCTAGTCTCGGTGCGCATAACCTTTGCGGTGTCAGCAGACGCAATCTCGTCTAGTAGTGATTCGAGTGCCTGTGATATTTCTGGCTTGATCGATGCTAGTGTTCTTGACCTCAGCTCTGTGCCATATCGTTGCTTTATGAGCTTAGGCAGTGCGGGGTTGATAAGTCGTAACCAGGTCAGTACTACCATGTTCTCTAGGGAAGGAGACATTTCTTCGTCAACGTGTATGACGTCACCGTGGTGCAGAATGACACTCCCCTCTTGTAGCATGTTGTCTTCAACGAAGGCCACTAGGCGCTGATACAAGTCTTCGGGGCGTTCGTCAGCTTGTAGGTGGATATCAGCAAAGTCCAGGAAATGGGCCCCTGTAGACTGGAACCCATAGTGCAGTCGGATAGTTTGCCAGATACCGGGTAAACTGGTTGAGTTTTTGGCGATCGTATTGCGCGATATGACTGGGCAATAGTTCGCTATTTGGCCTAACATTAGATCGAGCATGTAGGCTTGCTCAATGGCTGTATGATCATTCTCGTCGGTGAAGCCGCGGTTTGGATGTGCTGCACATCGCTTCTCCCATTTAGCGTCAGTGGCGATAAACTGGGCGAAGTTTGGGTCGAGTGAGAGGGTGTAGACGAGGTTCTGGCGCCAGTTCTCAAATGTGTTGACCGTTTCCGTTTTTGTGAGGCACCACTGTCTCGGTGCGCGTTGCATGTTGTTAGCCATGTTGTTACCACACCTGCTAGTGATACAGAGCCGTTTCGGCTAGCTGTTTGCGCCGTGAGGTCGGCGGACTGTCAATGTGTATCTGCTTTTATTGCGCCCGTTTTGGTGAGCGGGTTCGTTGTGAGCGCTGCCACCACGCCATTAGGTGATCAAATGCACACTTCGAGTCACACAAACAAACACTAGTACGTATGCGTAACTAGAACAGTGTTTTAATAAGAGAACACAAAACTGCAACTCACAACAGGAAGTATCCAAACATGCGAGGCCGTGACCCGGAAAATAGGGGTCACGACAATATTACCATTGAACAACAATCATGGAATAGTAACTAATAGCCATTGGCGCTGCAACTGTCTTTGAGTTTGTTTACATTTTGACAAACTACTATTATGTAGCACTAATTTTTAAATGAATCACATTTTGAGAATGCATGTCATTGTTTGCGGTGTAACTTTTGTATGCTTCATTTTCTGCTGCTACAAGTTGCATTCATCTGAAAGATTATTCAATTACCTATCCAATGATAATACATATGTTGTGGTGTTAGAAATATATAGCTTTGGTATATTGTACACGAGGGTTGTGATAGGAAACTATTGGACATTGCGACAGTGCAGAGAGACAGTACGAGATGTGTCACTCAGTATAAGAAGTGTGACTTTCAGATACTTCATTTTGTAGTGCTATGGATTATGATGGGCCTCTCCATTAGCTCCCTATATATTTGTAAGTTAGGTGAGTAACACCTTCGAAGTTCTGACAGCAGGACACCGCCTTCGGTGAAGTCGAGACAAAAGTTTTACAAAGGCTTCAATTTCAAACGGTCTATCACCGTCCAGCTGACCCATTTTTTTTTTTCAAAAACTTTTCAGTCATTTTTTCTTAAATTTTTCATAGACATTTCATGTGGTAGTGCCACTATACACAATAAATCTGTATTTGATTGATTCATTCTAAGGGCACCAAAGGTCCCCTAAAATGCTAAACTTGCTAACTAAAATTAATTGTCTACCTCAGAGTAGCTATATTTAGAACTTGTTGTGTATTACACCCAGCTGTGGAGCTAAGATTCTCTGCCTGCTATTGTTTGATGGAAGCTGTGACTAATCTGTAATTGGTCACTGGCAGAAGCTTGTGTCAACAGACAGCATTAAGCCACTAGACCCCTGTTAAACTGGACAGTTGCCTGTAGGTTTTAAACTGTGTCAAACAGTGAGTCTACCTTTTGCTCTCAAATAATCTGTCCTTTTAGTTTTACGCATGAAGACATAATCTGGCATAACTTGATAAGTTTTTGTAGCAGCATATTTGTACTTCCAGTGTATCATTGCAACATAACATACATATTACATACTGTGTGCCACATTTGAATGTTGTGCATGTAATATATCCATGCAATCCATTTGCATATATAATTTCAACAGCCGTTTTCTTCATTTTCACTTTTTGACCCCTACCATGTTCAATGCCCCATAACTTCGCCAATTTTTTTAGCAGTCATATAATTTTTGAAACCGTGTAAAGCACCCTACCAAGCCTTTACAAGGATGTAAGAAAACAATGTTACAATTTTTCCGACTTATCACTCATTTGGTCAGCTGGGGTCACATATAGACGTATTAGTCCAAAGGACTTCAGGGCCACTTGGCCCATTTTTTACATGAGTGGTTTGGTCGTCACTATGTATCGCAGGGAAGAGATTGCTGTAGTTGTGTCAGCATGGGAATGAAATATATTCAAGCAAATTGGCACTAATAATAGCCGTATAGGATACTAAAATTTGCAAGTTCCACACCATGCATTTGTGGATTTTTGAACCAGTGCTAAACGTTTTGGGCTGCAAACATATGAGACTAGTCGTAACATATTACAACAGTGCGACTACATTTTAGGGGCAGGTGATGGCATGGTGACACAACAACTCGCAAGTCATTTCTCTGAAGTCTACACCACCGAAGTGTCCACCACAATGACCTGGAGACTACAGGAGAAGGGATACACGTAAGTCTTAGAACATATATCAGGTGACAGTAGCAGACCTGGGGTCAATTCCAAAAGGAATTGGGTTTGATCAATTCAGTTCCGCTCCGATTCCGGAATTGGAAGATTTTGAAAGAAAGGAATTGGAGCGGGAATTGCAATTGAATGAAAAGGCATCTGATCTTTTTTGCGACACCAATCATTTATTAGCCTGCTGTGTTATCTGCTTGAGCGACTGTTACTTCGAACAGCTGATGATGATTCGCTGCAATGATGCGGAGTAGTTACGATGCCAGAATGAGAGTAGAGACTATAGATTCAGACATTTTTATTATGATTTGCTGCAACAATGCCCGGGTTACTGAGTGTTTTCCTGCAATAAAATTTCATTGAATTAATTGTTATGGTTTACTCATTTCTATGTAACATATTAATATGTATGTGTGTATATTATGTAATAATTATTTATGCAATAAACAACACAAGTCCAATGTGGCAGAGAATCGCAGTTGGCCAAATGAATTATGTTTATTTATTGAAGTTGGGCTGCTTGTCATTCAGCCAATTTGGGAATTACATTAATAGGAATGTGAGCTCTTAAATCCCAATCTGATACGACACTGAACCCTTGTACAGTGTCACCCTTCCGGTTTCTCAGATCCCACATTCCTACAACCTTTACAATATACATGATTCGTCCCTACCTTGTAATGGACTAAAAACCACTACATGTATAAACATAT